>OX639996.1:99700723-100013094 GCA_951828415.1 Anomoia purmunda
TTGAGTAGTAAGTAGGCCCTGCTTTGTGGATACACATGTAAAGAAATTGAGATAATTAACCAACGATTTCTGTCGCAGCTCCAGAGAAGAGGAGGAAGTGGTGGGTATCGTCCACCATCTATTTCACTCTTTAGCTGTGCCCTGAATTCGCAACCAGTTCTTCAATAAGTACTTTTTGAATTGTTTAACCGACCAGAACTCAGCGAATATTCCCAACTCTCTGTGCTATATAAGGCGAATGCGATGGTTTATCTTGGTAGGAAAGAAAATCAGGCAGCGCGGCATATCGCAGTAGCAGGTGCGATGGGGAGAAATCGACACATGACTTAGCAGAGAATCGTGGGAAGTTGACTATTTTTGCTGAGCGGAAAAGTGACAGAATTGCCGAGGTACTAGACAAGAACTTACCAATACGAAGAACAGAAGAAAATGCAACTTCTACTAATTTATAAAGTACTTTAAAATTAATGTCATTTCTAGCAGGGTGTTTTACAGATGATCGAAAGGTTACTGAGGCTTGGTAATACATTTTTGAATATCAGCACGCCAGAAGACGGACTATAATTCCTTCCTATTCAGCTACAGTTTATCTCACTCACTTTCTGTTAATGAATTATACTATTAAAGCAACTGTTATTGACGTCCAAGAATTTACTGCCTTCAGCATAGACGAAATTACAAGAAACCGTCAGCAAATGCGGCACAATGTGGCTACCTTTGCAATTACATTACAAATAGAAATGTAAAGAACAGATATAATGGCAAACTGCCAGCTCAAGGTAGGAGAGATAAAAATTAAAAGACGACATTAAATGGCGACGGAAATGGCGACAACGACAACCATCAGCAATAACAACAATATACAAAGAACGATGACAATTTAAAACATTAATACAATACAATTTAGCGATTTATAACTGCTTGACTGCGCTTTACAGCCAGTAAGGATTAGCGCAGGATAATGGTTTCTAATAAAAAAAAAAGAAGAAGAAAAAATAGAAATAAAATACGTACGCTGCAGACTTGAGGTCATGAAAATGAGGTTGCGGATCAGCTAGTTGGTTTCGGTAGACGCCAACCTGGCATTACTGTAAATGGCTCGCAGGCATTTATGTAACCAATTGTATACATTTTTGGTTGGCACACTCACATAAATAAGCAGGAACAGTAGACTGGGTCGTGAAAAAAAGCGTAGCGATTTTAAGTTTGAAAGCTTACTTTTAGAGAGTTCCAGGCTCATAAAAGAAATGCAGCGCTTACTAAAATGCAAAATTTTTTAAAGAGTACATTTTTTAGGGATAGTAAAATTCAAGTTCTTTTGCGGCACGTTTACCATTTTATTTTAAATTCTCCAATATTTTTTATTAGATGATCTGTCTTCTTCAATATGCCTCTCCCGATTGACCAATATTCCTCAATAGAATGCAGCTCTGGGCAATTTGGTGGATTGTAGTTGCGAGATACAAAAGCCGCAGAAGACGCTTTTTGAGGCCTTCATCTCGACAAACTTGGCCGTTCATCTTCCCGGCTGTGATAAAATGACTGCTTTTACGGCTACAGTAACAAATGGCTTGCCAAACTTTGAATTTTTTTTTTTGGAACTTGGATTTTTTTTAAGTAGACATCTTGGCAACTTTGAAAGCAGTAGGTTTATTTGTATTTTTTAATTTCTGCGATTTACGTAAAGATTTTGTAACAGTATGCAACGAAACTTTCGTGTTTTGCGAAAAGGCCCTGAGAACCTTCCGACAAATGCTTAGGTCGCTCTCACCATGCTCACTTGCTGCTAACTTGAATTTCAAATTATCTAAATATCTTTGGATAAATTAGAAATTTCCCAAGGGTCGAAATTTAGTAGGCTTAGTAGGGGCACTCTAGTGTAAAATGATCCTGAATGGATATAAAGAGTGTTTTTTAGACGAGTGTTTCTCATTGAGCCAATACTTTTTTTCCGATTGCTCTTTTTGACAGCTGTTAATTGATTTACACTCAGTTTGGGTTGCCATTTCATAATGAACAGACTTACTCCGGAACAACGAAACAGCGACGCATCGCGCGCTACGT
This sequence comes from Anomoia purmunda, assembly GCA_951828415.1. Taxonomy (NCBI): domain Eukaryota; kingdom Metazoa; phylum Arthropoda; class Insecta; order Diptera; family Tephritidae; genus Anomoia; species Anomoia purmunda. The sequence continues at coordinate 99,702,788 of OX639996.1, forward strand.
CCAATATTCGGTCGACATAATCGCCCAGCAGAGTCGGTAATCTGAGCAACCATGGATTGGTTTCGCACCACATTTAGTCTTGTGGATATTGTGCATCCCCAGAGACGCCGCCCAGTGCGAACCGAGGACGCTATTATGGAAGATTTTGCGGAAGGGTTTTGGTTTGCGTTCTTACAAAATCCAACTCGGTGAATGAGCCCAAAACGAGATGGCCGCAGATCCCGATTTTCACACGAAAATTTTCTTCAGCCATGAAGCTCACTTTTGGTTGAATGGGTATGATATTAAACAAAATTGTTTTTGCATTTGGAGTATTGATAATCCACAAGCCATGGTCGGGACGCCGTTCCGTACTCAAAAAGTCACTGTTTGGTGTGCTCTATAGGCAGAGGGAATCATTGGTTCATATTTCTTCAGAAATCAAATCGGCCATAATGTTATAGGCAATGAAGACCGCCATAGAGCCATGATTAATGAATTTTTCCTGCCTAAATTGGAGAATGTTGATGTGAATGTCCTGTGGTTCCAACAAGACGGCGCTACATGCCGCGCAGCCAACAAAACAATAACTTTATTGAAGTAAACTTTTGGTGAGTGCATTATCTCGCATCGTGGGCCTGTTGCGTGGCCTCCAAGATCCGCTGGACTATTTTTTGTGGGGTTATGTGAAGTCGCGTGCCTACGCAGATAAGCCCGAGATGATTGACGCCTTGAAAGAGAATATTTGGCGCCTTATTGCTGACTTACGGCTCAAATTGCTGCAAAAGTGGTCGAAAATTGGGCTTCTCAGCTGGAATTTATTCGAGCCAGCCGCGGGGATCACTTCCCCGAAACCATTTTTGAAATATAATGGCAGACTCTTATCTTTATAATAAAGTTAAATTCTTGGTCATAACATTAAATTACATGCGTTTTATTTCTTCTTGAAAACCATTTGTCTAAAAAAAAACCCCCTATACAAATATTAATATTTCTATGAGTTTTTATTCTTTTATCGAAATGTTGCGCTCTGGTCCACAAATGTGGAACATTTTCTACCCGCTACAAAAGTTTGATTTGTTCGAAAATCTTAGTTTTGACATTAAATGCAAGTTATTTGTCAAATTTGATTGCGTAATTCATCAAATGGATGATGCAAATGAAATTGATGGGGTGAATTTTTTTCTGTTCTTTTCTCATATGAAAAATTCAACATTTGCGTAGGGTGCAGGTTTCATAATGTTACCTTAGATTGAGGTGACATTTATTTCGAGAATAGAAAGCGCTATCGACTGATAAATCAAAAAGTTATGAAAAAAATTCGATGTTGGTTGTTTTCAGGATTTTCAGGACACGCCAAGGACGAACACTGTTATGACACTAAGCTCCACTCAAAGTGAGCATTAAAACTAGCGCAATAGTTGCGGTATAATTTTTCTTTCATATGCAGACCGAACTGGCCTAATCCCCACATGTCATTCTTTCTTGAAAATAAAAAGATGTGTGCTCTTAAGTAACTTTATCTACTGCTGCGATTCATGACCGACAACTGCAAACAACTTTTATTGTTTTTACGTATGTTAACATGAATTGTAGTAGTAGTAGTAGTAGTAGATGTATTGGTAGCTACTAGCAGTGGAGGCAAGTTACAACTTAAACACCAACATTGGCTACTTTCATTGCCCCAAAGGACCTCATTTAACTGCAGCGGACAGATAGCGAATACTGGTAGTATTTATTTGAGCTTCATTACACCGGAAATGTGCGCTACCTACACAATCAGCATCAGCAGCAGATTTTATTACAAAAACACAAACACAAATATCTACAAACACATTGAAATGTAAGCTACATATGAGCACTCACGCATTCATTGTCTGCAAACTCAAGTCATTCGGTGTCATGCCAGTCATGCGATTTGAATGAACGAATGCGAAATGTTACGATTTTATTTCTGCCCATTTTGATGTGTCGTAAATTCGATTTGGTCTATGGCATGGCATAATTTAAGGCGCTTTGATTAGATTTCTTAACTGCTCAATGACTTCATGGCACATAGCAGACTTGACTTGCCTGCGTGCTCCACCTCCACCGGCACCGCGCAGAAGCCATCATTCAGTGGGGCAGCTGCAGTCTCAGACTCTGAGGCTCTGCTTCAATTTCAGCTCATCAGCCATCGTTTACACGTAATGGTATCGTTAAAATCCGCACTTAGTTCGGCATCAAGTTTAGATGAGTCCATTTTGCACACACACCTCTTCACTGCACACATACACATATTCATTCTCCATCACATATGCACCTTTTGTTCATTTGCTCACATTAACTTGCATTTAATTGTTGCTCCGCACACCAAACACTTTTATAGTCAAACGCGCTACTTAATCCTCAAGTTATGAGGTCCTTTTTGCCACTCATTTACTGCCTGCCGCCCAAGCCACGTTCATACATATCTCTACCTGCCTTTTTCATTGTTCCAAAGATTTGTGCACCACCAAATAAGGGGTGGAGTGGGCGTTGGTAGGCTTATCCTTTATCTTTGTTTTTATGTCTTTCCGTCAATAGCGCATCTGTATTGAAATCACTTTAACTAACAGCTCACAGTAAGTACATATGTTTGCGATTAATTCTAGTTGGTGTGCAGGGGAGTTGTACATACCTAGAGTTTATATTGTTTGGTTTTTGGTTTTCATTAGTCTTATCTTGCTTTCCAATTTGGCGCTAAGTATGAAAGCCTTAAGGTCAATTAAATTGATAAGTGTAGCTGCAAAGGTTGCTTCCAGAGGAGGAGAGTTCGTTTTAATTCTTTACCAAAACTTAAAATGCAGAACCTGAGTAACTGCCATAGGTTCGGTATTGTTTACACCGTGCGACAGACCGAAAAGTAGTAGTTAGTATTTTCTGTAAGTGCATTTATCCAAGAGTAAATCCCCGGCTGGGTTTGTAAATTTTAGCTACACCTTTTTGTATGGTCTTCTAAAAAAATGTTAAAATATATGTCAAAGGGAAATGAAAGGCTAAGACATACCCCGGTACAAAAATAAGCACCATCAAGTCTTTCACGGAAATTTGATTTCTGTGAAGAGGGGATTCCCGGAATGCAAATAAAATGAGTTGAATGTTGTTGAGGGTTTTTTTTAACTATTTTTTTGTGCTCTATTAGCATTTCAGACCTATAACTTAATGAAAGTTCAGTGTGTCATTATTTTTTAAACACCATAACACTGAGGTCAACTGAGCAGAAAATAAGGAGCAGGCAGGATAATATACACAAATCCGAGAGTAGATGGCAACAAAGCTACGCAATGAATACTCGATCAGCAATTTAGTTGGCAAATAAATGCAAAAGAAAAAAGGCAAACAAAAAATCAAATAACAATTGCTGCAAGATTTTTAACATAGCAAAGAGGATAAAGTTTTTTGAGAATGCGAGAAAACTTTGGATTTGAAAAGGAAATTCTAAGAAAAGCGTATACAAAAATATTATGCAATTGAAAAAAAAAAAAACAAAATTGCAAAATTTTAAAGAATTTGATTCAATTGATAATTGAATTGATAATCAAGAAACGAAAGCTGGCCAATCAGAGAGCAGGGTTGTGCAAAAATATATTTTAAAGAGTAAATGTTTTGAGCAAATTGGCACACCAGAACAGAAACTAAATAGTTATTAATGAAATTTTTGAATTTCGTAAATGCAATTTTTGTTATTCATAATTGGATTTTCAACGAATAAACTTCTAATTATTTTTAAAAAGTTAAATATCGGTATTCAAAAGCGAACAACTCATCTATGGATTCTCCACACGCTTAGCTCTCAAACGTTATATCCATCTTTCTTAACAACTTTCATTAAAGGAATATAGTAAGTTTTTTGTTTAATATTTTTAGTTAAGCTACAGGTTTTGGGAAATGGAGAATACAACCACTTACACTGGATGAACACGACTTTGATACGATCCATTTCCTCCTACGGGGCCACCGTCTGATCGACGGCACTGCGCTAGACTTTGTCCAAAGCCAAGATTGAACGGCTGCCATGGATGTCACGAGAGCATTAACCTTCATACTCACCAAATCTCTGGAATTAATTTTTAACAGTCACTCACGGATCTCTGTGACGAACTTTAGGCCAACAGTATAGTACTCCCACGCTCAATGTGATCCAGCCGTGGCAAAAAATCAGATTTGGGAACGCAAAGGTTCGGAATACTCTGCCGAGCCATCAATGACACCAATTTTAATTATTGTGCTCCATTAATTTGCCTAGACGTGCTATTTGGAAGCAAGCCTCCAAACCGCTTCAAAAATACTGTGATGATAAAAATAGAGGAATCGTTTTCAATAGATATTTTGATCCGAACCGTCCAATACCGGTTAAACGAGATGGGTGCCTCGGCTAGGAAGCCTGCAAATTGAAAGAACAGCGGTTCAACTGGGACCAAACGTAAAGTAAAATGGACGGGTTCTGAACGGAGGTGTGTGATATTTTCTGATGAGTCCAAATTTGAACCCTGATTGATATCTAGTGAACCATTAGCCGTAGCCCAGAACCCTTAATTATAATAAAGAATACTCAATGGGGTTGTGCCCAGCTTGGAGTGCTTAGAAGAAAAGGAACCATATCCAATTTATCAGGACTATTCAGCGCCATGTCATCGGGCACGAAGTGTAAGTTTTATCATGAACTTTTAAGTTAGATTACAGAACTGAAGACAGATTTTGGACATAGTTTTGCTAGATTGGCTAGGTTGGAAAAAATAAACCATAAACAATGGAACTACAAAAAACTATAGAAGAAGTATGGTACGAGGAAATTGCCCTCAATATTTTAAGGATTTTTATGATTATATGCCCAAGAGAGTGCAGAGTGCCAAATACGCACAGGATGGCGCAACAAAGTGTCAAAAAATTGAGAAATAACAAAACGTGCAAAATTTGGTCACATTTGGTATAAGTGAAATATAAATATTAACAAGAATCCAAAAAAAATTTTTCCAATCTCTAAAATTTTTCAAAATTTTTTTCAATTGTCAAAAACTCAAATTTGTGTGCCCGTTTATTCAAATTAAATCAGCCAATTTACATCAAAATTTTCACAAATATGTTAAGCATTTTGGAGTTATGAAGCTTAAACTTTTGAATTGTGAAAAAAATGTGAATGCGGGTTTTTATAGAAATTTAGTAGAAATATTTTCGTAGGCCATTTTAGTCTCCTCGAACTAAGCAACCTTTTGTATCCTCTCCTTCTTAACCCAGCTGTCACCTAATATTTTTTTATGAAACTATTAATTTTGTAATTTCATTTAGGTTTCGGTTTTATTAGCACACGTATGAGAATACTCCTAATGAAATTTTCCGAAGAATAATTCTCTAGAAAATTTTAATCCTCTAATGTCCTTAAAAATTTACTTTTCGTTTAGTTTCGTGATATATGTAAGGGCCAAAGCGACACTTTTTTTCTATAAGAATATTTTCCGTGAAATTTCGTTGTAGTTTTCTCAACCTTTCATTTCGCCAAGGGATATATTTTATAAACTTGTTACACGGGAAAAAAGAGGTTTTGCATTTTTACTGTTCTCAGAAAATATTAACAAAGTCCGCGCTCTTTTCGGTTATTGCACAATGTACAGTTTAGTTGAGGTATTCACGCTATGGATTCAAAGGCACCTTCTTTGGGATTATTATTAATGAATAAAAATTTCACACGAACGTATAGAGCGCTCCACAACCAAATGTTAGAGCGGTTAAGACAATCAATGGAGTACTTAAACCCCAGTATCGATTTGAATTTGCGAAAAAAATTATCTACAATACAATGGGATCCTAAAGGCGAAAAAAACGTAAGCAACATTTTTTCAAAATCATCTAGCAAGTATTTTTTCGCGGTATACGGATATGGCATACGGATATGGCAATCAGACGGAATGAAAATAGTATTAAGGGATACAAGGCCCGCATCAAGGTCACGCTAGGTTTTCTACAAACTTTTAAATAGATTATTTAATTAGCACTTCGCAATTATTGGTCTTGTACAGACAGTTTAAAGCTATTTAGTTTTGTGCCATCTCTTTTCCTTCAAGAGTAAGAGTAAGTTTGTTCTTATTAGAAATACAGATGGCATATTTGGAAACAAAATTCGAATTATCATTTCTATCCTATGGGAGCGACCACTGTACATTGGGACATAGTCTGTTAAGTTTAATGCCGAAAAGTTTGATGCGTTGTTGTTGCTTTGACAGCATAAAACATTCCCCATAAAATCCGGGTCGTTCCGGTATCGTAGAACTGAGTGTTGTGGGAACGATCCTTGGACGCGTAATAGGTAGCGGTGTTTACTCATCAAGTTGATATTATGTTTATTTAGGCTTACTGGTAACTACTAAGAGTTAGCACAATTAGTAGCTTCAAACTTTTGATTTCATCATTTATATCCTCATCGCGGAGATAAGTGCGGAATCGCGCAATGGCCTGGAACCAATACCATTTTTGGCGATATGACCCAGTCATCTCGTTAAGATAGGAGCGACATTTCATGGCTACCATGGAGGTGGTCGACTGCTTCGTGAGGAAGTTTATTGCTGCCATGCTATCAGTGGAAATGCAGATATAAATTTTTATTATTTTTGTCGAGTAAAAGAGATTCACAGGTATATTGCACGATATTTCTATGGAAAATTTTTAACCTCTAACAAACTTTTTAATCAGCATTCATATAACTTCATTTAAAAATTTTCAAAAAGTTCAATTAATACGGGAGTTGTGGATGGTAAATAACGGATAGAAAAATCTACAGTCGATATATATATATATATATACAATATTTCCGTACATTAACTGGTTTTTTTAATCTAATTACACAGGCACGCAAAAAGAAAGTTCTATTTCTGACAGGTGAAGACCTTGGGGTAAGTTTTTCGGTGTGTTAAAAACGGATCGGAGGTATAGATTTACTCATCACCGTAGGATTTTACCCCAACACTCCCCGAGCGTAAAATTTCTAGGTTGCTGAAAAATTCAAAATTAATATTGGTTCCTACGCTCTTCAGTTTACCTAAACTGAAGCTTTTATCAAAATTTACCCTTTACCCTTAAATTTTGCACCAGCACTCCCAAACACCCCCTTAAGGTTCAAGTTTTAAGATTTTATGAAAATTCAAATTTGGAAGCTTCTTGTTCGGTATTCAAAAACTAATCTGAAGTTTAAATTTACTCATCACAATCAGATTTTGCCTCAACACCTCCCTATCCTCAACACCCACTAGCGTAAAGTTTCTAGATAACAGAAAAAAAATGAATATAGTAGGTATACTACGTTTTTTGATATGCTAAAAACGAATATGAAATTAAAATGTATCCATGATCCTTAAATTTTGCCCCAACAATCCCCAACACTCCCCATAAGGGTCAAGATTTAAGATTTTATGAAAATTATTTTTCTTGTAGCCCTTAACTCGCCTGAAGCCAAGTTATTCACCAAAGAAGAGCTACGGTCGCCTGATAGCGACACTTGCGGGCCCGCTTTCCCACCCTAACCAGCCGCCGATACTGGAGTATCCCTTCCCTGCAGTCAAATCCTATTTTTTTACCTAGTTTTGCCAAGAAGCCATTTTTTAACCTAGTGTAATTGGGAAACTGAGGCCTCAGATATGTTTTTAGAACAAGAAAAAACTTATAATGAGATTCTAAATTTAAATTTTCATAAAACCTTAAAACTTGACTCTCAAGGGGGAACAAAATTTAAGGATAAAGGATAAATTTTGATCACAGGTTCGTATTAAGTTTAGCAAAAACATAGGAAGCAAAATTAATTTTGATTTTTTATGTAATCCAGAAAATTTCCCCTTTGGGGACTGCTGGGGCAAAACCTAAAGGTGATTGGTAAATTGAGACCCAGGGTTTATTTATTTATTTAGAGTCTAGTTCAAACAAGAAATCCCCTTAAGAGATATTATTATTTACATTTCATTAGCAATATGTACAATGTTTGAATACAAAATATTGAAATATTGATATATTTATCTCAAATCAACACAAACTACAAACTCTATCTAATATTCAATGATTTTGTATAATCAAATAATCTTTTTTTGAACAAATTAGTGTCACAATTCTTAATGTTTTCAGGCAATTCGTTGAAGCATTTTAAGCCTTTATAAAAATTGCTGTTTTTTCAGATTCTGTTTTATAATTAGGCAATTTGAAATCATTTTTCCGTCTGGTATTTTTGTTATGAACCTCGTAGTTAAATTTAACACTTGTTCTCAGATAATCGGGCAAATGTCCGTTCTTTATATTGTATATAAATTTCATTGTGGTAAAAAAATATTAGTTGTTTTACGCTAAACCAATTCAAACTGAGTAGCATTTCTCTTATTGGAGTATCATAAGGTTTGTTTAATATAAAACGAATAGCTTTATTTTGCATTTTTTTGCAGTTTATCAATTTACGAATCTTTCATGATAAAGAAAATTGTAGAACAATATACAAAGTATGGCTCAACTATTGATCTATATACTCTTACTTTATAATACTTACTTAAATATTTACAGGATCTTTTAATAAACCATAGTTTAGTAGCTATTTTATTTATTGTGTGGTCAATATGACCGACAAATTTTAATTTGTAATATATTACGATACCCAGGTACTTAATTCTCTGTACGTTTTCAATTTCCGTATTGTTTATTTTTATAGATTCAATATTAACAATGTTCTTTCTTGTTATTACCATGTATTTAGTTTTTTCAATAGGTATTAATTTTAAGTCGATTAGCACATAGCCAGACATACAAAGCATCTAGATCACTTTGCAACTTCTCTCCTATATCTTTTTCGTTCTTACCATTAATCGAAATTAATGCATCGTCAGGAAATAGTTTTATACAACTCAATTTCAAGACTGAATTAATATCGTTAATGTAGATATTAAATAAAATTGGCGCAAGAACATAACCCTGGGGAAGCCAATCTTGACGTACACTTCCTCTGACAATTTCGAACCAACTATTGTTCTTTGCTTCCGATTTGTTAAAAAATTTCTAAACCAATGCAATTCAACATCTTTAATACCAATGCCTAATAGTTTTTCCAATAAAATTTGTTGATCTATTGTTTCAAACGATCTTTTTAGATCGATCAAAACTGCTATTATCGATTTCTTATCATTAAGCTCTTCTTTCCATTCAGCTGTAACCATGTTCAATGCTGTTTCACAAGAGTGATTTCGTCTAAATCCTGATTGTTGAGGAATCAGTATCTTATTATTTTCTAAATATTGAACTAATTGGTTTTTTACCACGATTTCTAAAATTTTTTCGTCACTTGCCAATGTGTTAATTGAGCGAAACTCATCTGCGTTTATCGTATTTTTAACTTTTTCTATTGGGACAATAGTTGAAGTTTTCCACATTCATTCCGAAAAACTTACCCTAAGGTACTTTACCCTACAGAAACAGAACTTGTTTTTCTGAGCTTTAAACCGCTGTGAAAAATTCTGATGAGTTAGAGCAAAATCTTCTTGGATTTGACTACGACTAGTATACATGGATCGTAATGTTGATTCAGTTGGTTTCAAAAACAAATACTTCCTCCGAAGTAGTATGTGTCATTTGGTAGAAAAAAAAGCAATTCTCCCCACCACAATCCATTTCACATAGCAATCTTGCAACAATCTTGTCGGACAACAAACTTAAATGAGCCATTAAAAAAGTACCGCCAAAAGCAGAAGAATATTTCACTTCAACGCTGCGCTACGCTATTAAAAGTGGGCATAACTACTGCCGAGCTAGAATTCCCATTTAGCGACCACACGTGTGACTCAAGGCGTGTGATTGCGCATAATGGCACCCATTCGCCGCTGGCAAAGCAATGAAAGCAATGAAAGAGTGCCACAAAACGTTATCTCATGACTTTTTTGTGACGACTATTAATAATAATTTCTTACTTTTTATTTCACATAATTTTTTGGTTATTTTTTTACTGGAGTTTTTTATATGCAATTGCAGTGTATAAATTTTCCTGATTTTTCAAAACGCTAGATACAGTATTTTTTTCTTTTACTTGCATGTAGCAAGTATGCTTCTTGATTTTTGTTTTTTTTTTTTTTTTTTTATACGTCAAAGCCATTAATGTGCTGCCATAAAATCGGCTTTCAAGTTTCATTTTCAAAAAGTGCTAGCTGGGGCGGCGATAGCAGTACACAAAGGGAGAGGTTATAACTTGGTGTGCGTGTATTTGTGTAGCTGTCAGACTTTGACACAAAAGCTTCAACGCCCGTTGATTGTCTGCGTCAGTCAGTCTCTGACATTTAACGTGCCGTAGAAACGAAAATGAAGATTTAGATTTATTTCTTAATTTTTATGACGATTTCATGCAACAAAATTGAATTTTATGCGCTACATTTTGGTTGCTTTTTTGGCAATTTATATACGAAATTTGTTGAGCGCCAGATCGTTGGCACTATTATAGGCAATATAAGTAGGTTATATAAATGTCTTTGGTTAATTGTATGTACTACAATTTATGTGTGTCTGTGTTTGGTTGCTTTGAAAAGGGTGGCTTTCTTTGAGCAAATACGAGAAACTATTCTTATTTTATGGCAATGTGCGCACATTATTGAAATCAATCATGAAATTGTGACAAAACTTGTTTTGATTTTTACTACTACGGATTGGGCGGTTGAAAAACAAATGAGGAACAGTGGACCCGTACGATATTTTTGTGCTTGCAAATCGTAAGAATGTTTCGAGCCAGCAGTTCAGATGGCAGTTTAGAATAGCCGGAAAGTTTCGAGTGATACAGTAAACATAGAAAAATTACGACTGCCTTAGTTTTTATTTGTTTTGAAACTTCAGTGTCAATATCATCAGTTTCTTTTTTTTCTCCAGAAATGCATAAAAAATTCAGAATTGCATCGGTAGTTCGAGAGAAATTTATTTCATTTCAGCGCTGTAGATAACCGAGAATAAATAAAGAATCTAGATACTTCTCCGCTATAACGACCGGTACAGAAAGTTCTGCAGATTCAAAAACGTTCATTAAGTGCTTACAATGGGTTTGCTGTTATTTTTGTTTTCATCAGTATAAAAAACATATTTGTAGTGCTGATGGGAAAAGAAATTATTTCAATTTATTCTTTACTGCTAGTACGCGCGAATTTTTCTTGAGAGGCTGTCATCAAAATTTCAACAACGGGGTTTTCAAGCCTTTAGCGATGCTGTCCGCCAATTTTTTTTAGTTTCTGTAATTGTTTTGGTTGGTTTTTCAACTTTCAAGTACCTGGCTTTTATCATAGCCCAATATCGCTCAACTGGTCGCAATTCTGGCACATTAGGAGGATTCAAATCTTTCCTTACAAAATACACATTGTTACCTTCGAGCCACTTTTGGGTGGCATTGGCCTAATGTGCTGCAGCCAAACCTGGTCAAAAAATATGATTGGACCATTATGATGAGGGAGGAGCAGCAGGAGACGTTAATTTCAGGGTTGGTGGTTCCGATAGTGAAGAATGTCGTGGACTTATTCCCCACATTCACAAATGGCTTGCCAGATTGCAACTTTTCTGCCAAGCCTTAGCTGTAGAGACTAATTTAAACTCGATTAAGTCGATCTAGTCCTTATGTCATATGGTATACAAAACTGGCCTGATTTTTACTTAAGACATTTTTTGTTCATCAATATTTTTTGATTTATATTTTCGATAAACTTTGATCGTTTTTTTCTAATGTTAATTAGTTAATTTTAAATTTTAATTTTCGATGATTTTTTATCGATATTTTTCGAGTTTTATTTTATCGATGAAAAATAATCGATATTCTTGGATTTTCGTTCATATTTAATTGATATTGTGTGATATTTTTTTTCGATCATAAAACTTATTATTGTCATCGCCGACAACTTGGCTTTTGTTTATTATAATAGAAAAATTGTAAATACAATAATAACGACTATTTATTACCGAAAGAATAAAAATAACGAAAAAGGTGTCCAATTCGGGAAAAGTAATTTCTTTCAGTATTATTATTTCAAATAATGTCACTATATTAAAAGCAAAATTTTATACAATTTGTATATTAATAAAAAAATTTAAGTGTTCGGTCAAAGTTCGGCTTTTTTTGGTCGAAGCCGAAACGAAGCCGAACTGAACGTTTGGCCGAAGTTGTGTCGTTGCTACACATTGCCCTTGACCTAGGTTGGTATAAAATATGGAAAAAATCGCGCGCACATAACGGTCTTTCTCGAAAGTCAAAACCACCCACTATTTTAGCTGACACGTGGATCAATTTTTGTTTGAAAAAAAGGAGTGGCATTCGGCAATTTTTTTAAATTTAATAAACGGGATTGGATTGGAGAAGGAAATCATTGGAATATATTTCTTTTAGAAATACGCGCGGTACCGCCCATTTCAGAGGAAGTAGATATCGAAATCGGGGGAGAACACCTCACGCACATCTCAGACAAATGTAATTTACAAAATATCAGCATGATAGAATTTTGTTAGCAGAATTTAATTAGGATAAGAAATGCGTAGAAATTTTAAAAATTGGCTTAATTAAAAGCATAATAATTCCTTTGTTTTACCTGTAAATAAAAACAATCTTTTAAATTTTCGAAATGAAGAGTATTACGTAGACTGATTTTCTTGCACGCAAGCACTCTTTATTTCAAATAAAAGTATATATAATATAATTTTCATCAATACGAAACCACTGTAAAAGCTTTCAACGAATTTATATTCGCATGAAATTTCCAGTTATGTCACGCACCAAAAGTGAAGATTTTTATTTGGCAATTTCAAATGGCAAAAATACTTTAATAGATGCCCTCCGGTCAGTCAGTCAAAGAACAATTGTAGACGCTATTAAAGGATAACAAAGCATATATACGTACATACACATATACATACAAACATGCGTGCCACATAATACACATATAGATATGTACGTATGTAATATGAAAATTGCAATAAAAATTTTGTAGTCGAAAAGAAATTAATTTCCGCTAACAATGCGGCAAAATTAAAACGTGCTTCGACGCTTTAACGCAGTGAGTGAGTTAAATTATGGCTAAAGGGGCTGACCAACGGCTTATAAAATCGACTGGAAGAAGACTTTGAATTTATCAGGCAAGTGATTATTGAATGAAAACTCTCTAATACACTAATCTATCCCCTTTAGCTACCACCGATTTTCGCATCAACTCAGCTACCATTCACCACTCATCTGCTCAATGGTGCATTTAACCATTAAAATCAATCAAAAATAAAAATTTATTGCACAACATTGTTGCATAGATTTTTATGTTGAGATCATAAAGAATTTAACGTTACAAAACCTACATATGTATGAAAAACCGCTGTCTTGAATATGGGCAGAAGCAGCAGCAGCAAAGGAAATGCGTTAATTTTGATTACAATCCATCAGCTTTTGAGCAGCAAAACTGGCAACCTCTTTAGCTACCAACCAACGCAGTGATAGGAATAGCCGACGATTTCGAATGATTTTTAATACCCACTTTGTTGTTTTGTTAAGTAGCAGCAATGAATTCAATTGTGTGGCTCATCACCCACCGTTTCTGACTTATTGCTTTCAATGAGATTCGGGTTTATGTAGGTGAACCGAATTTAAATGAACGCCGTTTTGACATTTGGAATTTCATTCAATGCAATTTCTAACTGAATAGAAATAAAATTCAGCGCAACAATTGCGCACAAGATTTATTAGTGTTATTTATGGCAGAAATTATTGAACTGATTTTAACGGGCATATTTTTCTTAAAAGTACTTATGTAGTTTTAATAGTGCAATGAATCATTTGATTAATACCAACTACTTTACAAATTTGCTGAAATACTTATCTACTAATTAGTTGATTGAATTTTTACGATGATGCTGCCTTCGTTTAATTAAATACCCCTTTTATGCTCGAGAATAATTTCGGAAAAGTTTTTCTGGTTTTATGAACTTTGCTATTAATGTAAGCTAAAACTACTAGGGCGATATTTTTTAACGTTTTTGTTGTTTACTTCAAATCCGCTTTTCCCTATCTATTTGCCCTCTCTCTTACAATTTGTTAAGTAAAACTTCTTTAGCGGCATGGGAGTGATTTTTTACCGATATCACGTAACGAAGGTCTCGTCGGTATCGTGAAGTCACAACAAGACGGTTATATGAGAAAAAAAAACAAATATACAGACTGATGTAGCGGCATATGAAAGTAGGAACATGCATCTAATATACTATATAATATAATAATTACTACAACTATTTTACTGATATTCGTAATATTACTAATTACTATTGTTCTTACTAATTTCTACAACTTTTTTTCAAACGCTTGTACTAATTACTACTACTTTTACTTAATTCTACTACTATTTTTACCATTTTCCTCTCCTATTTTTACTAATTACTTACTGCTACTATTTTACCGATGCTATTACTAATTACTATTGTTCTTACTATTTTTCAAATGCTTGTACTAATTACTACTATTTTTACTTATATCTACTACTATTTTTACTAAAGCTATATTACTGTCTTTATTATTTTCTTCTTCTATTTTTACTAATAAATTACTGCTACTATTTTACCGATGCTACTACTAATTACTATTATTCTTACTAATTTCTACTACTATTTTTTCAATACTTGCACTAATTACTACTACTATTTTAAATAACGTTATACTACTATTTTTACTATTTTCTTCTCCTATTTTTACTTATTAATTACTGCTACTATTTTACTGATGCTTCTACTAAATACTGTTATTCTTCCTAATTTCTACTACTATTTTTTCAAATACTTATACTAATTACTACTTCTTTTACTTATTTTTACTACTATTTTTTCTAACGTTATACTACTATTTTTACTATTTTCTTCTCATATTTTTACTAATTAATAACTGCTACTATTTTACTGGTGCTACTACCAATTGTTCTTACTAATTTCTACTACCATTTTTTCAAATGCTTGTACCAATTATTACTATTTTTACTTATTTCTACTCATATGTTTACTAATGCTGCTACTAGTTTCTACTGGGCCTTTCCATTTCAAGACAACCGGTTCGGTCCATTCGCGGCATGTTTTTATTTTTCTATGAAACTCGAATATGTCTTTTCGTTATCAAAATGATCAGACAAAAAATTATAAAAATAATTATTTTTTCGATATTTTTCGTTGACTTTAATTTGCTGTGAAAATCGTATTTCTCCGTCTTTAAAAAATATGTCCTTAAATTTTTTTTTCACAGAGATTAATAAAGTTACTTTTTTTAGTTGAATTTCTCGAAAAGGGTATTTTTTATTTTTTCACATCAGAAAGAAGACACTTCATAATGTATCCAATTGGCTGTTATCCAAAACTTTTTATGTAAGAAGCACAAGTTTTTCTTTTAAATAGTAGTTTTTTCCTTCTAATAATGGCGCTCTACTAAACTAACATAATAATCTAAGTAAGTTTTATTACTAATTTATTTATTTACGTTACAGTCTTGCGACTCAAAAAAGTTTAGGTAGATATTTAGGTTAATTAAATAACATAGTGCAAAGTACCAACCAATAGTCCCAGTAGCTAGTGCTGTCGTTTGAAGTAGTATTTTATTCATAAGCTGGGTATCGGGCGAGGCCCAGTCTCCAGTTTGCCTTGATGTGTCGCGGGCGGAACGCCTGCAGTTTATGGTCGGAGAGTCCGAGTGTCCGATCCAAACCTCCCGCCGTCATTTCTTTGTAATAAGGCAAGCAAAGAGATCTAGTCTCCGATCCGTGCTCATAATATATCATCCGTACTGGATCTTCTGCTCCTTGGACGTATGGAAAGGCCTATTTTTCATTCCAAGTCACTCCATCTAATTTCTGCAGTGATCAATTAATGTATTTTAAAGCAGGAAAAGTTATTACAGTTCTTCACCTACGGCGGTAGTTCGTTAAAACACTTTAAACCTTTATAAAATATATTATTTTTATCCACCACAGTTCTATAAAGCGAGAGTCTAAAGCTATTATTATCACTTAGTATATTTGAGTGAGTTTCGTTTATGTATCGGAGATTCTCCCGCAGCTAGTCAGGAAGACTACCATTCTTTATATTAAATGCAAAATTTATAGCATAGTAGAAAACTTCCTGTTTCACACTCAGCCAGTTCATACCTCGTGGGTACGATACACCCCTATTTAAAATAAACCGCATCGCTCTGAATTTTCTGAAATTTATAGATATTTGTGTCGCTCACTATAAAGGATATCGTTGGACAATATATAAATTGTGGTTCCACTCTAGATCTATAAACTAGAGTTTAATATCTTCTTCACAGGTACTTACATGATCGCTTCATGTAGCCAATTTTTTTTAATCGTATACTCAACATGCTAATTGAATTTTAGTTTATTGCCGATATATGTATATACCCAATTATTTAATAAGTTTTGATTATCTCCATTTTATCGTCTTTGATTTTTAATTTGTAGCTGTCGGATCCAAAATTAACTGCTCTTGTTAAAATCATAAATTTTGTCTTTTTTACATTCAATTTAAGTTTATTTACGCACAACCATTTATATATGTACATGGAATCTAGATATTCTAGATCTAGATCTTAGTAGGCAATTTCTTTTTTATTTTTACAGTTTAATGCTGAACTAATTACGAATATTTTCCAAGTTGAATTGTCAAAATCTGTTAGTTTTTGGAGAAGTTATGTGCAAAAAAAAAGTACGATTTTTATAGCGAATTTATAGTCGCCGAAAAATATAGGAAACAAATTTTTTCGGACAAGAGAAAAAATATGTGTCTGATGATTTTAAGCAAAAAACAACATATTCGAGTTTCAACGAAAAAGAAAAACAAGACCCGAATTGACAGGGTGTCTTGAAATGGAAAGGCTTTCTATTATTATGTTTGCTAATTTCCACTACTCCTTTTACTAATGCTACTCCTAATTGCTAGCCTAGTTTTTTACTGTAGCTAATACTAATTACTACTACTATTTTTACTATTTTTTTCAGTACTATTTTTATTTATGCTACCCCTAAGTACTTCTAATCACTATTACTACTACTATTACTGCTACTACTACTACTACTACCACAACTTCTTCTACTGTGTGTAAAAGATTTTAAAAACTAAATTTATGAAGCTCGTGAAAATGTAGAAAAGATAAATTAACAAATAAAATTATTGTTGAAAATTATAATATCTTTTGAATATTTGGCATATGATTTATAATGCGGTGACGAAGAAGGATGGGCTCCAACAGTGGATCGAAGTTTGCTTCGGGATGTAGACAATCACTTTCATTTGAATACAATAGAATTTCAGAAGCTGTATTGGACTTGGCTGAAGACCTAATTTCTCAGCTTGACAACTGGTTGCTATCAACGACCCATAGGTGAGCAATGGGGAATATCAATGAGCCAGTCATCCGTAAGCCGGCATTCATATATCAATTTTGCCATCAAAGAAACATGAGGAGGCTTAGGTCAACCACCATATCTATCGGGTGTTTTTTTTACAGGTTTGTTTTTCGAATAGAGATAAAACTGGCATTTTGTGGTCAAATCTGGCAACTCTAATGTCATTTATGTTCAGTTTGGTTTGCCATTTCATCATGAGCAGGTTGACAAAAGAACAACGCTTGCAAATCGTGCAAATTTATTTCGAAAACAATGGTTCAGTTCGCGAAGTTTACCGCGAGCTCCGTCAATTTTATGGTCGACATAATCGTCCATCAGAGCAATTAATTCGGTTAACCATGGATCGTTTTCGCACTACGTTTACTCTATGTGATAATACGCATCCGCAGAGACGTCGAACAGTGCGCACCGAAGAAACAATTGCCGCTGTAGAGCAAAGTGTTGAAGAGGACCCGAATGAATCGATTCGCCACCGTGCACAGCAATTGGAGCTTTGCCCATCAACTTTATGGAAGATTTTGCGGAAAGATCTTGGCTTGCGACCTTACAAGATCCAGCTTGTGCAAGAATTAAAGCCGCGAGACCATGCAATGCGTCGTGATTTTGGTGTATGGGCCGAAAATGAGATTGATCTCGATGCTGATTTTCATCGCAAAATTTTGTTCAGTGATGAGGCTCATTTTTGGTTGAATGGCTACGTCAACAAGCAAAATTGCCGCATTTGGAGTGAAGAGAATCCACATGAGACCCTTGAAACGCCATTACATCCACAAAAACTGACTGTTTGGTGTGCTCTATGGGCTGGTGGAGTCATTGGGCCATACTTCTTCCGCAATAATGCTGGAGAGGCAGTTACCGTTAATGGAGACCGGTATAGAGCCATGATAACCGACTATTTTGTTCCCGAATTGGATGGCATGAATGTGGATGAGTTGTGGTTCCAACAAGACGGCGCTACATGCCACACAGCGCACGTCACAATCGATTTATTGAAGGAAACATTCGATGAGCGCATAATTTCGCGGAATGGACCTGTAAATTGGCCACCAAGATCGTGTGATTTGACACCATTGGATTATTTTCTTTGGGGATATGTGAAGTCGCTCGTCTACGCCAACAAACCAGAAACGTTAGGGGAATTGGAAGCCAACATTCGTGGCGTTATTGCCGACATACGGCCCCATATGCTCGAAAAAGTGGTTGAAAATTGGACCTGTAGAATTGGCTTTATTCGAGCCAGCCGCGGCGGCCACATGCCTGAAATCATATTTAAACATTAATGGCATAAAATTATCCTTCCAATAAAGCCAAATTGATGGACCTTAAAACGATTTTCTTGTGTTTTATTTCAATTCGAAGTTCTATACCCCTAAAAAAAACACCCGATACTATTCAATTCATGTGCAAACGGCGAAAGCAAACTTTTATCAAAGATCCAAGTATAAAGACAGAAGTCTAGTTTAATTTATATTTGGCAGCACGCATTCGTTTAATTTTTCTGTATTCCTCTTTGTGCTTTTCGCTTATTTTGACATTTAGTTTGACAGAAGTGCCACTCTTTATCACTTTGAATAAATACCACGAGACAGCTGTTAAGTGTCATTAAGAATAAGTTAGTAAATCACACAAACGTTAATGCAAACGACAAATATTGTCGACAAAAATTGCGATTGTCGGATCGTTTAAAATTAGTGATTCCCACTACGGGTGTAGATTTAAAAATAAGTCGTTTCAACGATAGAATTGTGGTATTCGGGAAAATACAACGAGATTTAATGACCGTTATTTTTAAAGGAACGTGTTTTGTAAGGCAGCAGAAAAGTGGAACAACTCCTTTGCTTATAATTTTTTTTTTTTCAAGAACCTGGTGTGCAAGTATTTAAATATTTTGTTCGACTTATCTTTTTATACAAACTTGAACTATTTGTGCTTCAGATATTTCTATATATTTTAGTCAAATTTTTTAATTCTCTTGTAACAACAAATACAATAACTATTACAAAAAAAGACACGCCAATTATTTTAAAATAACGTAAATAAAATTAATCCAACACAATATTTAAATGCAAATTAATTAGTTTAAATTTAACTTTAATATATTAAAATTAAATATATCCGGGAGAATTAAACTTATTTATTTTATGATAGCATATATATTATGAAATAAATGCGAAATATTAAGATTTTGGTCACGGTATCTTTTCTGCCACGCCTTCGTAAATGTATAAAGCTGTAAATCTACGAATAATGAAAAAATCCTGAATTTAATGCAAACCTAGTTGTTTGTACCTGCAACTAATTTTATGCATGTATATTTCTATTTTATTTTTGAAGGTACTGTACAAATAAAAATTTTACTCCCCAGCTGTTGGAAAAAAATCAAAAAAAAATAAAAAATTATAATACTCGAAAGAAGAGTACACTAAAAATCCGACGAATTTGTATAGATAGCTACATGCAAATCCCAACGCAATGAGATAGCACGCGAATGTTAAATGCCCGTAGCTACGCGCCACATTGATGGCTTCGCGACGTGACAGAGAAAAATCGCCAAAGCCATTAAAATTATTAGAAATTTTGCATATCATTGTGAGGCAGCAGCAAAAGCGGAAGAATATCCAAAAGTGGAAATTTGAAAAATGTAATGAAGTGAGGCGAAGAAGGGGCGTGGCGCTAGCTGCTAACGGCTGACTGCTGCAAATGATTTTATTTATGCTCATGATATGTTGTTGCTTTGCTTTTCTGTTGTTTTTTTTTTTTGCCAGTTAGTTGGTGGCAGTCTGTCAAAAATTTGCGTGCCAGTAGCGAACAGCACAACAACAAAACTAAACGGAAGGAAGTGATGATGATAAAGATGATATGCAAATTTTGCCAAATCATTTGAGCAACCAAAAAGGATAACTGGCTCTAAGCTAAGCTATGATATGCTAGTGTTTGTTGTTATTGCTATAGCTATTGCTGTTGCTGATGACTTTGTTGCACTGCTCATTTTGGATTTTGACATTTCGCGCCATTTTATGCGCGTTCGTGAAATTTGCTTCTTTTTTTTTTTTGTTCTCCTGCATTTGTATTTGTTTTGACTTTGGTGTGGGGGAAAGGGTTTGTTGACTGTTTAGCATTTTTGCAACATGTTGCGGCACATTAATCTTGCGCGGTTCAAACGTCACAAAATTCAGGAAATACAAGCACACACACACATACCAACACATTGAAGGTATCCTTCGCGGCTTCACTTGACAATCTCAGTTCGTAAATGTCTGCTTTAGTTGCAACAGCTGTGCGCCAACAACGCGCATTTTTTCGCGGTTGCTTCGGGTTTTTTTGATTTCGGTTTTTTTTCTTCTTACTTACTGCTGTTGTTTATTTATGCAGTTTGTTTTCCCTGCGCTGCGCACTACAACTCCCAACTGTCGCCAAACCGCGCTGTCTTCGTCATTTAAGTTGATTAAAATTTTCATTAAATTGTTGCACCATCGCATAGATTCAGTGAGTCTTAAATGTTGCAGCAAAACTTAGTGGTTTGTTTCGCGCGTAACCAAAGGATTGTTCATTGAATATTTAAAATTCAATTTTACTTGCTCATAAATTTCGTTTTGGATACTCGTAAATTTTATTCAAAAATTAAAAATTCTAATTAAATTGTCGAAAAATGCTAATTCATGACAAGGGTTACCAACAGGCCAACAGTTGTTCAAATGGACAGGCCAACTACAATAATTGCTTCCGAAAACTTAACCCTTATCAATTAAATAAAAAAAATGTAAACTTCTATTTGAAGAACACCATTTAATTTTTAATAGAAATGTCTTACAACTGTTAACGAAAAATCCCAATTTACTTTAGTGCGCATTTGAAGTAACTTGTCACACAGATTCTGCAAAATTACAGCTAAAATTTACTAATATGGATATTTTGTAAATGTTTATTTGTTTCCATATTTATTTTTCATGTTAAGCCCGAGCGAAATTGGGTTGTAAATAGTGTAGAAAAATAGTAACTCGTCCAACCAGCCAGGACATTCACATTACGAAGAAACGAGAAGCATCATTAGGCGCCATGGAGGTGGACATCCAAAAACAAGAAACTACGTGAACTGGCTCGAAGCCTGAAAGTCATTATTCAACGTAGTCCACAGTAATACGCATCTCAATTGGCGAAAAATCTCAATGTGCCTGCTCACAGCATAGAACGCATAGTAAACACGTAAGACAGAGTCTAAGTTCAGGTGCAACCGAACTTTAAATACCCAGCGTAAGTTTTTATTTCTTTAAGGTAGGGGCATGTGGTATCCAGGCCCAATATAGAAAAATACAAATTTGGAAAAGTTGGAGGTGCCACGCCCCCATGAAAGAGCAAATTTTAATGCACCTTATATCCACTACTATTCGGGGCAGATGAATGATATTTGGTTCTATACAAACATATGTCTTATACATCATGCTGTGGCCGCTTAAAAAATGGGTTGTACCACGCTCTATGTAAAAAAAAATTCCTATTTTCTTATAACTCCGCAATCACTTGAAGCAGATGTACAATGTTTGGTAAAAGGTTTTTTTAGACTAATAGAACTTTAAATTGAAATAAAACACATGAAAAATTAAGTATGATGCCAAATTTTTTTTTATTTGAAAGACATTTTCATGTCATTTAATATTTAAAAACGATTTCTGGCATATATCCGCCACGACTAGCTTTGGTGAATCGGATGTGATCAGTCCAATTTTAAATCACTCTTTGGAGCAACTTTGGGCGTATTTCGTTAATAACACGAGATATGTTGGGTTCCAAAGCTTCAGTTGTTGCTGTTTTATCGGCGTAAGCCAGAAACTTTACAAAACTCCAAAGAAAATAATCCAATAGGATTAAGTCGCATGATCATGGAGGCCAATTCACTGCACCATTTTTTGACATAATGTTATCGCCAAACTGCTCTTTCAACAAATCGGTAGTTCGAGTGGCAGTAAGAGGCGTGGCACCATCTTGTAGGAACCAAAATCCTTGCAGGTCGATGTTATGCAAATTTGGAAACAAATAATCGGTAAACATTGATCTGTAACGATCACCATTGACAGTAACATTAGTTCCGGCCTCATTTTAAAAGAAATAAGCACCGATGATGCCTCCAGCATGTAAACCACACCATACGTTGCATTTTTCAGAATGCAATGGTGCCTCGAGAGTTTCATGGGGATTTTTCTCACTCCGTATATGGCAATTTTGTTTGTTCACACATCCGTTTAGCCAAAAATGGGCCTCATCACTAAACACAATTTTTCGATAAAACAATAAGTCAATTTCCAACTGATTCAGGCACCATTCAGCAAACAAACGATGCTTGTAATGGTCTTGCGGCTTCAGTTCTTGAACCAGTTTGATCTTGTGTGGGTGTAGACCAAGATCTTTGCGCAAAATTTTCCTTGATGTGGATGCACAAAGTCCAACTTGTTGAGCACGGCGGCGAATAGACAAATTCGGATCTTCTCCAATACTATCACTTACAGCACCAATATTTTCTTCTGTACGTACAATTCTTTCTCTTGTTGTTGGTTTTTCATCGAGTAGAGTAAATGTTGTTCGAAATTTATCAACAGTTCGACGAATAAGCTGCTCCGATGCTCAATTATGTGAACCATAAAATTCACGAAGTGCTCTATAAGTTTGGCGAACAGAACACTGATTTTTAAAACAAATTTCCACAATTTGTAAACGTCATTCTTTCCATGATGATTTGTCAATGCTTACTGAACGGAAATGTCAAAACGAAATGTCATTTACCAGCTGTCATGTGACATCTATCCCTATCGAAAGTTTAATCAGTTTAAAAAAGCACACGTTATAAAGATACTCTATATGTTATAGGTCCTATATATAACATATAGGTTGTATGTTATTTGTTGGCGTAAAAGGCGGAACTTCACCCCCATTTAAGATGAAAATACTATTCAACATTTGTTCCCAAGTATTTGACGTCGATATATAATAATATGTATTTCTTTTAGATCTGGTTATAAAGAATATTTTAAGCTCAAAATCACTGCGAAATATCTAAAAACAAGAAAGAAGATATGTCTACATTGTCGCATCAAAGCAAGGCGGGTTTGGTGGTATAACATCATTTTGAAACCTTAAACGATGTTTATTGATTCAAATAACAACATACGGCAATTATGTATGATTTAAACGTATCACACAAATTTTCCAAAATATTGATTCCTTAACTACATATTTCTCTTACTAATTCAATTCTTTGTACCAAATTTTAAAGAATTTTACTGGAATTATTAGGTGAAATACTGGATATTTTGATTTGTTGTAAATTACCGTTATATGAGAAGTGACCATGGTTTTAGTTTGATTTCTATAATTTTAGAAATTACTCTTGCTGACTAGAAATGCCAAATGTACGTAATGTGCTAGAATTTGACAAAGAAGTTTCGGAAATATACCCATTTATTCTAAGGGGACCGATACAATGGCCATTCAGAACATTTATGATACGAATTTGGGTAAATAAATATCGGATATTTACTGATTGCTGTATTTTAGCGCAACCCAGATCAAACATAGAACCGATTTTGAATTTATCTCTTAAAATCAAAAACAAAAAATAAAAAAATAGCTATCATTTGCTCATGTCATTAATTTTGGAAATACCAAATTTTCTTATTTTGATACTATAAATCAAAATCTCTCGAAAAATTCTGAGTTCGTTCTGAAAAAGGATTAGGCTTTATTCATAAACAAAAAAGTTATAATATTTTCTAAATCAATCATAACTCAGACACTGCTAACTTTTGCGCTTTGATGAAAAAATATTTCGAGTCCTTGCGTGCCTCGAGTTCGCTGTATCGATCCCGACTGCATATGAAGTTCTGCAAGTGGATAAATTGACCAGTATTTGGAGTATGGCATAAAATATCCGTTAGGTTTATGAGATTTCTCATAAGCATATAATAACTCGGCTGCCTGGTTGGGGCAAGTAATATCCTAAATTATAGAAAAGTTTTTTCTAATAGCGATCGCCCTTCGACAGGCAATGGCAAAGCTCTAATTATAAAACATAGCACAACACAAATTGCATGAGATGTTCGGCAAAACATTGACCTATATTATGTTAGCGCGAAATTATAATTATATTATTACTTTTCGGCCTTATCCAAATTCCAAAAACTATAGCTTTGGAATTACAAGCCTATCTAAGAAATAAGACATAACTTATTTTTGTTTGAATTTTGAAAAGTTAAACCAAATACTATGATTGTTCTAGCAAAGTTTACAAAAGAGTATTAAGAGAGAGTTATGCTTACAACACAATACCGGCGAACGGCGTATCTTTCGTCGCGAACGTTCGCTGTCAAAAATAGAATACACTGACATATATGAGAATGTACACAACCAAAGCGAACAACGACTTTCTATTGCGATAGACTTATTCCTATTGCCGTCGCTGGCGGCAGCGGCAAAATGCAATCCAATGGGGCCATATGTTTAATATACTCAGGGGTTTTAAATCGAAATATTTAAATTTCTGTACAAAATATTATTCTCACTTTTTCTGATTGAAAATCAAAATTTGAATGGCGACTTGCTGTTTTCGTTGTCGCCATAGTTGTGTTTTACAGGGCGAAATTTTTGGGCGAACGTTGCTGACGTCGTCGCTCTACTGAGCGAAAGTTCGCCATTCGTCGGTATTGTGTTTTAAGTATTAGGAGTTTTTGGAGAAAGTCACTGCGGAGTTTGCTATCGACTGTGAATTTCTGAATGATTTACCAAAGGAGATCCAAACCGAGACTCATATAACTTACTGATTCGTTGAGCATACGTTTTCCTCTGCATAACAGTTTCATCTGTAATATGTCCTACCTAACTTACGAATTTTTACTACATCAGCGTGCTTGTGTAATTTTTAGTAGATAATTGTTTAAGGCACGACGAGCCTAAAGTACTCTGACCATACCTATCCATATTAACTGCCCCCCTCCCGTTCTACAATCTATACCACTGATCTTTACTCTTCTAATCTAATTTGGCGGAATATGCGAAGCATTTCTTAATTTTGATATGAATTTTTTTCTAATTTTTTTTAATGCTACAAAAATTTCCTTAACAAGTTTTAGAACTCAGCAGATTCCTTTTCGCCATATGTTAATACCATAAAAAATATTAATAAAATTCTAACGGAAAATCAAACTGCTCAGAAAGGGTCCTACTTAATTAACACATTATGACCGCATTGTCACTAATCGTTTTTTGAACAGTTGCAAGGTGTCGCACGTAATTATGACCTCTACCAATTGCCTATAACAAGTGCTTACTTTATTTGAAGTATTTAAAATCGCAATGTGCCGCCTTTGCTACGTGACAACAGCCATGACAAATGCCAACTGTCAGTTAACACCAAAAACAAAAACGTGTAGTAAATAATAATAATAATAATGACATATTCAACCAAGCTGTCAATAATGACAAAACTATCGCAGCCACAAAATGGGCAGCTGTGACCGAACTTTCACTATCTCTGAGGCTAATGAACTCTCGCGCGCACCTTAACGCTTAAACAGCTAGCTGCCTGAAATTTCGTCCACGAAAATTTTCTATTTTATTTCAAGCCAGCCACCTGTGCCCCTTGCACCTTATGGGCATGACATAACTGAAAAAGCCGACAAAAGGTGCAAGGTGAAAAATTTGGTGTATCAAAGGAATTATAAAATTAAGCTGACCGTTGGGTTACCGCACACACGCACACACTCGCACATATAATATAACGGCACATGGGTGTGTACATGTGCAACAAACATATCCTAATGCTTTGGGTCCTGTCACTTTCGAAAACATTTAATTTACTGCGCTTTTGTGACCTGCGTGCGAACTCCACTCCACTATGTTTTCACATACTTGTTGTAGTTGTTTTTGCTAACAATTCCCTGCCGGAAAAAAGCAGACAGTCTAAGAAATTTACAAATTTAAAAAGTAGTTGGAATTTATGGTCATCGCCATTTCTGGCTGAATGGCTTCGTCAATAAGCAAAATATGCGTTACTGGACAGGCAGCAATCCACACGTACTCCATGAGTCAACATTACATCCCGAAAAAATTACGGTTTCGTGCGGTTTATGAGCCGGCGGCGTCACTTCTTCCGTGATGATCAAGACCGGCGCGTTACTGTGAATGGGAATCGCTACCGCTCAATGGCCCGAATTGGATGATATGGACTCGGTGGTGCCCATGCAAAAGGAATCGAGTTCCATACATAATGGCATCGAATGTACTTCCACAGGAATAAATAATTTAATTCATATCCCAAACCGTGTTTGTTTTATTTAAAAACAACTTTTGTAGCTTTCCTATTGAAAAACCCAGTATTAACCTTTTGTCGAGTACTACGCCTAAATATTTAACGGTATTTGGCGAATTTATATCATGCGTGTTGATATTGAGATTTGTACTGGGCAGGTTGCACGAACATCTTGACATGATCCATAGCATTTTGTAATGTACTAACTATATCATTAGCCGACTTAGCGTAGTGACAGTTGTCGAACTTTGGAATATCATACACATATATATTGAACAAAATAAGTTAAATAACTGAGCCTTCTGGAGCTCCAGCTGGAACTTCTGTTAGGTCTGAAAATTCATTATACATAAAAATATCTGTTATTAACCCTTCGGAGGTGTGGTGGGGTATGTCATACCCCAGCACATGTATTTCCTTAAATATATATATGTTTTTGTTTAAGGAATACGTTATCGCTCCCAATAGCTTTCATTAACATTCAAATACAGGAGATCTGCCACGTTTTACATACCCCAGATATTTCTGTTCCATGGGACAGCCTTTCAAAGTGGGCTGGGGTATCATATTCGATCGCCATAACTTTTTATGTAATTAATGCATTACAGTGAATTTTCTTTCCTTTAAATAAATGTTATTTTTACTTTTGAAATGTAAAAACAGTTTTGAAATTGTTTAAATACAAAAAAAATTATGTTTCAGAAAACTGGAACGTCACTTTTTGGAATAATTTATATTGTCTTTTTTTTATGGCTATAATATTGAATACGAAGGAAAAATTGTTATGTTTTCAAATTAACACTTTTTAAAAATTAGTTAAAGAATAATAAATCACCACAAAATATTGCTATTATTGGAATTTGGTATTTATTTGAAATTGATAGGCATGGGGTATGTCATACCCCACCACACCACTCAAGGAACTTTTAGTCACCACACCAACGAAGGGTTAAGGAAACTTTGAACAATCTTTGTGAGATGGGTAGGAAATTTTAAATTTACGTGCTTAGATATTACATGACTGCATACTCTTTTGATTTTCTAAAGCCAAACTCTTTATCAGGCATCAAATCACTTTCATTAATAAAATCAGTAAACTTATTATTTAGTACTTGCTCAAACATTTTTCCAAGACTACTCAAGAGACTTATTGGTTGATAGCTTCCAGTTTCGCTTAGGGGTTTTCCAGGTTTCTGCGAGGAGCTCTCCCACAGCCGTAAATTTAGGCTTCCGGACTATTGTGTATTGTGTTTCAGGCAGAGGTGGCTGCAATCAAGGAGGCAGCCGATTGCCTACTAACCTATGTTAGCCAGGCCGCTGTTAAGGCCTTGGGATCGCTAATGGTGAGATCAAAACTTGTCAGGGAGTGCCTGACTTCTATCGCAGCCGCCTCAGAGTATCTCGACGTTAGACTAATTTGGATACCGGGCCATAGTGACATTGCAGGGAACTGCATGGCTGATGAGCTCGCTCGGCAGGGTACCCTGGAAGTCCTTTCTCCTTGCAGGGAGGGGCTCCTTTGGCTGCCTATGGACTTCTCTTGGGCAGATGGGCTCTCTGTCGTCTCAGGGAGCGCTGGGAAATTGCCACGACATGCAGAATTGCAAGGATCCTATGGTCGAGAGTGGGCGCTCAAAGGAGCTGAGGTCCCTTATTAAGCGGCAACTCTGCGTTGGGTAATGCATGCGGTTAGGCTGAAGATAGTATCTGACCCTTTCTGCCACAGCTGTATGGAGGAGGATGAGGTGGATTCATCTTTTCATTTTCTGCTCAGCTGCCCTGCCTTTGAGAGGCTGAGATTCAATTACCTAGGCTCGTACTTCTTTAGGACTCCATAAGAGCTTTCTGGGGTGGAGATTGGTAATTTGCGTGACTTCATTCAAACAGGTTCATAAAACAGGTGGTATCACAATGGACTCCTACTATGTCAAGGTGAGTTCCCTTTGCGGGAGCTACCACGGTAACCTAGCCTAACCTATTACTACTTTGGGCAATTTCCTAAGCATTACATTTTTCATATCGTCTAAACCTAAGGATTTACGCAAAGGTGCTTGTTGAATTATAGCTGGACAAAATTAAACTGTGGTTGAAATTAGTAAAACGATTGTGAAGCGATGTTCGTTACGCGATGTAAAAAATTACTGCCGCTAAAGAAGTTATACTTCAAAAGTCATTTTGGTCAGCTATAACTCAGCATGTTTTTAACCAATAACCCTACAATTTGTATGCCGTTAAAAGCGCATTGATTTAACTCCTAACCCCTTAAGCAACACAAAATTGTTAATGAAGTCATACTCAATAAAAAAAAACACGAAATTACCTCCATCTCAAAACCTACACATACAAAAAATTTAAAAATGTGTTTTAGCTCATTTTTTTTTCATTTTTTGCCTGTAAAGCAGTGCAATTGATGGTCGAAATTGTGCTGTACTTGTTTTTAATTTGTATACTGAATTGAAATTGAAATGGTTATTTTTTTAAACGGTAACTTAAAATATATAGATAGTTGCAAAAAAGTACGCTGTACATATTTTTAAATAGTTGGAAATGGTAAGGTTCGAAAGTAGTTGTTAATTAGACTAGTGCGAAAACAGTTTGTAAAAAACGGAATTTTAAATAAGTAGTTGGAAATAAACACATTTTATTACTAATTTTGATGTTCTTTCTCTCAAACATATTTAAGTCAAACTCAGAGTCAGATAACTGACTTGTTACCAAGACATCGGTATGTCTATTAATTTAGTTACTAACAAGAAAAAATAACGAATTTCAACCAGTTATAGTTGGTAAAAATACTACTTTTTAAATTGATTTTAAAGGAATTCTATTTCCGACAGGGATGACATTCGCACCACACACACACACACATTGATCCACTGTCAAAAGAGTCAAGAGTCAGCTTGTTGAAATTTTCGTTTCACTCACGTTTGTTGTTCTTGTTGTGTTTGTTTGGCTTTTTGATTAGTTATTTTTGAAAACAATTTTCTAATTTGCGGCAAGTTTGTGCGAGCGCGCAATTAGTGGCGTGGCAAGCATGAATGTGACTGCATAACTGTACTTATGCATGTGTGCGTGTGTGCATGGGCGTGTACTCTGTTGTGCCCGATTGTATGTTGCAGGTTAATTTGGTCCCTGGTGTGCAATTTCCAGATTTTCAAATATGCTCTTTAACAAAAACAAAAACAAACTCCAAAATAACCGTTTATTTGGTGCATGTTTCATTTGACCACAGTACTCCCATTTGTAAGGAGCCAAACATTTGTTTGGTATGTTCGTGTCCTGCTCGAAATTGACAGTTGGCGATTTAATGAGCATTCTGTGGCTTATTAAGTGGCAATCAGCGCGGCGGTAAATTAGTGTCGAAATTGTATATTAATTAGGTGGAAATAACAAAAGCTTTGGTTAACCCTGATTGTTTTGGCATTGCGTCAAGAGTATTAGAATATATTTTTATTTCATTAAAATAGTTATATTAGAACGCCAAAATTTTGGTGCTGTAACCTTTAGCAGTTGAATTTTAATGTAAATAAATTCTTTTGGGAAATATTTGTTATATATTAAATTGTGCTTAGTTATATATTCAGAGATTGCAGGAATGTATATATTCTTTTCAAATGACAAGCGTCGTAAACATATATATATTTTTATTTTTGGATCCTTTAACCATTGACTCCATTTCGCTTACGGCCTTTCTATCTGAATTCTCCATGCGAAAGATACTCGTATGTATAATTGAACTGAACTTTGAGATAATCGTCTTGATGTTATTAAAAAAATGTCCCTTCTGAATTGGCACAAGTTATCAGCACAATTTTGTCAGGAAACTAAATGCTACTTGAGAAATAGAAAAATGTTACCCTTATTTCATAGCAACTGACTCTTGGATGACAGCAGTTCCGTTACATTTACTTGGGTAAATTTTAGAGAAATTATATCCCTGGTATAGCGTTTGAATCCAGATTACGTATTAAGGTTATTCCCTTAAGTTTTGAGTTGTGGCCTTTTTGTACCTACGATAATGTGTAGATAGAAAACTAACTGCATTTTTATGGTAAAAAGCTTCCATTACAAGACTTTGATGGAGTCTTCATTGTCTTCCACAACCGCATCGTTATTTCTGACTTTTACAATCAGTCTGGTGCTGAACGAGAGCAAATCGAATTACATCCTGTAATTAAATAAACACTCTCCCTATTCCTGAGGGGAATGTGAGAAAGGCTATGCCATTTTGGTTTTGAGACTGGCAACACTGCCGGTGCAACACTGCTGATGCAAGTTTCTGTTCATTCAGAACTACATACTTCAAACTAATCTCGAACGAGTAACAAACCAATCTCAAACTAGTTTTAAATAAGGTTCCGAAGTCGACCTAAACCAGCCACAAACCTGTGCAGAACAAGTCCCGAACTAGGTCGAAGGCCGTTTTGAACAGGCAGTTGTGAGCAATCCTGACCTGATTGTGAACTAAAGGGTGGTTAAATTTTAAGGGCCGATGTTGATTTTGAATAAAACACAAATTATTTTGGAATTTATTGTTATTTCTTTTTGTTATGATAATATGGTGTGGTTCAATTATGTATGGAATAAAATATCGGCCAAATGTCCGCCACGACCTCGGCGGCACACCTCCATCCGATGGTCCAAATTTTCGATGACACTGAGGCATAATTGAGGTTCTATGCAGTTAATGTGCCGAAATATCCCATCCTTTAGCTCTTGAATTGTTGCTGGCTTATCGACGTACACCCTTTCTTTCAAATAACCCCAAAGAAAGTAGTCCAACGATGTCAAATCACATGATCTTGGTGGCCAATTGACATCGCCACCACGTGAGATAACACGGCCAATGAATTTGTCGCGCAAAAGAGCCATTGTTTCGTTGGCTGTGTGGCAAGTGGCACCATCATGTTGGAACCACATATCGTGCACATCCATATGTTCCAATTCGGGCCATAAAAAGTTCGTTATCATCTCACGATAGCGACCACCATTCACAGTAACTGCCTGACCGACCTCATTTTGGGGAAAAATACGGCCCGATGATGCCGCCAGCCCATAAACCGCACCAAACAGTCACTCTTGGTGGGTGCATTGGTTTTTCGACAATCACTCTTGGATTATCATTCGCCCAAATGCGGCAATTCTGCTTATTGACGAATCCACTGAGGTTAAAATGTGACTTATCAATGAAGATGATTTTCTTCGAAAATTGATCATCATTTTCATAATAAGCCTGAATAACTTTAACACGTTGCTCGATGTGTATCTTTCCATGTTCAAATTGAGTTAGTCTGAAATTGAGAAATGTCAAATGAAATGCAGAAAAAAACTTGACGTTTAGGTGTGGTTCACATTCAACATCGGGCCTTAAATT
This sequence comes from Anomoia purmunda, assembly GCA_951828415.1. Lineage (NCBI taxonomy): Eukaryota > Metazoa > Arthropoda > Insecta > Diptera > Tephritidae > Anomoia > Anomoia purmunda. Next base: position 99,734,853 of record OX639996.1, read on the forward strand.
TTAACCACCCTTTAGTAGGGATATGCCCCTGATGTACTTCCGAAATGGTCCTAAGCTGCGCACGAATTAATCCCGAAACGGCTTTGAAGAAAGTTTAAAAATAGTACTAAAACGGTCTCGAAAAAAGTAGGCCAAAAATTGTGCTGAATTGGGTTAGAACTTGTCCCCAAATACTAAGCTTCGTACGAACATTTGTATGCTTTTATATATAAATATATCTATGTACATTCGCTTGAAGTAACTGACAGGGATATGTATGTTTTTTTTGTTTGTTTTTTTTTTTTCAAAGATATCTACAATGTTCGTAAAATGATAAAGCAAGGGACACATGTGACTTACCGTAAGATTCCGCCACACCTGGGTTTGCATACAAATGAGTTATAAAGTCCTTTCTCGGCGAGCCAAAACCACACTCTATTAGTCTCTCATGATGTCCGAGCAATAGAATGGCAACAACGAGATGAATGATGATGCTGGTGGATTGGGGCACGGTCGAGATGGACTTGGCTTCACATCGAATATCTAGCAAGTCTACATCTGAACCAAGGCACGTTGGGGTATGTGACACGAATTTCGTTGATTAATTCGAAAATTCATATGTTGATATCCAAATAGTATGGGGGAAAAGTAGACAAAATTGTGCATCACTCAAAAAATAATGTCCCCAGGCGCATTCAGTTATGTGGTGGCAATACAAACAGCGAACTCATTCACAACTTTTTTGTTTCTTTTGGTTTTTGGTGTGGCAATTATAAAGCCAGTATAGAGCGAATTTGTTAGCTAAGTCAGAAAATAGACAACAAATAAACATACAGGAACGAGCAAACCTGGTCAGCAAATAGAGTTCATACTAGGGCTGCGACTATTCGCTTATTCGATATCCGGATATCCATGCAGATAGCCGTTGACACGGATAAATTCCCGATTGGTATCTAATTAATATTCGGTGGTGCAATTCTGCGGATATCCTGATTTTCGAAGATCCGGTTAATATTTGTTTATTCGGATATCCAAACAATTCAAAGAATTGATGAACAATATTAATAATCAACAATCACTTTTTGTAAATAATTTTTCGATATGTGCTATTCCACGACTTACGCACTTACTTCAATATTTTAATTCCGTGTTATTGCATTCAGCTATACTCCCAAATTTACTAACTTTCGCAAGAAATGATATGCCGATTTAGTTTTGTTTAAGTATCCGGATGGAATACCCAGCCCTAGTTCATACTGTAACAAAAACCCTGTAAATTTATACTTAAAACTTAATAAGAAATTTATGAAATCTCAAAAAATTTACACGAAAATTTAAATTTTAATTAGTTTAAAATGTTTTCGAGTTTAATTAATTTTAGTATAACCAGTATTCACGGCCAAAGTAAAAAAATATATATATGGGTCATTCCATGCAAAATTTTCACTGAAAAATTTTTTTGGAAAAACAAATTTTTTTTCGCGTTCTATATTGAAAAATAGTCGCCCCTTATTTTTTTTTTTGTTTTAATATGATACTTAAAATTTTCGAGAAATGAATTTTCGAATTATGGAAATATTGAAAAAACCTTTTTTCAGTATTCCACAGTTAAAAAAAGTTTTGGTCATAAAAAATTCTTCCTGTACTGAGAATTTGCGTTATTCCCCTATCTTCGTAACACAGCTAAGTAGACGTTCTGTGAGTCTTTTTTTATAACAAATTAGTTTTTTTTCTAAACAATTAAACTTTTTCCAAATTTGGGACTAGTTTTTTTATTATTTTTATTTTAATATAATTGCCTGTGGTTACTATATAACCTGTGAAAAATCGCAAATTTTTCATATAATTAGTTCATATATCTGCCTGGATGCCGTTGCATTTAAAATAAACAAAAAAAAATTTGAAATCAGTTAGAAAAGAAAAAAAAAGTATCAAATTAAAATGCCAAGGCTGAAGTACGAGGACTCGTCGCATATGTAATACCATAAACATGTTGGCCGATGACTCCAAACTCGATGGGTAGGTCGTAGGAGGAGTTTTTGCCCCAGAACTAGAGGGCCATTCGACACCTAGTCCCAAGATTTAAGGAGAAAACAGAGGTATTTTTGTTCTCTGATAGTCAAGCGGTCTTGAAAGCAATTAACACATGAGTAGATTACACCAAGTATCTAAATGAATGCCACATATCTCTAAACGAGACGGCTCAGTATTATAGAATACGACGAATAAATAAATAAATAAATAAATATGGATGCCTGGACACCGCGACTTTGAGTGTAACTGCAAAGCCGACGAGTTGGCTAGAAATGTCACAACCGGGGGCGGTCATTTCGATAGAGGACAGAGTAGGTATACCAGTGGCCACATTTAAACTCGATTCCAAGTAGCAAACAAACGCTGGAGAAACCTTCCAATGTATAAAAAAGCTAGGCTCTGGGGACCCTCTTATGATAAAAGACGTGCGTCTGCAATTCTGAGGTCAAATCGGAACGAGGTTTTCATACTCACACGAATTTTTACAGCTCACTGTATATTCAGCGTACATGCTCTAAAACTGGGAGTGAGTCCGCCGCACTACTGCCGCAGCTGTAAATGCGAAGAAGAAGAGGAGAGTGTAGAGCACCTCATATGGCGCTGCCTAACACTCAGCAAAAGACGAATGCTTAGGCTTCAAAAACTATTTCTGCAAAATCCTGCACAAATAGCGGAAATCAAATTAAGAGCAGCATTAAAGTTCATTACGCTAACGAAGTGGTTTGATCTCGTGTGAGCGACCCATGATCTTAGAGAAACGTAGCTTGGCCTACTGTTGTCTTAATTACAGGAAATGTCTACACAGCTTGGAAATGAAAAAAGAAACACAAATTAACTCAAGGTCTAACCGAAACACTTTGGTAAATGGCCCCGTTATTTTCGATCTCTGGTCGACAACCACCTCGGCAATGCTAATTGACCAAGTTGGGTTAAGAGTTGAAGCCGCGAAAGATCTTTAAAAGTTTTACAAGCTAATTGAGCGTGGAAAAAATGGGTTTTTTAAAAGGTTGGGAGGCATCACTTTCCATTCCAGAAAATTCAGAAAGCTGCATGATTGAGCTCGGCAACTTCACAGTAAGACAACTTCCTTGAATCAAACAACAAGTCCCTTATTATTAATTTTATGCCGCGCACCCTCGCAATAACAATGCCATGTGTTGTTAATTATTTAAATACCAAAATACCCGTCAATAGCTTACTTTTACGCATATGTAGATATACTTTACATATTTTGGATATTTATTTCTTCAAAGTCACCATGTTGCATGCTTATCATTATCACCATCAGCAACACCAACACCAACATTACAACATTACCACTTTAACTTCAACTACATAGCAACTATGTACTTACTTACCGCACACTCTGCACCCTGCGACACTGTCTACTACACTCTATGATGTCTATGATGTCAGCATCATCAAACATAATCGCACTATTTATTGCCATGATACAACATAATTTTACAACAATACACAAAAAAAGAAACAACAATAGCCGAACTTAGCGTTAGAGTACAGTGTACAATATGCGATGCAAGGAAATGCAAGTGTTTGGTTGTTGTTGTTGTTATATGAGTGGTATATGAAATGATTAGCATCCCTCCTCATATGTTTATAGACATCTGTTACAATTTTGATATAGAAGGCAACAAATTTTTAATGCCCAAAGCGATACCTTCCACATGCAGACGCTGGTGGAGAGTTATGAGTGACAAAGCGGGGTATGTGGCACGGCATGAATAGTAGCAGCGCGGCAACATGGGTGATGATGATATTTTTGGCATTGCCGACATGGGTGCGGCCACCCGGGGTTAAATTGTTGATTGTACAGGTCGTACGCGGTCGGACTGTTTGCTGTAGGAAAATTAACTAAAATTCATGCCACAAAAAGTGAGCGCGCATGAGGAGTGTATAACAAAAAAAACAGTTTTAGCTATTGCGACGTCTTTATGAATTTACGCGATAATATTTATGTTCGAATATATATTTGTATATCTGAGGTATGAGGTACAAATCTCGAGTCATGCTAAAAAATGTTGCACGTGCAATATTTGCATTTAAGTCTAAGCGCATTAAAGTTTTATTGCGGGCTCAAAAAAAAACCAAAACCAAAAAAAAAGAAAGAAATATACTGAAAAAACAACAGCAAATAGCAGCAGCAAAAATTTCGGTAATCACTATCGGTGCACAAAAAGCGATAATATATGTATGCTTACTTGCCACACATGTGGCATGTGTGTTTGCATAAGGTGCATGAGCGACCCTTAGCTGGCGTTGCGTTGTCCAGCATTTACAGTACAAGCATTTGCCACCAAAAAAACACTTGCATATGTGTGGGCAATTAAGTGAATGTTGTTTGGGTTTTGTGGCATGCACAGAGAAACTTTTCGAAAAAAAACCTTTTTTTACATCTCATCATTGTTGGTTTTTTTTTTGCATTCATTATAGCTATGCTCTGCTATTGCTGTTGTATCCTGCCATCCTGCCAGCAAGTGCAAAATCACTGCTATCGGATTAATTATGGTCAGCGAACTCTCGAACTACGCGCTCCCCGCTCCTCCTTAGCGCTGAACTCAGCTAGTTTGCTTGTGTCTGCTTGTTGCATGCCACACTCTGTGTGTGCACTTAGTTAGGTTTGCTCATTGTGTTGCTAGTATCCTTTTTTTTGCCATTCCCTCTCCCGCTTTCCTCCTCCACTTTACTATTTGCTCATAAAGACGGATTTGAATATGTCCAGATATGACCAAATATTTACTTTTTGTTAGCAAATTATTCCAGCGTGTTTTTCGAACAAAGCCAGAGTCACGTTGCGACTATTATATAAGTAGTTGTTGCCCCATGCAGTCGTTTGTTGTTCCTTCAATAGTTTTTGTTTTCCTTTCAGTCTTTTTTTTTTTGCCTTTTGTAATACCGCAATGTGTGGCATGATTGGCAAATTAATGCTTTTTGACTCTGGCATTAATTGTGGCTCTGGTTGGTAGTATTCGTTTTTTCTTCTTTTTTTTTTTTTTTGATACTCCTGGCGTCAAAACTTTGCATAGCTAAGCCATAATTTCGCTTTTATTAGGGTTGACTGGTTGGTTGGTTAGCCGGGCATCAATTTTATATGAAATTTTAGCTTTAAGCTGCTTAGCCCATATGTTGCAGTTATTTGTTGTAGAAATAACAGTATCAATAGTAATAGTACAGGGAATGTGTGTAAGTAATCGCCTTTAATATAAAATCTAACTTATCTAACTTACTGAGGCTCTATTTTTAAAACTAAACGCAATCAGTCGTTTTGATCTCCTAAATCGCTTTTACGATACTACGAGTAGTACAATGAAAAAGCCTTTACGAATTGAAAGTCTTAAATGGTAAACCTAGGCAAATTAGGCTGCGACTTGATAATAAATATGTTAAACTATTTTTTAGACAAAGAAAACCATCGCATGCCATCTGATCCTCCAGTGTGAGTTAACATTAAATATCTTCGCCATTTGTAAAAAAAGATTTAGTTTCTTAGACACGTTTTGGAAACTTCAAACTGGTACTTTTATAATTATGAACTGCTTCATAGCGAAAGAATGCCCCGTTTTAATTGGTGGAATGTTGGAAGCCATGCCGGACTTTTGGATGCCAGTTTTAATGACCGACGTGGCGCATTTCACCCGCACTGGTAGTGTTAATATACAAAATTACCGCTTTCGGGGGTCATGTCACACAGCAACTCAAACAATGCGGTTTTTACAACAAAAACTCCCTACACGTGTGATATCAATACCTATGATAAATGCTACTCTAGACGCGGGCATGCCTCTAACCTCCGGCATACGTAGTTTAAAGACAAAACTCATTGAGGAAGTGAATATCAGGTGGGCGATGGAAGCCACCTGTCGGCGTAACAGACATGTTTGGCCCAAGGTTGACGTAAAGCGATCAAAAGCGCTGTTTCGCCTTAACCGACTAGACTAATGGTTGGGATAATAACCAGACACTGCCTTATGGGCACACACGGGAAGAGACTGGGATGCATAACTAACGATTCTGCAAAAGCTGCAGGGACGATGAGGAAGTAGAGAGCATCGCGCACTATCTCTGCCACTGTCCCGCCCTGTCCAAGAGTCGAAACCAGTTCCTAAATGGGTATTTTCTAAACTCTCTGGCCGACCTGAGCTCGGCAAGCATTACCGATCTTCTGTGCTAAGGCACACTCGGTGGTTCACCTTCTAAGGGAAGGAAGAAGAAAACGTAATGGCCCCCGCCAGCGGTATCACAACGGGGCCTTGTCAGCATCCGCTCTAACCTAACCTAACCTGTGATATCGAAAAGGGGCGATATTAACTCGTCACCAAGATCTCCCGATTTAACCCCCTCGGACTTCTTTTTGTAGGTTGCGTAAGGAAGTTTAGGACAGCAAGCCGAGGCCATTGACGAGCTCAGAATCAATATTCGTGTCGAAATAGTTGCCATACCCACCGAAATGCTCAAAGCTGTTTCCTATGGCCAATAAAGGTAGACATTTAATCGATGTTGTTTTTAAAAGGTAGTCAAATTGCTAAGAATTGAACTAAATAAAAAGATAACATTATAATGTATTTCACTCGTCTTGACTGAATAAAATATAAAGTCACATAAGAGGAAATCCATTATTTTTGAATCAAATTGCACGTTTTATTTAGCACGGTTAGAATAATCCGATTAAGGTCAAGTCTGCATCACTTTGGTTGATAAGTTGTTTCCATTTTGAAGCTAGTTTCATAATGACACTTTCATAGAATTCCTTGTCCATATTGACAAAAAACTAGGAGAGTAGATTTTAACAAGCTTCTCTTGAGCAACAGGTAGTAATCACTTGGTGCCAGGTCCGGACTATAAGGTGAATGCGTAAGAATCTCCCAAACAAGCGAGCTTCTGGCGAGTCGCTATCTATATGAGTGTTATGACGCTGTCCTGTGTCTTGCTTTCGCTTGATGTTGTCGTAATTGACCCACTTTTCAACACCAGTAACCATCTGCTTCAGAAATGGATCGATTTTGTTGCGATTAAGCAGCGATTGGCTGATGGAATTTCGGTTCAGGAGGTTATTTTGCGCTAACTCATGTGATACCCATGCGCCGAGTTTATTTTCGTATCCAGCCTTTTTGTACCATATTTAGCTCCTGTTTGGCGACAAATTTGTTTTCGGCATGGTGCCATCTTGTGAAAGATTTAGCCTAATCGTTACACTGCTGACTAGAAAACAAATACTTAGATATCGGAGTACATCGAGCAAACCATGAATATTTGCAATGCAACAGAGCATGACATCGGAGAAATATATTATGTACATGCTTTGTTTACAAAACTTCTCAGTGAAAATTCAAATTTCCGCATAAATTAAAAACCCATAAACACTTTTATGATTTTCGAAATTTTTATGAGCATTTAAATTAGAATTTCTCTCTCCTACCATATTAGGCTCTGCAATTCGGTGAGTGAATAAATTAGTGTCAAATTAACACGTCAAGTGACGAAAATCATTTGAACGTAAAATAAAAGGAGCTCTAATGTCTAAACATACTGCGCGCGCCGGATAATGATGAAGCGATTTAATGGGTTTTTGGTTGTTGTATGCCGCGGCGCAACGCAGCGCAGCGCACCTGTGTTTGTGCAACAGCTTAAAGGAGATAACGCTCGTAAAAATAATTATGCACAGGCGGTGAATATATTTAAAGAAAATTGTATGTATATCTCTTGCTTTTTGTTTTCCTCAAAAGCAAAAAAAAAAACGACGAGGGTGAGCAGAAAAACGCACACAAAAATGGCCAAAAATTGGATATGTATACTCGTATAAGTATTTTATGTACAATACATAAATTAAGTTGTCAATTTAGGCAGTTAAAAGGTGATCAAGCTGTTTTAAGGTGTTAGAGCGATGTTTGTAACATTAAAAATTATTGTGTGTATTTAGCAGAGGGAAACAATACGCATAGGCTGTCAAAATTAAAACTTTTAACACTTAATAACGTCGGTATGTGCTTGGGAACTCACTCATTTGTTAAGCAAAAAGCGAAAAAACAACGAACTGACAGCTCAACTGACAAACAGTTGGGCTAAGAAATTAGCATAACTAAATACTGAGTGGTGCCAAACAAATGTAAAAAATGGTTTTAAGAGCAGTGAGTAAGTAGCTTATCGGCGTAACAGGATCAGCGTTTAAGAGAAAGCCATGCAAAGGCCTTAACTGCTGCAAATTATAATAAAGGTTGATCCAAAATGTAAGTGAAATTCAAATGTACAGAAGTCAATTAGCGCTGTAGATGATGGCTTTTTTAATTAAACTTATTGGCTATTACCCAAGATTCCCACGTAAAGCAAACCTGTGGTCATTTAAATTGTTTGGAGACTAGAAGGTTTGGGCCACTGAGCTTTACTTAAAAACCGTTTTTTACCTTCTTTCTAGATAACCACGTTAATAAGGGTACAAAGGAAGCAGGCAATAAGTGAAGCCAGAGCGGCAAACATTTGTAGAGCGTCAGCCTCACTAATCTCGATAATGTGCGCCAAGCTTGTGGGACTATATTTAATTGATATTCGCTTACTACCCCTTCAAGCTCATGTCAGTGCGCCGCATATTAATTAAAGGCGGCCTACGCTTTCTTTTAGTTATTCTTAATCATTTAAATGAATTCTAACAAATTAAGATTCAATCAAAAAGTGCTGCAAGTTATGACTGACTCCGATCTGTACTAGGGATAATTAAGATATTGATAAAAAGTCAGGAGGCTATCCGCAGAACTTTCTCTATTTTCTTAATATTTACATTCTTGGCTAGAGCATCCGTCCTGATCGCCGTACTATGGTATGCGCCGATCTAAACAGGGTTAGTTCGCCGAAATAACAGCCCTTGACTGGATAAAATCCGGATCATTCCGGTACGTAGAACCGGCTGTCTTGGGAATGACATAAACACCCAAGTGATTCGTGGCCTCAACCGTAACCGAGCCTGTGAGAGAACCGTCTTAGTGCCGTTGGACCTATTAAAGGCCTTTTTTGATAGGGTCAATCACTCAACGCAACTTGAAGATGTTGAAACATCTACTCCCCCGCAGGGTCTGAAGCGGTGGACTGGGAACTACCTGAGTGGTCGACAGGCGTCGGTGTATTTAGAGACTCAACATCTAAACCTAGAGGAATTAAACAAGGGGTACCTCAGGGTGGCGTTCTCTCCCTGGTTCTGTTTAGTCATTGTATCTCGAAGCTTCGTCAACAACCCGAGGGGGTTTCATTAGTTTCATATCCTACGACTGTACGATTATGACATCCGGCAATGCAATTGATGACATGTGATCAAAAGTAAATGGTTACCTCTCAGACCTTGCCAATTTCTTCACTGGTCGGAACTTGTTTCTATCCCCTGCTAAGTCCTCGGCGACCTTATTTACCACTTGGTCGATGGAGGTCAGGATACAATTAAATATACATGTGGACGGTACACCTGTACCGACGGGAAACCACACAAAAATGATGGGTGTTACAACAACAACAACCACCGTACCATAAAAAAGATTGGTCTCACAATCGCCGTATAGATCCATGCAGCAAGCAGTCTTCCGTTTTGTCCTGCTAATAGTAAGTTTGAGCTCCTAATTTAACTTCATAACAAGGAGCAAGTGCAGATATTTGGCTGGTTCCTGTCTCATCAACGATACTTCATTTAGGCTTCAATTTTCCATGCAAGGCAACAATGTTTTTCAGTGATTAGAAAGAATTCTGATTTCAACTACAGATCTCGACTACTGCACCACAGCATGAGCTTATTAAGTGGCTTTTGTACCAGGCCTGTCAATGTATCTAACGGTCGATGGAATAACTACCTCAGGACTAATGTTATTGAAATTACCTTCTATGTCCAGGAAGACCGCTAAAGGCTATTTTTTGTTGTGCAAAAATTTGCTCAATGTTAAAGGTAACTAGCTGTAATAAAAATACAGGGTGGTCAGCACATTCCCGCTAGAAATCAGGACTGACGCTAAGAATCATATTTCAGTGGGACGAAATGCATCGAACAACACTCACGATTTTCGCCGTCATACGGAATTTCCCACAAAGGCTTCGCGTTATTCTCTGGCAATTTTCTCATCAATTGAGGCACATGTTTCTCTGCATCGTTATCGCTTCTCAGTTTTGGTCTTAGAATATTTCGAAATGCACAAGCTGTTGCCCGAAAACACATCTGTTCTGAGGAACGAAAACCCGGCACATGATCGTCGATAAGCCAAAGGATTCTCAGAGAGTAATAGTTTTGTGCTGGCTTTGAAGCGGTGCATCAGTGGCCCATTACTGAAAATGCTTTGGTCAACTGTGAGGACAATAGGGACATGATAAGTGGTTTTTGTAACCGAAATTTAAGACATGGACTTTGACGATGTTTGGCCTCAAAATGGTGTCGTGAGGGACCGATAACATGCGAACTATTCAAAACCGATTCTGACGCTTAAGCCAAATATCGAGAAAGACATTCGTAAGATAGAACCAGAAACAATCACTATAAATAATGGGAATGGTAGCTCTTTCGAATAAACCCCTAATAATTAAAAAAATAAGCCATTATTGGGACCACTTTAGAACAAGCGCCATAAAATGCAGATGCACTGAACTTCTTATTTATCTCTTTTAGTAAAAATATTAAAAAGGCATTAATGCATATTTAAAGCTTCCCAGATGTACTAAAATCAGTGAAATGAGGCAGGTAGAGCTGGTCAGGTTATACCATAAGTGGCCCGAAATTGCCAATTACTTACGCAGAAGAAGAGGCCGATTAGTTTTTACAGTGGATTTATGGATACATCGCCGCCAACGCAATGACTATGGAAACTCCTGGGGCCAAGCATTCAATAAATCAAAAAAAAAAGTTATAGTCAATTAAGTAAATAACTTAAATTGCATATTGCTACATATATGACCACTAGATAGATCTTGATAATGGCGTTTACATATATAGTCCGTTATATTGGTTATCATTGATTTCTTAAACGAAGTAGCCGCCTATCTAAAAGGTTAAATTCAATAAAAACAATAAATGGAATTAAATAATTTAATTATGGATATCAAATGAAAGGGGCTTAATAAAGCTTCAGTTAAAGTAAAATATTAATGAAATTTTACAATATGAGTTCCAAACTAATAGTTTTAAGAAAGCTGAATTCCAAAAATATTTTTAGAGAGGGTGGCCACCTGTTCAAAAAATCAATAAAAGCTATATTTAAAATCAAAACTTGACATATGAGTCTCAAACGAATAATGCTTTAGAGAATTTTGTAAGGTAAAATACTTTTGGGGAGTTGCCACTTACTTAAAAGAGTAAAATAAATGAAATTCTTAAGTTAAAGAAAGTATCGGGACAGGGGATAAGCATAAAATACGTAATCATGAAAGTGTATTTAAAGAGTGTTGCCACCTGTTTAAAAATATTTTATTAATAAAAATTTGTAGCTTACTGAAATGTATCACTTTTGTTGTGAAACGAATTTGTTTATTCGCCACACCAAAATGTATGAAGAGGGTTGCCACCTGCCAAAAAATGTTGATTCTATTCAATTGGTAAGGTATTTCTAATAAACTGTGGTCAATCGAGACTTATGGCATGCTTAGTCAATAAATATGTTTGGAAAGGGTTGCCACCTGCATAAATTATTCAAACGCAACTAGCTTTATAAGATAAATGAGGCACTACTATATTGGTTTGAACTAATAGAGGTTTAGGGAATTAGAGGTCTTGGAAAAATGTTGAGGCGTTGCCAGTTGTTCGAAATTTATATTTCAATTTATAATTGAATTAGGTGAAATCAGCTAATAATTAAATTGTTATAAAAAACAGTTTTAGTACATGCATTTATCAAGACATACTTTGGAATAGAGTTTTTCTTTAGACTGATAACGTACTTGTATCAGATTGAGGTTAGGTTAGATTTTTTGTTTAGATAATAAGAAATTAAAAACTAAAAATTAATTGAAAGTTACTACTTTTCATGAAATTATTTATTTATTTTCTGTTACGCTAGAATTTATGGCGTTGAAGCGAATGCGACGCGGTTGAAATCTACTAAGTTTTGTCATTGGGCCACACTGTAAAGTAAAAAGTTCTCATATACACTGAGCTGGATTACAAATAAAAAAAAAATTCATAAATATAGATATATTCATTTTCTTTTCGCTTCTAAAAAAAAAAAGTCGCTATCTTTTGGGTCATAAAAACGTTCACAGCTTATTGCACTAGCACTTCCCCTCCTTGTGACCACGTCTTTACTATCATGCCCAATTTTTGACTAATTGCCCTCATTAACTTCGCGGTAACGTGTGGCACCCTGCCGTTATCCGCCGTTGTCCTGTTTTATTGCACTTCCTTTGCCTACAAATAAACACGTTTGTCGTCGTCCTTTCTTTTATTTTAATGGCTTTTACGTCGACGCTCCCGCTGATAGATCACCTGTGCTTAGCATATGCGAGCATTTTACGCAAAAAGATAAACATCACGCGGACGGCAACATGGGCACAGGTTGGACCAAACGAATAACAACAAAGGTGGTCAGACTAAATGTTTACAACATATGTATGTATGTAAGTAAGTAGTTAGCAATTCCTTTAAAACAAAAAAATAGGCGCCTGCGCTGTGCGAAGGAATTGAATTTCACTTTGATGAATGTTGTGCTAATGGCATGTCATTTTGAAATTCCATACATTTGCTTTTTTCCGCGTTACGAGATCTGAAAAATTTGATAAGCCGCAAACGACTAGTTGGGGGAATGAGAAGAATGACAAGAGCACACTAACAGCGGCCGCAATGGTTAACACTTTGTTGGCTGTTTTAAGGCGTTCCGGCAAGCGACGACCGGCGATTGCGGCCGTAGGCGTAGGCGTTATAAATAGCTAAAGTGAAAAATTACATAAATTAGTGGTGGCAAACAAAAAAGCAAAAGAATTCCTCTAAAAACTAAGCAATTACCACTCATTTTCACACACACACACCCACACACATTTAAATTTAGAAGCGCTATTATCCTTGCTACACAAACATTTACTACATCCTTCAAAACTACACATTCTCACTCCCTCACCTGCCAACATTCATAGTTGTAAATTGAAAGGATTCATTTGTGGTAGGATTTGATGTATCACCTCCGCAGTTCAAAGGTCATACTTGCAACATGTGGTCGCTACACTAATGTGGGAAATTTATGAAAATATACGCTTTCTCTTTATTTACTTTGTGCTCAGTGAAAGCCTTTCATTTCCGCTTCAATTTGCTTTCGGCCTTATGAGATTTTGAGCATAGGAATGGCTGTACAGCCATTTGCTGCATAACTGCAGGATATGAGTGGTCATTTTTTTCAACATATACCGGAAATATTAACGAATATTACCTGTCACTTCGCACATTGTCTGGCCGATAGTTTTATTAAAAGCACACATTAGAGTCTATTGTTTGTTGGGATTTTTCTATTAGGATTTTTTTTATTTAAGCACGAAAATAGGTAATGCACTAGCGGTCAGCTAAGGGTATTTTTACTACGGTTTATACATTTCTATGTAACACTTTTTATGAAAGTTGTAAAGTTATTGGAAAGTAGTGATGGAAAATGCCCCAGAAAGCCAAAAGTTTGCCTCTGCATGAAATCTATATAGTGTTTCTTTAGACGTGTGCTTTTCAATGAGGCAATCCTTTTTCGGAGTTGAACTTTTGACTGCTGTAACTGTAATTGTAAACGTAATTTATACTCAAAGAAAAGACTTACTCCGGCTCAAATTTATTACCAAAATAATGGCTCGGTTCGCGCGAAGCATCGCGCGCTGCGTCCTATATTCGGCCGGTTCGGATGAAGCTCACTTTTGGTTGTATTAGTACGTTAATAAACGAAATCGTCGCATTTGGAAATCCACAAGCCATTATTTAGACACCGTTATATTCTCAAAAAATCGCTGTTCGGTGTTGAGAAGTCGCTTGTCTACGCATATAAGCCCGAGATGATTGACACATTGGAAAAAAATATTCGGCCCCAAATGCTGCAAAAAGTGGCCGAAAATTATACCTATCGGCTGGAATTATTCGAGCCAGCCGCGGCGGTCACTTCCCATCATCTTTGGAGCATAATGTCGAACCCTTATCTTAACAATATAGCTAAATACTTGGCCACAACATTAAGTTATATGCGTTTGATTTCTTCTTGAAACCCACATGCCTAGAAAATCATAAAGGATGTTACTCATTTATATTCTTATCTAATCAAGTCGAATCCAAAACATTCTGCTATATTCTGATCAAATCTAAGCTAATATGATCGAATCACCTCTAATCTAAATTTTTCTAATCTGATATGGTATAATGTAGATATTGGAGTAAATTAAAATATTGTTAAATCAAAACTGATCTAGTTCAATTAAACTAATCAGCCAAATCCAGACTAATACAACATACGATCGGATCTTACCAATATGACATGTACTGAATATGTTGCAAAATTATCTCGAGAATAAGTTTCGGTTTTATCTATTTTTTTGCGAATGGGGAATATCGAATACCGCTTTTATTGATGCAAAGAAATTAAGCCTTATTGAAGTCTGCTTTGTCATAGGACTACTGAATACAGCCTCGTTTCCGAATAGCATACCATTTTCTACTCAGTACTTTCAGTGTCACATGAAGTACATTGGTAGTTTTTATACGGCGGAAATATAAACTGTAACATATCGCATTCCTTTATCCTTGGGATTCTCTCTGAAGCCAAATACAATATTACTGTTTTACGGTCTGGAGTTGCAGACGGATATATAAACTTGCTGTTTCTCTTCTACTCTTAAAAATATTTGCTTATATTAATTTTTCGGCCTAATTTAATTAAAGCAACAATAGTTTTTGAGCTCAAAGCCAATATTTAACGAGAAAGGTATTAGAAAAAAACAACAGCAGTCAGAGCGGTACAAATTACAGTTCCTATTGGAAAAAAAACAACAACAGTCAGAGCGGTAGAAATTATAGTTCCTATTTCGGAGATCATGACATCTTCTCAACAGACCTCCACAATAATCTTAAAACCGTAGTACTACTATCGTGAAATTAATTTACAACAAAAGGGAAACCGCGTACAAAAAGATCGCGTAAAATGATTATCAAGTGTAATTAATTTTTTGACAACTTATCAACAAATGTAAACAACGTACATTGGCTTTATAACAATCTACCAAACAGAATTAAATCAATCAGAAAACAGATCCTTTTGACGTTTCTGTACCGCCATTTGACGTTTCCACCTCATTGCAGCGCTAGTATCCAAACTAGAAAAACAAAAACCATTTGCATTAACAGATTTGCGCTAATATTTCTTAAAATCATAACAACTCACTCGATCATTAAGTGAATCAATTTAATTGATGAATATACCGAAACATTAATTGTCAATTATAGTACGATTCAGAGAGATTCAATTTTTAACGCGAAAGTGCACCATATTAAAGAAATGTCAAAAACAAGGATATCTACTCATACTTGTACGACGATGTACTAAAATGGAGTACTTGCAGTCCTATTTTCTCTATAATTTGAGGCGTTCAAATGGAAGACGACATACTTGGAAATATCCGTACCGACTTTTTCAAAATCACAACAAACACGTCGTTTGATTCCACTATGGAATAGATCATGATACAAAAAAAGGAATTTAACTTAATTTTTTTTTACATGAACTGTGCTTATTTATACTTTTCGCAAATTACTCAAGTCACACTGTCATCTCAACAAAATATTGCTTTGGAAATTTTAATATTTTTTGAAGATATTTTAACACGCATGGTATGCTAGTAAAGCTGTTAAAAAGCGCTTATAGATTTAAACTACTAAACAAGTAAGTCGCTCAAAAAAAAACTGGCATTTTCTAAAATACATATGTTTTGTACGTTAAATAAACAATATCTACTCAGTCTAATTGAACGCATTCGTTTATAGGGTTAAAATATTGAACGGAAATAAACAAAGAACAATTTTGATAATGCATCTACATATACCCTGCACGCGGTAAGCCATTTTGGTCGAACCACCGAGAGTCCCAAGAAAAGATCCTTGTTTTTTTTTTTGTAATTACTTCTAGAATTTTTGAAGTTGAAACTTTAGCTTAGGTTACAAGACTTCAAAATATTTGAACATTTTACTAATCTTTTAGCAACTTCGCTCATATTCGGTACGCAGAATTTAATATTGGAAAGTATGCGTGGTAGATTTAAAAAAATAATAATTTCAACTTATTTATATTTATGTAAAAAGACAACAGTAATTTAAATGTACATAAATGCCAATAGTTAAAGCTTTCGAAATGAAGTGCAACTGGAGTTATTGCATATAAAAAGTGCTGTTTATTTGATATAAAAAACAAGCGCCGGATATTTAAGATTCGGTTTCGCGTGAGCAAAGACTCTTATTTACTTAATAAAAATAAAAAAGGAATTATCGTTATTACAATTATAATTGTTATGATTAATATATGACCCTATTGTATATTCCCTTTGGCCTTCACTGTTCCGAGGACCTCCCCAGTTAAGCGGGCAATCATTTTTAAAATATCCCACCTCTTGGGATGGCCGAACGGTATGTAGCTATAGCGTTTTATTTAACCTTCATCAACTTTCTTGTTTATTGTGCTTCGAAGTTTAATTTCCTTTGCAATTAAATTTGCTCGGCGAAGTTGGATTATAGGTCTGAAATACTGTGTAAATCAAATTTGGTTTTTGTTAATCCCGTATTTCGTAGCATTCATAGCATTTAATTTTTATTTATCCTTCCTGCACTTCATTATACTATGCCAATATATCAACGTTCCAACAAATACAAACAAACCACATATACGGCCATTCATTTACGCTACATGCACATCACGTGACACGAACGCAATGCAATGTGCAACAAATTGTTTCAATTAACTAAATTAAATTTGCACGCGCCCCACGACAATGATGAGGCTGCCGCTGGGCCCAGAGTTCAACGCAGAGGACTCAAGGTAATGCACGTACGCGAAAGGATGCAACAGAGCGGACGAATGAATGGCTGGCCGGCCGGTTCAGTCAATCAGTTAGGTGGATAGGCAGTCGATTGATTGGTTTGCTTGGTGGCATGATTGGTCAGCGTGTGAATGACAGGCGGTTGACAAGCGAGCGGATTTTGTACGGCTGCGGCGCATGGATATTTTTTTTTTTTGTTTTTGCTTCTTTTGGATAATCGAAGTGATTGACTGGACACAATGTATGATAAAGAGAGTATACACAATATATAGCATAGCAGAGTAACAAACAATAACAATTAATACATGCGACTTGTACAATATAAATTACGCTTTTGATATGGAAAATACCCGCACGCCTACGCCTACGCCCAGTGGTGGTGGGGTGGCATTTTGTGTGTTGCACACTGTCATTACTTTTGTTTGTAGTACTATACAAGATGTATTTGTTGTACATGTTAATTTTTTTTTTTGGACTTGAATGCAGAAATAACATTGTTGCACAGCCACTGCTGCTGCCGTTGCTGTTGCTGTCAGTTCGGCCACAATGCTGCTGCCACATTTGCCTGTTGTCACGTCGATATCAATTAAGCGGCACAAATGAAATTGAATTGCAGTCAGCAGTGGACAGTGGGTAGCGGCCAATAACAATCGTGGTCTGAGGCACAACAAGCAACACCAACAATAATATACACTACGATGTACTAAATGTATATAAAGCGCGAAAACAACTGAAATGCAATCGACCACTTGCAACTTGTAGCTTGTGGCAATTTGCCTGCTAGTGGCAAGGCGTTAACAACGAACGCAGGAAAGCCTAGAGTAATAACAGATGCAACAACAAAAACAATAATAACTACAACTACAAAAGCAATAGCAAAATAGTGACAAACATTGCAATAAAACAAGCGTCGCCTGTGCGGCTATTCATCACTGTCCAAGCGACTTAATCGGCATTTAAATTGAAGCTTAACACGCCGTCAGCTAACAGCCACCAGCCACCAGCCGCCAAGCCGCCAAGCCACCAAGCCATAGCATTCATTCAGCAACTAAATGCTAGCCACCATTTTCCGTACGCACCACCTTCTCATATCCTTTTCTGCTCTACTCCCCCTATTTTGGCCTTAACTCAACATATCATATTATCCTTTCGAGCGTAACTTGCCACTTCCCTCTATTGTCACTTCCCTCACTTAACTCATTGCCTGTGACCGACCGACCAGTGGTGAGTGGTCAGTCGCTAGCATTTACTTAGCCGATTCTTATCGACATAAATCTCTGTTTCGAATGCGCATCGCTGGTTCTTCGCTGTCCGCCTTGTTGCCACTCACCACTGACTTATTTACATTGATTTTCTATGCTTTTCACAGATTTTTTTCCACATTTTGCGCTTCGCTCTAGCACTTTGTTTTGTCCATTGCAAATGTTTCATTTATATTTCCCTATTATTATGACTTACACCTAAACTTATTTGTGATTTGGTTTTGTTGCTCTGGTAGCGCCCTCTCTATGTTGCACGTGCCGCGTGACGTACCGTCGCATAATTGCAATAAATTAGTAAGCATTGTCTGAATTTAATTCTTATAAATAATACTTCCATTTTATGCATCTATGATTTGTATGCATTGTGACTTCTCAACTGATTTCTATTTAATGAAAAAATAATACAAAAATGGGACCATTTCAATAATTTTTTCACAAAGATTTTCTAAAGCGACTCTAGTAAGTGACGGCAGATAGATAGTTAAATAGTTATTAAAGTTTTCAAGATTGTGGTAGATAAAATTTGTGGCCACCAAAAAAGTCCTAAGCCCATTCATTTTTCGAACTGCTCAATGTTCACACAGACTGTTTCCTCCTCTTTCTAATTTGCGCTATAAACGCGTAGGCGATTTTGGATGATTTCAACAAAGCGCTTCAGTTGCTCCTCTGCTTTGCTAACTGGCGCCAGCTAGATACACCAAGTGTAGCCAAGCCCTCAAGCCCTATTCCACCTTGTCTTTTCTGCGTAGAGGAGGCCTTCCTCTTCTTCTGCCCCCACCAGCAGGTACCGCGTTGAATACTTTCAAGGCTGTAGAATTTTCTTCTACATGACAAGACAGAGGTGGCCGCAATCAAGGAGGCAGCCGATTGGCTACTAACCAATGTAATTCCCTCCAGACGGGCTAACATTTATTCTGCTATTAAGCCGCTATTAAGGCCTTAGTATGGCAAATGGTGAGATCAAAACTTGTCGGGGAGCGCCTGAGTTCTCTCTCAGATGCCTCGGAGTTTCTCGACATTAGACCAATTTGGGTACCGGGCCATAGCGGCATTGCAGGAAACTACATGGCTGATGAGGTACGCTGGAAGTTATCACTCTATGCAGGGAGAGGGTGGTGGCTCTCTGTCGACTAAGCGAGCGCTGGGAAACTGTCACGACATGCAGAATTGCGAGGACGGAACTGAGGTCGCTTACTAAGCGGCAACTTTCGACCCTCGCAGGTGTTTTGACTAGTCATTGTCCGATGGGTATCCATGCGGTTAGGCTGAAGATAGTATCTGACCCTTTCTGCCGCAGCTGTATGGAGGAGGATGAGGTGGATTCATCTTTTCATTTTCTACTCAGCTGCCGTGCCTTTGCGAGACTGAGGTTCAAGTACCTAGGCTCGTTATTCTTTAGTACTCCAGTGGGGCTTTCTGGGGTGGAGATTCAACGTTTCTCCGGTTAATCTTTCTTGATTCCGATTTACGTTACCATTCACATAACAGGTCTTATCACAATGGAGTTCTCTACTATGTCTAAGTGAGTTCCTACTGGTTCCTAAAGGTCCAAAAAGATTTCAGAGAATCTTTCTCTCGAACACTCTAAGGGCCAGCTCATCTGATGTTAACAATTTTGACGGCGTCCATCCTCCTGTACCACACAATAGCACCGGTATGCATGCTGAGTGGATTTGGCTCCGCGAAATAAGGCTTTACCACGCAGTTGCCTACTTAGCCGATAGTATCACTTCTTGGTAAGAAAGATTCTTCGTTGGATTTCAGGGCTGGCATTGGTGTTGGTGTTAATGCTGGTTCCAAGATAAGCAGAGTCCTTAACTTTGTCAAAATTGTAACGGTCAACAGTGACGTGGGAGCCAAGGTGCGAATCCGACTTTGTTTTGGCCTCGTTCACCTCCAAACCCGTTCGCTTCGCTCTTTATCTAGATTGAAAAGGCAGAACTAATAGCGCAGATGTTGAGTCTCGGAGAGTTCCTTCCCAATTCGGGCTGAGCTGGTGGTTTTGCTCAGTGTCATTTTACCATACCAAATTCAGACACAGCGGCATATAGGGGACTACTTCTCGTGCTGTCGAAAACTGATCTAACTCTTTCAGCGGCAAAGATTCAATAATAAATCTACCCCCTTGTGTAGTAGAGAACTTTTTTTTTTCATTCATCATATACGATATTAGGTGAATGTGGACCATCTTCAATTTCGCTTCCATTTGATTCAGGATCGCTGGGAATTTCTGCGCATTCAACATTGAGATCATTCATGTCTTCCAGAAGTTGACATATTTCTGCATCGTTTAGGTGTTTATGTGGCTGATTCATATTTCTTTTAAAAATAATAAGCAAAATAATTTCTAATGAAAAAATACCTTACGTCGTGATGGTTCAATATATGTAAGTACCACAACAAAATACACTACCAAAAATAATTATGTTGTAATATTATTTACAAAACATGAAATTACATGCCTTGGCAATATATCTGTCCAGAAAACATCAATTTTTATAATTATTTCACAAAAAACTATTTTTCCTTAACTTTTTTCAATGTCTTTGCAATATTTGGCGTACCGTGAATATCTGGTCGACGGTAGATTTTGCAGGTCTAAATCCACACAGGCAAGGTTCAATAAGTGCGTTGATGGTTGGCTTCAGTCTTTCACACAATACGTTCGATAGAACCTTGAAATGTTAAGGAGGCTGAAGCTGGCGCTATTTTTGAGCACCTCAAGAATATTTCTAGTACTAGCCAAGAGAATAAATACATACCGATCCTTATATATATATCGCCTTAGATATTAACCTATCCATCGCCTACATTAACGCTAAGAAGCCTAATCTAAATTTTTGGTTTCGTGGATTTCGAGTTTGATATCATAAATGCACCACGCGCTAGAAACACTGTTTCTATTGTCTCGGAGCTCAACAATGCACAAAATCCGTTTCGAAATATTTTAATAAGGCTGGATAAAAGATAAGCTCGATGTTTGGGCGTCACACGAGTTAACGCAAAAAAACTTCATGGACCGAAATTCCATCTACACTTCTATATTGCAACAAATCTGAACCGGATGTTGGGTTGTTGATGGGCGGATGAATAGTGGCTCATGGTCGAATAGCGCTGATTCGACGCAAACGATGGCCTAGCCAGGAAGGTTTTGTTATGCGTTTGTTGAGATTGGCAAGGGATTATCTACTATGAACTGCTCGCTTCCGGCAAAATTCTTAACTCGAAACTGTGCTTTATACACTTGAACCGTTTGAAGGAAGCTATCGTCCAAAACCGGCCAGCTTTGGCCAATAGTATAGGAGATATGTTCCATCAGGACAAGGCCAGAAGCTCCGAAGTGCTCTTATGCATCCACCTTACAGTCCGGATCATATACCTAGAGGTTCTTTTCTATGGCGAATGGTTTTGCTGGTGAAAAATTCGGCTCAAGAGAAGCTTGTGAAAAGCTACTGTCGCAGTGTTTTGCCAATAGGGATGAGGATTTCTTAACTCCAAAATGCTAAAAGGTTGTCGATCAAAACGCCGCATATTTGACCTAAATCGGATCACTGTGACTATGCTAAATAAAATCCTCAATTTAGTGCAAATATTTTTACTTCACGTATGTATATTTTTTCAAAAACAATTATTAGACCTCGTTTCTAATCCTTCGCAGAGATATTATCTTATACTTGTGCATACACTGTCAACAAATTATTGTCCGGAACATAATCCAAATCCATATTATATAAAATCCGAATTTAAAACAACCTCTCGATAACAAAACAAAAAAAAACAGAAAGGAATGCCAACCAATATACTTACACAAAAAACACTTCATTATCGAAAAAATACATGGGGAACGAAGTCGAACGGAATTAAAAATGTAAACAATGAGGGGTTGAAGAGCAGTCAGTCACCAAGCTAGTAAGTGAATAGCAGTAGAAGCAACACACAAACAACAACCAACAATGCGGCCAGCTGAATGAACGAATGATGCGATTGGGAATTGCAGGGTAACCGTTGCAAAAGAGCCTAGCCACTTGTATTTTAAATGTGTGAGTGTGCGTGAGTGTGTATGCGAGTGCGCGCATATTTGCCTATAAATATGCCTTAGTATGCTAAGTAAATAAAGTGTGCATATGTTTGCACATTCCAAAGCAGTGTGTTGTCTTTTAGCTTAAACTTCATTTTTTTTTATTTGCTTTTTTCCATACCTCTTTTCTGCTTAACTTTCCTACTATTATTTGTGTAAGTAAAAAGAAGTGAGTGTTGAATTTTTATGTGTGGGAAATGGAGTTACAAACACATGCACCTACCGACTTGCAACCAACCAACTTGTATTACATGAGTCATCAGCAAGAATAGCAGCAGCAGCAACAGCAGCAGCAGCAATGACAACAACAACGACAGCAGCAACACCGACAACATTAGGTAATGTGCAGTGTTTCTACTTATATTACTTAGGAGCCATTGGTAGCCACAAAGTCGGTGGCAAAATCGTAGTCAGTTTCATTGTTATTGCTGTTGTTGGTGCCTGGTGGTGCCACTGGCTGTGCTGGCGCGTCAACATTACTGCTATGCAACATGAGTAATAATGCGAACAACAACAACAACTACTTCGATATATGTACATACTCGTAGCTACAGACTGAATGGCAGTTGAGTTTTTTGTGCAAGACCACAAGAAATGGTACTTGAAATGTTGTTGTTTTCTTTTCTTTGATTTGTGTTTTTTTCGCTTTCAATTTTTATAAACAATTTTTCGATATTACTTTTCAAGCTGCTGGCGGCTGGCTATTGAATTTAAACAGCAAGCGAGGGTTATCGATTTGACAATAAATATGAATGTAAGCACTGTGGCGTATAATCTATGGGCATTTCAAATATGTGTGCATACTGGGTGACCCAAATAGATACAAGTTGTACTTTATGAGAAACAGTTTAGCTAAAAATGTTCACAGTAGAGCTATAATTAATCGATTAGTCGACTAAATAATCGATGAATGATCAGCAAAAGTTTTTAAAAGTATTCGACATCATCTAATCGCCTAAAAGTCTCTTTTCGACTTTTTCGGTTAAATTATTGAAATCCGATCCTGATGATTTTCATTGAATACTTTGTTTTAATCATAAGGGAAGGGAGTGCCAAATTTGAAATTATTATCTAGTTTTATTCCGGAATTATAACGCCAAACCTCAAATCTGAACAATCAGTTGTATGAGAGCTAAAAGTTATAGAAATTCGTTTTTGATGATTTTCATTGTATACTTTGTTTTAATTATAAATGAAAGGAGCGTCCTTAGCTCCTTTAGCGTAGGAGTTATAACGCAATACCACATACTGAATAATCAGTTTTATGGGAGCTATAAGTTACAGTAGTTCGATTATTTTTTTTTTGTACACTTTTTATTAATCACAAGTTAAAGGAGTGCCAAATTTCAAAGTATTATCTACTTTAATTCAGGAGTTATAACGTTAAAACTCATATCTGAACATCAATTATATGTGAACTATAAGTTATAGTGGTCCGATCTCTATGAATTTTTTTGCACTTTTAGTTAATGATAAATGAAAGGAGTGCCAAATTCCATGTCCTTAATTTCTTTAGTGGAGGAATTATATCGCAAGACCTCATACCTGAACAGTCAGTTGATCAAAACTATAAGTTATGGTAATCCGATATTAAAAGTTTTCATTACCCACTTTTCATTAGTAATACGGGGAAGGTTGGAAGGTTTGGCAAATTTTATGTTCTTATCTGCATTGGTGTAGGAGTTATAATGGAAAACCTCATATCTGAACAATCCGTTGTATAGTAGCTATATAATGCCCGATCTAATCGGTTTAAAATGATAAATGATTAATATATTTTAGAAATACATCAAACAGACAGACATACAGACACACGGACAGCCAGACGGGGATGGCTAAATCAAATCAGCTCGTGGTCCAGATCATTTTAGTATACTTGGATATGGGTCTATCTCTTCTTCGTCTTATACTTAATTACAAACATCGGACCAAAGTTATAATACCATTTAATCTTCAAGAAAGGTACACAAATTAGCAAGCAATAACGATGGTGAACTGGATGCAAAAGCATTTCCGTGTTTGCGCTATCATTCTTAAATTCATTATACAAATAATATAAGGAAAAACCATTCTCTCAATTCATCGGTAATTTTTAAGTTTACTAACATAATACACCGTGCAAAATAATAACTGTCGCGCCATATTTTTCCAATAACACAATTAATAGCATTTATTCTTCGTGACAAATTTTATCCACCAATTTCAATTCGTTTGCCTCTGACATTTTGAACTTGACTCATACATCTGGGGAAAACTTGCGCAAGCGACACGGATGATTTCGTTTGCAATTTCATTCCATATTTTTATCAAATGGGTTTTGAAACTCTCCAAAGTAATGGTCTGTAAGTTGTTTAGTTTGCTGAACATGTAGCCGCAAATGCAGTAATCCAATGGTTGTAAGTCTGGAGAAGACGGGCGTCGTGCGTAAAATTTTCTAATCACCAATTGTGAACAGTTGTCGCTTTGTGTGCAGGGGGCAAAATTGTGTTGAAAACAAAATGGTTTATTTCAAAATACATCCATAGCATGAGGCTTCAAATGCTGTATTGAAACATTATCCAAATAATTGTTTGATTGATTTTGATTTTGACGCCTTTATCGGTGAAAAGAAGTGGAAGTTTGTCACTTTTGCAAATCGCATGGCATAACATCACGAAAGAAACATCTTGGAACTGCTCTTCACATTTCTTACTTTCGGAAATGTCGGGCATTGTAGTACACGTGATAATTTTGAGGGTGATGGTGTTGCTGTACAATTGACTGGGCCATTTCGTGAGATAACACGTTCACCAAACTTGGTTTTCAATAAATCGATTGTGACATTCGCTGTGTTGCTTGTGGCGCCGTTCTGTTGGAACCACATATTGTCCAAGTCCATATCATCCAATTCGGGCCAAAAATATTCGGTTATCATTGAGCGGTAGCGATTCCCATTCACAATAACGTGCCGGGTTGAAAGAAGTACGGCCCAGTGACGCCGCCGGCCCATAAATGGCACCAAACCGTAATTTTTTCGAGATGTAATGTTGACTCATGGAGTACGTGTGGATTGCTGCCTTTCCAATAATTTTTGCATATTTTGCTTATTGACGAAGCCATTTAGCCAGAAAGTTTAGACCAATGACTCCGAATTTCGGTAGTAAATTTTAATAATTTCGACTCGTTGTCGACTCGCATATCTTTCCATGATGAAATGGCAAACCTTACTGAAGAGAAATGTCAAAAGAGCGGGGAAAAATATGGCGTCGTTTGCTGTCACTATCGATCTACTTTTGTGCGTCCCTATATTATCTTCGGGACACCCTTTACATTCTCCCTCTACTAGCAATCATACTTAGTGAAGCACAAAAGTTTCTGAGCTGGACTATAAATTGGACGGTAAATTTCGAAGCACTTTGTTGTTTTTCAATATAATTTCACTATATTTTAACCAGACCTAATAAAAAATGATCAACAATTATAACGACTATAACTTCTTCTAAAGCTTTACGCCAGACCTGTTAAATTTCAGATACAATTAGTACTCAATACAAATACTTTTTAAAGTACTTATAATGAATACGTAATTGTTTTCTAGCTGAATTGAAATTTGGACTCGAGTACAAGTACTTGTAATTGGAAAATAATTGGAAATACCATCAAATACTGAAAGTACTCGAAAGTACTCGAAAATACTCGCTCCTCTTCCAAGTACTTCAAAGTACTTGAAAGTAATTGAAAGTACTTGGAAAAGGATTGCAATTCTTTTAGCGAGTATTTTCGAGTACTTTCGAGTACTTTCAGTACTTGATGGTATTTTCAAATATTTCTCTGTTACAAGTAATTGTACTCGAGTAGTAATTGATACAAATGTAATATAATTGAAAAGTATTGAGTACTTCTGTATAAAGCCAAAGTCCTTAAATTGCTACTTAGTACGAGTAGTACTCATGACTTAACAGGTATGTTTTACGCCAACGCCAAACGATTTATGATAGTTTTTTTCTGTTTGTTTATTTTTAATTGATTTAATCATAAATATCAAAATGTTTGGATGAAGGGAAACCAACTATTAAAAGAAAGAAAAATGGGATCAAATGGCGCTTAAGAAACTGTGTGAACTTCTCCTTGCTTTTGAAGAGCGGAAAAAAGTTTTGGGGCTTAACTATATTTTTAAGTTCCTTTGGTCTTACCCTATTTTGTATGAAATTGAGCCAAAACTTGATACCCATGCTCGTCAAATATTTAATCGAAAATCTGAAATTTTCTTTATTTTGCTGCCCTGCTTTCGGGTTGCTGAAGTTCAGGCAATTTGGCTCTCACTTCACGATCGCTCCCGAAGAGCTCTGAGGCCTGGACATAACCTGATTGCAGAGTTTTGTTATGAGCAGGCAGCGTTTATCCTATGAATTTACAGTTGTGTTATACGTTGATGTTTTATATGCTCAGTGGTATCCCAACGGAGTACTTTTTAAATATCTAAATGAGTTCTTTGCCTACCATATCAAGCTAACGTAACCTAACCTGAATTTACTATACGATATCTGTGTAAAAAATTTGGTATTGCTTGTTGTGGATAGGTAACGAAATTTGCCCTCATTCATAGATTTTGAATTTTTACGTGAATCTACATGTTAGGCCAGACACTTTTGGACCTTACTTGGCATCTTACAAAGACATATTGCCTTGAATTATCTCATTTCTGGCTCTGAGTTCGATACAAATATTACAGTACTTATATTTAGGTATACAATGTGCAACAGGATATCAAGGATAATGCCAATACATACACAGCCAGACAACAGGCAGGCAATACTAAATAAAAGCACATCACAATAGGAGGCTTTCAATGAAAGACAAAATCTTTATTGCAGTGCAGTGATGTTTTTCTTTTCACCTTCTATGTTAGAAAATATGATTATGGATTAAATTCAGCTTGTGAGCAGAGAGTAATAAAATACACTACACTAAAGCAACAACATTTGTGTGTGAGTGGCAAAATCTGCCTTGCATTGATGGCATAGCAAGTCTCACTGCTTCGAGCAAAAGGACATATCGGAATATATAGACTAAGCTGCTGTCCATTCAAAAAATGCAGCCCGCACATTTCCACACTCCATCATGATCGATTACCTGCTCTTCTGCTGTCTTGTGTTTGTCTGCTAAATTGAAAGATGGTGAGATAAAGCTGCATTTCAAAAGAGTTTGAAAGGATTTGAGCCGATAAGTGGATTTGCGATAGAAAAGAAATTCAGTGCCGCTCAAATGATAGCAAGCAATGTATGGAAATTTGATGCACGGCATTGCAAAATGAAACCATCGGTTGAAAACTGCATATAAATTGAAAAAAAAAGCAGCGCTAAGCGAAAGCCAAGTAATGCGAAAAAAAATGTATAGGATAATCAACCGACACGTAGATAGCTTTTCTGCCAAAAAAAAAATCTGCATTTCGCGCTTTGTTTATGTTGGCATTTTTTTTGTTGTTGTGTTGTTGTAATATTGCAAAGTGGATTTATAGCCGCTGGCCATGTGTTTTGTTTGATGGAATCGTGAGACAAGCAAATGCATTCAAATGCGCAGGAAAATGAACGGACACGAGGAGTGGGGTTTAGGATATTGAGGCGAAATGAAAAAGTGTCAGAGAAATTGGGATTTAAAAAAAAAAATGTACATTTAATCTTAAAACCAACTTTTCGTTGCCTTTGTGTAACTGATTCGGTTGTACAACATAGTATGCATTTATTCGTAAAAAAAATTTCAACACACACTTGAGAAACGAATTCGAATTGTTTGCCAAATACATTTCCAAAAAATCGTTAAAAGAAATTCATGAGCCAAATAATGGTTTATACTGGAGAACCTCTCAAGCATACACATTATTATATGTAACTATATTAGTGATGCACAGAACCGAGAAGATCGATCCGGAAAATCTGGTTCTTTAGCGAGCTGACCGATCTGAGCCCAACAACCCAAAAACCGGTCTAACTGAACCGAAAATCGGTAAGAAAAAACCTAACATTAATTTTGAAGTGCCGAAAATGGCAAAATAAATAACCAATAAATAAATAAATAGCTAAATAACTGAAAGACCAACCAAAATAACCGGAAGCAGTTCGTACAGAACCGAAAATCAGTCCTCGAAGCAGCAACCATGGCTACAAAAGAACACATGATATTGAAAAAAATTATGATTTTATGTTTTCTTGAATTAAACCTGATCCTAGAATTTCAATTATGTTATTTTTATAAAATTTTTGTCACACGATTATCATATAGGGAATTTACAATATTTTCATTTATTTCCTTTACTTTATAACACAAAAAAAAAATAGACATTAATTGAACCTTCTTATAATATTTTGCTTAGCTATATCGATCAGAGCCGTAACGAGGGTGAGACAAATGAGGCGCTTGCCTCGGGCGCCATCGTTGGGGGGGCGCCAAAATTGGGCGTGAACAGACATTTTTTTTCGCAAATTGTAGCAAAAAATTTCGAAACGTTGAATGATATTTTTGTTGAAAAAAAATTGTTTGTTGTACTTGTGTACAGAGAAAAAAATAAAGTAAGTGTACAGAGTTGTTCACAAAGAAGTATTGTAAATGGATTGACTAAGAGAAATTATACGGAGAAAGAGAGAATAGAGACAGAAGCATGGACGGCAGGCGAGCGAAAGGTATAAAATCCGAAAAAATCTGTGTTTTTTCCTCCGATTCGGCACCCTTCGAGAGTATTTTGGAGTTTTACGACCAGAGTATCGCCTACATCTTTTTTTACCCTCTTTTGCCGCTGAATAGCTAGGAATGTGCCAAAAAAACTTTACAGCCGCTCGTTTTTTGGGAAAAAGTTCGGGATGCATTCTGACGCTTTTCTTTTCTAATAAACCCTGGGGAAAAAGGCTCTCGAGGTGTGACTTCCTCGAGGAAGCAGGCCCGTTCGGCAAGTCAGTCTCTTTCAAGCAGTCTTGCCCAATTTTTATCTCTCAGTCCGTCTTATTAAGAGAAAATTCACTTTTTACCAGTAAAATAAAGCGGTCCCTTGATTTGAGAAAAAATTTAATTCGGAACCACTGACTCTCAGTTCACGAACAAGTTGTTACGGCATCAAGTTATGTGCATTGTGTGACTCTACACCGCTAAATTGGGATTTACGGATTAATTGACCCAATCAGGTATTTATACTGCTTGATAGTTTGCACCCCTTCCTGGTCGAGTTAGTTGGTCGGTAACAATAGCCACTTGTGAACGCAGCTTTAGTAAACTAAAACTCATCAAAAATTATTTGAGATCGACCATGGGCCAAGAAAGATTAACGAACTTGGCAATTTTGTCAATTGAAAATGAGGTTGCTCAAAAGATCAATTTTGATGATATTATTGATGAATTCGCTGCAATGAAATCTGCATTTTTACCGTTTTCAATACAATTTTCCTTGTATTGTCTTATTTTAAAGTGAAGAAAAATAAAAGCGTTGAAACAATATTCATATTCAATATTCATTTCAATGTTTTTTGGAAACTCTTTTAAGGGGTGAGGGGGCGACAAATTTTCCGTTTACCTCGGGCGCCAAAATCTCTCGTTACGGCTCTGATATCGATGTTCCCGCTACCGACTTTTTGAGAACCGGAACCGGTGGCTTGCAGCTTAAATGATACAGTGGTATTATTTTCGTTATTTACAATTTTATTGTAGTTCATTTTATATTTTTGTAATTAGAATTAATTTTAAATATTCTTATATTATTTTTTGGCCTGATTTTATTAAACGACAATATTAATTTTTGAGCTACAGGCCAGTAGAAGGAAAAGTATTTTGGAAAAAAGACAACAGCAGTCAGGAGGAATTTCTACCAGCCTTGAGCTCAAAAATTAATATTGTCGTAAAATTAATTTTATAAAAATAAAAATAAGAATTTGGCGCTTACATCATAGATTGATTTTACGACCTACAGTTTTACCTCGACTCCGAACTGCAAATAATTTTTGTGAGAAATTGTTTCAAATACGCTCGGCGGTTTACCATTGCCAGCCAAGGAGCTACTGCTATTAATAAGAAGTTTGATCCCGGCCAAGATTTAAACCTGGGATGCTCCGCTCACTCTGTGGTTGATTCAAATTGTGGTTGCTTTCTGTACTTTACTTCTGATTGTGTTAGTCCATTTGAATGGAATACGGCGTACGTACTTCTGGTGCTGACTGGATCCAGTATGGACACAATGTTAGGGAAGCGGTGTCTAGTACGATTGACAATAGTCCAAATTGACCTCTCATTTTTAGCTGAATTTGGGACAATCCTGAGTTTGGACCGCGCATGGGCTGCTTAACGCTTTTATGCAATATAGACATTTGTTCGAGTCGGAGTATTTAGTGCTCAATTTGCCTCATATATGGCTGGATGTAAGTAGAATGTTGCACATTATTCGGAATACCGAAGTGTTGAGCGAATTTGCGGGAGAGGTATGTAAATTGCACAGAGCGTGCTCTTAAATGACCATTTCACAATCCGCTTTTTACCGAAAATACTTGTAGACTTCGATTTGATATACTGCGCTTTTTAACGCCGTTGGGAAAGGCCGACCAACGAGTCAACAGGAACCCCTTGTTCGCACAAGCGGCGCTTTGGCTCGAAATATGCAATCAGAGTTGGTAAAGGTGGTGACTGTCCTGGAAGGTTCAACCGTACGCAGTCGGATCGAATAGTTGTCTGGTGTATGTTCGGATCTCGTTCATAGGTTCGAGAAGATGCTTTTCGATGTGCCTGGATGTTTCCATGTAGGTGATAACCAATGAATTCTTGCTTGCTGAGCACCGTATTATAATCCTTAACTGGTAGAAGGCTTGGTGTATGACGAGCGTATCGGCAAGTCTGTAGCTTCATTCACTGAGTTATGTTAGTCCTCGGCGCCGAAATTGGTGTTGTAAATAGGGACCCGTGAACTTGGTAAATGGGAGAGCGATATTTCCGTCAGCCAAGAAGAAAGCAAACTCGATATTAGAAATATTTATTTTCATGCACAGGTTATCAGTTATATTACTGATAGCTATTTTCGAACAGTCATCGGCGTACGAGATGATGGTTACAACCTCTGGCGGCCTTGAGAGATGGAGAAATGCTTAGTGGTTGAACATAGTTGCGGTAGTTTCTCCAAAGCACAACTTTGAATAAGGTCCAAACAGGTGTTTGCCGATCCACCTTTTCAGTCGCTGCGGAAAAGTCGTTGCCTTCACATCGGCTAGTATCGTTCCGTATCTAAAGGTGCCTTGTGAAATTTTACGCTACTAGGATGGTTCTCCCGCAGGGGCCCGTTGCGGTTTTAATCGCGGTAAACTTGCGTGTTTATGGCATTAAGTGTTGTAGTTGTGCTATGCACCCTTAGAAATACGTGTTGATGCTTAACTGGAACGAGTACGTATTTAAAGTAAAGTAGCAGCAGGGCCTCAAAGGTTGCTACCTCTGGTGCGAAAAAATAGAGATCGGTCCCCAACCCTTTCGACAGGTTTCCCTAGCTTTAGCAGGGGTATGCATCTCCTCACCTTTCACACGTCAGGTCTTCGAAGACTATCTCTAATTTCCCCTGCTTGTCACACAGAAACCACCTTCTTGAGTGCCCTGCGATGAATCCTCTGAGACAATGTCTTGAGCATCGATCTTAAAGGCACAATATATATAGACTGATCTGCTAGATTTTGCTAATAAATTAATCGAATTCTACTAATTTTGAAGCATAAATGACAAGCAAATACTCTAAACTAAGAAGTTAAAATAAATGCCGGAGGTACATTTTCACCCCAAAAGTATAACCAATCTTATTAATGAATTCAAGAAAGCAAACTTGATATAAACGCCAAAGATATGTAATAATAATAATCTTATAATATATTTGAAATAGTGATTATCTATAACAATATATTTAGTTTTCTTTGTTGGCTTCAAGGCAACCACCGCCACAATGACTCTGACTTTCTTCATTCTGTCAAAGTTTTGGGGTAGCTTTTTGCTCATTTTTGCAATGGCAGCAATATCGAATATTGTGGCATCTATGAAAAACAGTTATTTGCATTCATTTCAGATTTCCTGTCCGGAAAAAATTAAAAAAAATCGTTTAAACTAGTGGCATGATGACAAAAACGAAAGCGAAACGTAAAAGTGCAAACATGCAGCAAAAAACAAAAACAAACAAAAAAATAAGTTAGTATGTTGATAATGATGTTTCAATATCAACTCTGGTAGTGTGGCAACAACTTGGCGTTAAATTGTAGGTAGTGCGATGAGTGGAAAGAAATGCAAGTAAGTGCTTTTTCTTTTATTTGCATTTGCAACAAGCAGATGAGTCATCGGTGCTTGCAACATGCCGTTATGCATAACTCTATATTTTATTACGCCCTTTCACATTTCACAAAACTCTTTATCTCCCTCTCCCTCTCACTCTCTTTTACTCTTTTACTCTCTTGCTCGCTTTCTCGCTTTTACCCGACCTGCCACAAATCGTTGCTTACTCATTCAGCCAACCAACTTGGTCACCCTCTCCATGCCAACCACGAAGGGGTTATTGCACTCTACGTTGCAGAACAATACACGTAGTTGCTTGCTTGCTGCCCCCCACTTCGCGCCTGCTGCACACTGTAGCTGTTGCTGTCTGTCAGCTGCCATCTACTTCCAACTTCAACATCAACTGCAACTGCAACTGCAAGTTTATCGTCAGCCGCTTTTACTGATTCTCAATCGCTTTGGCTGCTGCATTGTGTTGTTGTTGTTGTTGTTGTTGTTGTTGTTGTTTTAGCAGTATTCATGTTGCAGTGTAAATCGATTTGATTCGAGTTAGCTCGTGTGGTGCATGCAACAAGCAAAGAAATCTTATTATTTGCATGCCACAATGCATGAAATCAAGCTGTCACAAATACATACGCAAACAAATTTCCTACACACATACAACCGCACTTAAGTTATATAAGATATGTATACGCAGTTGAGTTCCCTTAACTGGCAATGCATTTATTGAATTGATACCAAACTACCAGCCCCCAGCCCCCAGCCCCCAGCACCCAGCCATTTGGTAATGCGACGCCCGCCTGCCTCTCAACTTTTCTTGCCTTCGCTTTTGTTTGATTTGCTTGCATTGATTTCCTCTCCTTTTCTGCGGCGTATTTTGCTCAAATTCACCTCCCCGCCTCCTCTCTGGCATAGTAAGTTTTCGAGTTATCATCTTGCTTTACATGAATTTCCGCTTTTTATTATCCTGTGTGGCGGCAGGCTGGTTTCTCTAACCTTCTGCCATTTTCTTTTGTCTACGCTTCTTTCTCAACACCTTTATTTTGAGTTTTATGATTTTCTCTCAGCGTTATTGAAAAGCCAATGACAGGGAAAATTGTGAATGAAATTTAAAAGTGAAGGCAATGCTTTGGAAAGCTTTTTACTTTTTTTTTGTGGGGAAAACGGAAATTATTTTCTTTTCTTGCGGTAACTCGAAAGTTTTCTATTAAGTTTTCAGCTGCAGGAGATTGCTCTGTCAGAAGATATAAACATTTTTTTCTAGATTTCTATGCAAGTAATTTAATAATACTAAGAGGGTTAATAAACGAGGAATGCCAGGGGAACAAATCACTTAAAAATAAGAAAAATATACAATCTTCATCTTATTACATAATTACAGTGGGTGTGTGTTCTGTTCACACTTTGTTTTTGCAATAGTGAAATTATTTTTCCTTTCAAGGATTGCACACTAAAACAACTTAAGGTAATTGCACCTAAGTATTTACAGACTATTAAGATATATCCACATCTAAAATAATATTTTAGCAGTGGAGTTCTAGCATTGCTTCCTATTGACCCAGAGAACTTTTGTTGTATTTTCCGCAAAATAAAATTTAAAAAAAAAGTTTGCAAAGTTTAAACACTTTCCACAGTTTTCCAAAAACCATATTTTGTTAATAATTCCATGAGGAAATTTCGTTCGGTTCATAATTACTTGCAATAGTGTACCAATGTCTGTTGTAAATTATAACGAAGGCCATTCGTTTTTTTGTAATTGAATAGGAAGTATTTACATTAGGCCCGATTCTTTCTACCCGACTTGCAAAAGAACGATCCAAATTGATTAAAATTTCCTTTAGGGGCAAAGGCAACCTTATTTGCATCTTTCATGAAACATGAGATTTGGGTAGTGCTATTTAAGAACGGAAAATAGTTGGGCTGGCAAATTTTAGGTTGACGATAATTATAGACTTAAAACTACTATACAAATAAAAACAAATTAAGTCTTAAACTGAAACATCCCATCCATTGTTTTAGGGCTCATTCACAATAGCGCAGCTTTTTCACATCAACCCGCATATTTTTCCGAGTTCGTGTTGCATTTTGTTATCCTACCTAGTGTGCTTTTGCGTAAATTTTTAATTTAGCCCTTTCGCTATGCAGTATTAATATGGGTACACTCACTTTTGTGGGCGGCTGACAATCTGCACGCTATGGAAGTAACTTAGTTTTCAACTGATTTTCTAAGGTCTTAGAAAACACCTACAATAAAAATATTTAGAAGATAAATCCGACGATTGAAACCTTTGAGGCAATATATGCCCAATAAATCCATTAAAAGCTCAAAAGCCATAATATACGTTTTTTAAATCCATCGACGAAAAGGCACAATATAAACATACTCATAGTTAGAGTTTTGCTCTGATATTGTCAATCACCTTTCAAAAACTATTCCTGAAGAAGGAAACCATAAAGCTTTTTCGATTATTATTTCTCGACCCTAGGCAAATAGGCATTTGGACTAATGTTGCAAACTGAGGAAATAGATTTGGCTGAATTAATTTCAAAACTGGAAACCAGTTGCATAAAGAAGGCCGTGGACGGTTTCGCTACCGTGTAGAGAGAGTAGATACTAAGTATTTTTATCGGATGGCCTGACGGAGGAATTGGGCAACTTGTGTCATCAATATATGGCAATGAACCCATTTAAATTCAGTACTCCAATTTTTTGCTGCAAAAAAAGAGAAAAATTCAAATAGTTTAACCGAATATAGTAGCAGAGTATAATACAAAAATAAGTAGAATTATCTACTCCCCTTGCACAGACTATCCATAAGATCTAAAAAGTGGACTCTGCGGATATTTTACCACTTTATTGATTTGGTGGTTAGAATACAGGATAACGAAAACAATGGATACAAAAATAAATGTATTTTTATATGAAGATATCCCAAATCAGTCCAACGATCTCCAGGAAAAGACGTAAAGCTACACCATCGACTTTTATTCAATATAACGGGAACCAGCATTGGCCGGAACTCAAGAAGGATAAAGGTAGATGCAAATTCCAAGGAAAACCCAAATACAAGTGCCCCATATGCGTTGTTTTCATGTACATTTCATATGGATCAATAATTTCCATTTGAGGACTTTTATGATATATCAAATGAATACAATTTTGATAAGCCAATTTCTTTTAGTTTTTTCTTCTTTTTATATTCCAAGTATAATTTTTGTCTTTTATTTCAATTTCTATGAATTTGAAGTGTGTGATTTTTATTTCTTAACCCTAGAAAGATAACGTACGTCGAAACGACGTACACATTTTTTTTTTACGCTCTCACACTTTTATTTGTTTACTGAGTAACTTCTTGCGCTCACTTATCTCAGTCGGTAGCAGCAGCTTATTGGTGGTGGTTGATTTTTTGCGGTGAGTATTTTCTTATCTGAGTTATGATCAAATCGTACGTCGAAAAGACG
Organism: Anomoia purmunda; assembly: GCA_951828415.1. Classification (NCBI taxonomy): domain Eukaryota; kingdom Metazoa; phylum Arthropoda; class Insecta; order Diptera; family Tephritidae; genus Anomoia; species Anomoia purmunda. The sequence continues at coordinate 99,770,925 of OX639996.1, forward strand.
TATCGTTATCTTTAGTGTGACTTTTTGGTTTTTCAATCGCATGTATGTTTTATTTGCTTTTTTGTGTTCGGCTTACTAGATTAGTGACATAACATGATAAGTATTAACCAGAAACCTTTAACACGTAAGGATTATATGAAAAAACTCTCTGCTTCGCTAATAAATCCATGGATGAAAAAAAGACTAGAAGTACCCACATTGTCAAGAACTTTGCGCAACACTATTGAAGTCGCTTTAGAAAATTCCGGCGACGGAGTCAGTGCTACCCAACAAGAAGACCCAATTGATATTGAGAATGATCCCGAAGGTAGTAGCAATCCGAAAAAAGAAAATACTGTGGTTTTTGTCCTTCCAAAATAAGACGCATGTCGAAAAAAGAATGTGTTAAGTGCAAAAAACCCGTGTGTGGGGAGCACCAGAATCAAGTTTGCAACGCGTGCATATAATATTGCTTGACTTTATTTTTTTTGTTCTAAAACAATATACAAAGAGTTATTTTGTAAACAAAATAAAAAAAATTTGTTAACCTAGATTTAAGAACGAAAATTGTACTTATTTTTGCTACTTTTTATGAAAAAAATGAATTGCTTTATAAATTTTATATTATCTTTAATTTTATGATTACATGTTTCAAAATGGACTGAAAATGAATGAAATAAATGATCTCAGTTAAAAAACAAACAGTTTTTATATTTTTAGGAAGCTTAAAATCCATTAAAAGGAGATACGTCATTATGACGTATCGTTATCTTTCCAGGGGTAAAAAATAACGTTATCTTTCTAGGGTTAAAAATGCTCATCTTGATATTTTGAAAAATTTGGAATTTGTCTGAACCACCGAAACAAATAAAATTAAAATATAAAACAAAATAAATCTCTAGCATTTTCCTTTATCATGCAGAAAATTTGGATCCATATGGATATATTGCTAAAAAACATACTTAAAGGTACAATTTTTTAAAATCGAATAATAATTGATATTCCTTAGACCAGTAAGAGTACTAACTGATAGAATTAGATTTTTAATGCTACCCCTCAAAAACTTTTAACAAACGGAGCTTCTTTAACATCTCGTTAATTTGCGAGTATTTCTTTCAAGAGAAGAAAACCTCTACCGTTAATGAAAAACAGCACTTTAGGGAAACATGGGAGGTCCCATACAGCAGACTAAGCAAGGTATGAGCTGGGGTATTAAGCTCGATAAACTTCTATGGAAAGACTGTCTCTTACGGAGGCTTGGAATCCATTCCATTCGAACCACCTAAGCAGCGAGGTTTTAAAACCAGTCCTCTCAGACCACCTTTCCAACATGAAATCTGTGTATACTGGCTGCGGCTTGGAATCCGGTCCATTTCAACCACCGTGGCCGGGCGGTTTTAAAACTCGTTCTTTCAGACTGCCTGTCTAATACGAAATCTATCCTTCTGGTGGTTCGGAATTCCGTAGGTAAACGGCAAGTTTTGCCAATTCAAACAACAGATCCTAATGCATCCGAACTGTAACGATCATAGAGCTTAATGCGCAAAAGACAAACCGAATAATACTTGACGGTAGTACCGGGGGGATGGGTATTAAGATGCTAGGAGGTTTAGTTTCCGTTCAAGTAAGCTAGATTCCTTACAGTATTCAGAAGAGCTTCCAGGACCTTTGCAAGCCCGAATCTTAGCTATTTCGACGGTTCCATCGCATTAAGCCTAGCAACACTACAGCCGACTAGAAATTAACCAAATAGATCCACCGGCGGAAGGTTAAAATTACCTTCAGAAATGTGGAAGGAGTAGAGGCTAGCTCTCCCGTGACAAGCATGGAAGCCGTACGTTCTACTCTTTCCACCTTGACTCTGGTAAAATTTTTGTACATCCAGTGTAGGTACTCTGTGCCGTTTTATTCCAATTTTTTTCGATAGGTGCCTTGCAAGCCGTAAAGGCGGTAATGATCTGCCTGGAGAGGTCTTCGATGCTTCGCTTCCATGCGAGCTTCTTGTCTAAAATAAACTCCAAGGTACTTGACCTCGATTGAGAGAGGGAATTCTATCCCGTTTAATGTGGATGGTTCGAACGGAGCAATTTTATATTTCCTCGTGATAAACGCTAAGTTTTCAATCAGATGTTTACTAGGCTAAGGGCATACTGTAGTAGCTCACTCTGAAACTGCAGATGTTTCGTTGCGATTGTTATGCCATCAACATAAACCGACTTTGCAACCAAAATATTTTTTGGCTTCAAAATAGCGTATCAACGGTTAAATAATATATTCTAAGTCTGATCAATTTTTTCAGCGCAGAGTTATGAACCTGGGCTATATTTTTACATGCATAAATAGTAAAAATGCAGCAGTTGTGAAGTGGATGGACACAAAATCGGTTCTAGTTGTCAGTGTTCCATGTAAGTGAGGAAACGATCCTGAAGGTAAAGTTGAAATGTAATGCAACTCTGTGCATGACAAAAAATAATATTTTTTTTTAAATGCCGAATTCGAAATTGACTAATACATCTACACTTTTTAAAGAATTTACATATCTTTTTTTTCTTACCAAATATTTTTGAATTGTTTATATGAAAAAATTAGTTCTCTCAAGTCGAATAAATTCTTAGAAAACTAGCGAAAAGTTTTACTGTTTTTTCGAAAGTATTTTACACACAGACCTAGACCACGCCAATGATAATGATGAAATGATTTTGTAGGCACGTTTTGTAAAAAAATTAGAGAAAAAAATTGAATTACAATATTCCATGAACATTATTATTAGCGCTATAAAACGCAGGTTTGAAAAGGAAGTACTTAATTTACAAATTCTTAGACTTAATGATTTAGGCCCCTACAGCGCCACCTGTGCGACCGTGCTTCATCAGCACCACATTAGTTTATCTTGCCGTCAACTGACTATCAGTTACAGGATATTCAAACTAACAGCATTTGATTATTCATTTCCTCAATCTGGATTCTAAATTCGAATTGCATTGCAATAATATGCAACGCGGGTAATATAACAATTACTGAACCCATAATTCAAAATATGATTCCAATGATTACAAAATGGACCGAAAAGCAAGGGATTCTGAAAAAGCAAGCAACCAAGCAATTGGGAAAAGTGATTTGAATAAAATTGTAATAAAATTTTTGAGATTGTACGATTGCCATAGAAGCTTTGAGTGGGTATTTTTCGGGCATATGAAATTATTGTGCCAATAACAATAAAGTAATTTTAACGCTACAATAAAATTGCCGAACAATGTAAATTGGATATCTAACGGAGAGATGTATGAGAGTATGAAGAAATATTTATTTGAAAAAATAATTGGCAATTGTCCAGGCTGGAAATAGCAAATCTCTTGTTGCAGCTTTATTTCTTTTTCATTGGAAATTTTTCATTTTTTATGGCTTTACAAGATATCTAATTTTTCCTACTACTCACTTTACACTTGCAACAGACCATACCTACGAAAGTAGCAGCAAGGCGGCGTCATTGAACAGAAGTGGCATAGAATTTATTGAAATTATCATTGGCGCGTTGGGCACAACACAAAAGCAGTTAATCAAATAAGTTTCGTAGCCGCAAACAAGCTGCTGCAACAGCGGCCGGGCAGCACTTGGCGCGATAACCTTGCAACAACAACACCAGACTTATATTTGTGGCAGTAGTAACGAAAACTAACGCAGAAGAAAGTGTAAAGCAGGAAATGGCAGCCAAGTAGTAGTGATTTAGTGTGGCGCCTGACGCACACACACGCACTCCACAGCCAGCTCACTTACATGCAGCATGCCGCCGATGTTAGGCAAAGCAAGTGGCAAGTAGTTCTGGAGTACTACAGTGAAGCCTTTAGGTGGGTAGTTTATTTCAGAACTTTTTAATTTTTTATTTAACCCTGCTGTTAGGTTAAGACCATTTGGTCCAATTTTTTTTTTGTTTTCTTTGTAACTTTGGAACGGTGATATATACTGTCTAAATTTTTCAGCTCAGGTGGTCTTTTTATAAAACAATATTATGTGCGAAAATTTAATTCTCTGACTTAAAACTGGACTAAGATAAATTGAAAATTACGAATCTTAGGTTAAGGGACCATTTGGTCCATAGTATATTTTCTTTGATTTTCTTTACATTAATTTTCCAAAAATAAGTATTTATTAGTTTGTTCGATATTTTTTGGCACTACTTCTTCTTCTTCTTAATTGGCGCTATAACCGCCTAGGCGATTTTGGCCGATTTCAATATTGCACGCCAGCCGCTCCTCTGCTTTGCTGCCTGGCGCCAGTTAGATATCCCAAGTGTAGTCAAGTCCTTCTCCACCTGGTCTTTCCAACGTAGAGGAGGCCTTCCTCTTCCTCTGCTACCACCAGCGGGTACCGCGTCGAATACTTTCAGGGCTGGAGCATTTTCTTCCATACGTACCACATGACCGAGCCAGCGTAGCCGCTGAATCTTAATTCGCTGAACTATGTCTATGTCGCGGTACAGCTCATACAACTCATCGTTCCATCGTCTGCGGTATTCGCCATCGCAAAGACGTAAAGGACCAAAAATCTTTCGGAGAATCTTTCTCTCGAACACTCCAAGCGCCATCTCATCCGATGTTGATAGGGTCCATGCTTCTGCGCCGTACATTAGCACGGGCATGATGAGGGACTTATAGAGCGTGGTTTTCGTTCGTCGAGAGAGGGCTTTACTGTTCATTTGCCTACTCAGCCCAAAGTAGCACTTGTTGGCAAGAGAGATTCTTCGTTGGATTTCAAGGCTGACATTATTGTTGGTGTTGATGCTGGTTCCAAGATAAACAAAGTCCTCTACTTTGTCAAAATTGTAACTGTCAACAGTGATGCGGGAGCCAAGGCGCGAATGCGCTGACTGTTTATTTGATGACAGGAGGTACTTCGTTTTGTCCTCGTTCACCTCCAGACCCATTCGCTTCGCTTCCTTGTCCAGCTTTGAAAAGGCAGAACTAACGGCGCGGTTGTTGAGGCCAATGATATCGATGTCATCGGCATACGCCAGCAGTTGCACACTCTTATAAAAGATGGTACCTGACCGGTTTAATTCTGCAGCTCGAATTATCTTTTCTAGCATAATGTTAAAGAAGTCACACGATAGGGAGTCACCCTGTCTGAAACCTCGTTTGGTATCAAACGGCTCGGAGAGGTCCTTCCCAACTCTGACTGAGCTGGTGGTGTTGCTCAGTGTCATTTTACATAGCCGTATTAGTTTTGCAGCGATACCAAAGTCAGACATCGCGGCATATAGGCAACTTCTTCTCGTGCTGTCGAAAGCTGATTTAAAGTCGACAAATAGATGGTGTGTGTCGATCCTCTTCTCACGGGTCTTTTCCAATATTTGGCGTATCGTGAATATCTGGTCGATGGTAGATTTACCAGGTCTAAAGCCACACTGATAAGGTCCAATCAGTTCGTTGACGGTTGGCTTTAGTCTTTCACACAATACACTCGATAGAACCTTATACGAAATGTTAAGAAGGCTGATCCCGCGGTAGTTGGCGCATATTGCAGGATCACCCTTCTTGTGGATTGGGCAGAGTACACTTAAATTCCAATCGGCGGGCATGCATTCGTCCGACCATATTCTGCAAATAAGCTGGTGCATGCACCTTACCAGCTCCTCGCCACCATACTTGAATAGCTCAGCTGGTAACCCATCAGCTCCAGCGGCTTTGTTGTTCCGTAGCCGCATAATTGCTATTCGAACTTCATCGAGGTCGGGTGACGGGATGTTAATGCCGTCATCAGCGATTTGGGGTTCGGGATCTTCATCTTCTCCGGCGACGCTTTCGCTGTCACCATTTAGCAGAGTGGAGAAGTGTTCCCTCCACAATCTAAGTGCGCTTTGGACATCAGTCACCAGATCGCCGTTCTTGTTCTTACAGGAATTCGCCCCGGTCTTAAAACCTTCCGTAAGTCGCCGCACCTTTTGGTAAAATTTTCGGGCGCTTTTCATGTCGGCTAGCATCTCAAGCTCTTCACACTCACGTATTTCGGCCTCTCTCTTCTTTCTACGGACGATACGTCTCTCTTCCTTTCTCAACTCCCGGTAGCGTTCCCATACAGCTCGCGTTGCGCCCGATCGCAGCGTGGCCCTGTAGGCAGCATCTTTATTTTCCGAAGCGGCGCGGCATTCCTCATCATACCAGTCATTTTTTCGGGTTCGCTGAAAGCCAACGACTTCTTCAGCGGCGGTACGCAGTGATCGAGAAATGTGCTCCCAGTGCTCGCAAATTCCGGTTTCTTGAGAAGTGCTCTCAGTGAGCAGGTGTGAGAGTCGAGTGGTGAAGTTTGCAGCTGTCTGTTGCGATTGCAGCTTTCCGACGTCAAGCTTTCGCTGTGTATTTACACGCACGTTTTTTGATGCACAGAGGCGTATGCGCATCTTGGCTGCGACGAGATAATGATCCGAGTCGATGTTCGGTCCTCGGAGTGTACGTACGTCTAATATACTGGAAGCATGCCTTCCGTCTATCGCAATATGATCGATTTGGTTTCGCGTTTTTCGATCTGGAGACAGCCACGTAGCCAAGTGTATTTTTTTATGCTGAAACCTGGTGCTGCAGACCACCATGTTTCGGGCCCCGGCAAAGTCGATCAGTCTCAGTCCGTTGGCGGAGGTTTCATCGTGGAGACTGAATTTTCCGACAGTGTGACCAAAGATCCCTTCCTTTCCCACCCTGGCATTGAAGTCACCAAGCACGATTTTGATATCGTGACGGGGGCAGCGCTCGTAAGTGCGTTCTAAGCGCTCGTAGAAGTGATCCTTGATCACATCGTCCTTCTCTTCTGTCGGTGCGTGGGCACAAATCAGCGAGATGTTGAAAAATCTCGCTTTGATGCGAATCGTGGCGAGACGCTCGTCCACTGGAGTGAACGACAGTACTTGGCGACGAAGCCTCTCTCCCACCACAAATCCAACACCGAACTTGCGCTCCTTTACATGGCAGCTGTAGTAGATGTCGCAAGGCCCAACGGTTTTCTTGCCTTGCCCCGTCCATTTCATTTCTTGGATGGCGGTGATGTCAGCCCTTACTCTTACGAGGACATCAGCCAGCCGGGCAGCGGCACCTTCCCCATTAAGGGTTCGGACATTCCAGGTGCATGCCCTTAAATCGTAGTCCGTAAAACATTGCTTGTGGTCGTCATCAAAAAAGGGAGATCTCATCCGAGGCACATTGAAATTTTTCATTGGGTATAGTTTTTTACGTGGCGGGTCCCAAGCCCAGCGCACAACCAAATACTGGATGGTTTTTTGTTTTTGAAGACACATTTATATAGCGAGCCGCTTGCTCCAAGTCAGACGCCCGCTAGCAGCCGCACCTCCTGGTGAACAGACGCTGCTGACTTCAGTGATCCCTTAAACCGAATATGTCGGAGTGGCCCCACTGAAGCTCCCTCTCTTTCTGCCGTGACCCAAGGCTCCACACGGGTTGGTTACCATATCTCACACAAGGGTTGCTCACGTTGCCCAGAGTGCGCGCCGAGGACGCAAGAGTAGGGATTGAGTGTAGCCACTCATCTGTAACTGCAGGCCCAGAAGAGTTACCACACCCCATTGCACTCCTTTTTTTTTTTTTTTTGGCACTACATGATGAGCAAAAAAATGTTTTTCGGTTGGTTTTGCAAATAAACGCACTGCAAATGGAGCATTTTACATCAGACTTAGACTTGCAGCAACTACAAATTCCTCGCTTTCGAGCTCCTGAACTAGAAGCATTTTTAGAGCAGGCCACTGGTGCTGGGTTTTACCAGAGTTGAGTAAATAATAAAATAATAATATTTAGCAAGTATTGAACCAAACTAAATATAAAGACTAAGATTAAATTGTTATTTTGTATGAAAACTGCAGTATGGACCAAATGGTCCTCTAACCTAAGATTCGTAAGTTTTTTTTAACCTAACAGCAGGGTTAAGGCGAAACTCACTATTCATTATTTAAATAAAAGATATTGTTGATATTGTATCGTTCAAACGAAAATGTGCAAATAGTAAAAATAAAAATAAAGTTTACATTTCAGTCTTTAAACTACACCTTTTCCAACAGCAAAATCAAATGTATTTCAGAAAAACACAATGGAATTTCATAAAAACACAACTATATTTCAGAAAACGCCAAATGAATTTCAGAAAATGAGAAATTTATTTCAGAAAACGTCAAATAAATGAAAAAAAAAACACAATTGTACTTCAGATAACGATAAATACTTTTCTGAAATACATTTCTGGTTTTCTGGAATACATTTGTGTTTTTCTGAAATACATTTGTACTTTTTTAAAATACATTTGTGTTTTACTGAAGTAAATTTTTGTTTTTCTGAAATACATTTGCAGTTTTCTGAAATCCATTTGCCCTTTTCTGTAATACATTTGTGTTTTTCTGAAATGCATTTGTGTTTTACTGAAATACATTTGTGTTTTTCTGAAATATATTTGTACTTTTCTGAAATACATTTATGGTTTCTGAAATCAATTTGCCCTTTTCTGAAATACATTTGTACTTTTCTGAAATATATTTGTGCTTCTCTGAAATACATTTCTGGTTTTCCAAAATACTATTGTGTTTTACTGAAATCTATTTGCCCTTTTCTCCATTTGTCTTTTTCTAATATACGTAAAAACCCGGGAAATTGATGATTGATGTAACTTTTTTTTTTTGATTTATTCGAAAGGAAACTATTTTGCAGACGGTTTTCCAATTTTTTTAACTATTCAAAAGCCGGGAAATCATTGCTGTAAAATCGCTTTAAATTTGAAACTTCATTCAAAGCCGTTTTGTTTCTAAGAAAAAGTAATTCGATTCTTCGGTAACACTCTCAGTGTCAGTATTACTATAATCTAGGTTTCGGGCCAATTATTGTTATAAATTGAGCAAAGTTTAAATTGGCAAATAATTTTCGGGCTCGAATTCAATTGACGTATTTCTATTTTTTTCAAACCCCGCTTATTGGAACCAATTTTGTATGGTTCCCTGGCTTCTTTTAGCGTATATTATGCCTATAAGACATTTATAATTTTTTTTTTGACAAATCAGGTTCTAAGCTTACCAAGATATCTAGCTGAACTTGAATGTTCCGATAGTAAATTTTAAAATTTTGAATAACTCCTTCTTTAAATAATAGACTTTTTCTGTTTTGCAACGCCACTTTTCGGTCGAATTCCATATCACATTTAGTGCCATAACTTCAGGTGTCATTCACCCTTTCCATTTTAAATGCCAAATTGTAGGAAGTTTTAGAATATAGAAAGGGGTTTTCCATTTTCTCCTAACATTTTTGCACAAAATAGGACAGTAAGCCTTTCGTTTGACATTCTTTTTCCACGGCACACCTAATTTTTTTAAATTGATTACCCTTCGGTGATTTAATATCAATTAGATTACTGCATAACTATCCATCATTTCAAAATTGCCATAATTCGAAGAACAAATCGTGGTAATCACTTCATAATTCACAATAAGTATTTCGAAGGAAAAATACTCATAACCTGAACCAGTCGAGGCACAAACAGTAGCTTATATCACTTAGGTTGTGTGTTAGTTTAACAATGCATTTACTGCATAATCTCCAAAATGACCTAGAAGAAAAAATTGTTAAACATAATATGTACCTACGCGGGAAGGTAAAGATTCCATCAGCGACTCAACGACAACGAAGAAAGCAAGAAAAAAGGAGTAGCTTTGTTTAGGAACCAAGATGACAACAAATATTATTTTTGAAAATATTTTGACCCCAGCGCCATCTCTGGAGTTAATTTTTAAATCAAAATACTTTTTATCTATTCATTAATGTTTCCAAATATACTGACTTAAGCACCGCTTAGCCGGTCTACCTTTTCCAAAAATGTTTTCCTTGCACAGCCAGCCTACTTATTGAATATGAACGAAATCAGTTCATAAATACGATATTTAGAACCAAAGCGACACCTAGCGGGTATATTTTTTTCAGAAACGTTTCTAATCGCTATACCATTTTCCACACTGAATATGTACCAAATCTGTCCATAGGTGCATACAATTTATAGTATTAGCTCGACTCGTATTAGCCACCTACCGGATTCTTTAGAAATATTTTGCTCTTTGCGTAGCCAACTTACATACTGAATAAAAGCCAAAACGATTCATAAATACGTATTTAAAAAATATCCCGATCACAGTGCCACCTACCGGGATTTTTTTTTCATACAAATACTACTCGGCCTACGGTAAATGTAGCAGCAAATTAGACAAATCGCGTTTCAGCAGTTCAGCGGTTCTCACGTGATGCGATGACCAACCAGTTCCAGAGAGAGAGTATCTGCTTAAGAGAGAAAAATTTTTTCGCAAGTTTATACTTTGGTGCAGGAAGAACTATCCGCCCAAAAGAGATGTCCGTCTGAAAATGGTGTCCGCTAGGAGAGGTTTCACTGTATATGATTTTTGTAGAAATTTTGCTATATGCTGTATGTTGCCGCTCATTAGATATTATTTTCTCAATGAGTTGCCACACAAAGCGTACGCACTGAAGATGTGCGTGTGTGTGTGGTGTAAACCGCAAAAGTCATAAAATTACTTTCGCGCATTATAAATTTTCCACCCAGCAACTTTTTGTTTTTTTTTACATAATTTAGCTGGAGCGTAAAATGCGATGATGCTTAAAAATACACACATATATATTTATATATATACATATAGATTTGGTTATAAACTCAAACGCGCTTAGTGAGCAAGGCGGGGCAACCACTGTCTCTCTATTGTACTATATTGACCTCCAACTCCGCCTCCGCAATGAGATATATTTATTGGCAGCTCAACTATAATGTGGCAAGTACACATAAAGCAATTCCATGCGACAGCTGTGGCTCATAAGTCATTTTCAATCGCGAATTTTGTAACGGCGGTGACTGTGGGGCAATACGCTGATTGCCACTGTAACAAATCGTTTTATTGCAACATCTGCAAGGAGTGTACGCCTGTATGTGTGTGTGTGTGCGTAGCTGCACGCTCGGTTTGTAATAAGAAATTATTTTAGAGCAGCTCATAATCATTTGTGTACATTAAACCGAACAAACTATACATCATTTGCCACTAACTAGTGGGGGCGAGGGGCGAAAAGTTTTTGCCGCAACTTTGTTGACTATCTCCTAGCTGCTGCTGCTGCTGCTACGTTGCTCCATACTATTTATTGGTATTTTATTAGTCTTTCTAAGTTTTTCGCTAAACTGCTAAAGAGACACACAAATATATTTTTGCTCTCTTTTTCTTCATTTCACCACTTAGCTTTGCTTTGCTTTGGGGTTAAACACTTTGTCCTTGTTCTGGCGTTTCCTTCAACTCTCTGCCGGAAGTGTGAGTTTAGCTGAGATTCGTCGTGTAAAGTTCACAAAAGTCTAATTGTTAAAGTTTTTCCGCAGCTCCTTAACTTCTGCACGGCGGAGTGTATGGTCATAAAAATGATATATTAATTTGTATTGCCACGCATGCATTTGTATAGGCAACAACAACAACAAAACCACTTATTTCGAGAAAATATAATGACGTTGTAAATTTTGAAATTATACCTTTAATATTTAAGATCATAGTAGAGATAATTATTAAGTCATGTTCGTACGTATATGGGGTACTTTATTAGCCGATTACTTCCCTAAGTGATGTCGGTACGAGCAGTTTTGTTGGCGAAAATAATAGCAAAATATATTGGTAACTTTCGACAATTTTGGCTTTCCTTATTTAATTTTTGTTTTGTTTATATAAAAATGTTGTTAATTATACAACACAAACCATTTACAGTTTCTGATAACAAAATAGAATCAAGTCGGTTGCTGCGAAATATTCCGCGCTTCTTCCTCTTTGTTATTATATTTCTGATAACTTTTGTATCTAATCAAATTTGTACACTATTTGACGTTTGAAACGTCATAATGGAAAATCTTTTTCGTTTTACTGTTACTTTTTTGCTTTTAAAACTTGTAACGATGGCCTTTTATTATATTGACAGTATAATAAGAATCAAAGAAGGAAAAAAGGAACAAAAGTGATTGTTGGTGTTTAAATTGCATTGTAAGTGTACATTGTGTTATAAATTGTCGTATTTAGTGAAATTTGCTGAAATTTAGAAAAAAAGGGTCGCCTCAATTTCATTGAGAGGCTATCAAAGCGCGAACCTTTTAAATCCGTTGCAGTCATCCAGAAGGAAATAAGCTTTGAAATATCTTCAAGAACTGTTGCCTGTCGCCTTTTCGGCAGATAGTCACGAAGATCTCCAATGTTGACAGAAAGACAGCTACGAAATCGACAAACGTTTGCGAGAACTCCCATAAATTGGTCCGGTCCAGAAAATTCAAAAAAGTGGCGAAATATTTTATGGTCCGACAAATCTAAAGTAAATATGGTGGGCAATGATGGTAAGGTCTGGGTCCGACAACCGAAAAAGACAGAAATGTACGCCTGATACACAACAAAAACATTCAACCATGGGGGAGGAAGTACAATGATATGGGGTTTTTTTTCGTGGTATGGAGCCGGACCGCTACTTTGGATTCGGGAAATCATGGGCCGGTACCAATACCTAAGAATAAAGGAAGATGTTGTGCTACTCTATGCCGAATGGAACTTTGATTTGGAAGTTTCCACAGGATTATGACCCGAAACATACTTCGGGCCTTGTAAAAACGTGGTTAGAGAGTCGTGGAATCGATGTGATGACGTGGCGTTCGCAATCTCCAGGTTTAAACCCGATAGAGAATTCGTGGAATATTTTAAAGGAAAATTTTTGTTCCGCTAAATCGAAGAATAAGCAGAACTTCAGCAAAGAATCCAGGAAGCTTGGTATTCCGTACTAAAGTTGTCTGTGTGACCCATGTAGATTCTATGCCGAAAATATACACCGAAGTACTTGCAAATAAAGTTTTGCTACAAAATTTTAAAACTGTCACACTTTTTAATGGAGTTTTATTATTATTTTGGAGTTTTAGTTCTCTGATTCTATTTTTTTGTCAATTGAATTTCACGACTGTCAACTTTAAAATAGTTTTTTTTCTTTAATTAAATAACTAATATGCTAAATTAATAAATGGAACTAAACACATGTTTTGATTTAGTTAAGAAATGTTTTTAATAACTGTTTTTTTGCAAATACATGTGGAGGGAATGCTGGGTTCTATTATATTGTTAGTAACTGTATGTACAAATTTAAAACTTTCTAAAAAATTTGAAAAAATCTTATCAAAATTAACTTCCGAATTTTAGAAATTTGTTGAGTATACAGTTTTGTAGCCGACTCAATTTAACGGCTATCTATATATACATATATAAACCCGGCATTCATTTAGTCCTGCCTATATTTATTGATTGATTGCCCTTTTCTATGCATTCAGAAAACGTATTTCGATTTCTGTCTCATACAGTAATTGGCAATCCTCTCAAAAATGCAGCTATGCAACTTGTCCTTGCCGATACGAAGAGTTTGACATTCATATTTTATCATAATTTAATTTAATTTGACTTTGAAAATAGGTGGCAACTCTTTTCAAACTATACCTATAAATTTTCTCCTGCAAAACAGCTTGTGCATGATTTTTTTAAAATTCGCCTGTTTCATCAGGTGGCCACCTTTTTTTAAAGGAATCAACTCTAATCCATTTCCTCAACAAAACGAACCTATTACTCCCATATCTTACTAATTCATATAACTTGTGTATAATTTTATTAATTTCGAATTTTCAGTCAGGTGGCAACTCACTTCAAAATGTAGCCACCTAAAAAAGTTCGCTTTGTCGAAACGAAAAGTTTAATACCCATCTTTTAATATTTAATATAACTTGTGTATAATTTAACTTAAACGACTTTTCAAACAAGTGGCAACTTTTATCAAACGGCTCTAAGCATTTTTTCCATGAAGAACCGCTTGGCAGCCGTACTTAAATTTTTCATATCACTTGGATATATTTTAAATAAATTTGACTTTTAAAACAGGAGGCAACCCCCATTCCAAGCAACAATTTTACATTACGAGCTATTCTCATACAAATATCGGTCGAGCTGCTTAGGAGGAGATCGACCAGAAAAACTAGACACGAGATTTTTTATGTATAAGATATAGCCGTTTTCTTTGTTACAGCTTGGCTCAAAACCCGAAAAACGGATTTAACCAAAATTGGGTAGCATATTTCTCAGATTCCTGGCACAGACATAGGTTACACTTTAATACGTTAGGTGGCGCATGAATAGTGAAATTCGGAAAATCCGTAGTTACGATGCGATATTGATGATATAAGAAAGGTATGGTGCTGTGGTAATAAAAAATACTTTTATAAAAATTAAATGGGGTACGAATACCATATTTAAAAACTAATGTGCTTAAAATTCATTAGATGGCTATGTACTCGAGATTTCCTGAATGCTAATATATGTGGGTAGTCTTAGTTTTAATCGAATAATCTTTGTGCAGTTAAAACAGTGGCCTTTAGGCGGCCGCCGTAGCCGAGTGTGTAGCATGTGCGCGCTTCATTCGGTGGGCTCCGGGTTTTTTCTAATAGCAGTCGCCCCTCGGCAGGCAATGGAAAACCTCCGAGTTCATTTTCTGCCATGAAAAGACTTCGCACAAAAAAACGTTTGCCATTCTGAGTCGGCGTAAAACTGTAGGTTCCTCAATTTGTGTTACAACATCAAGACAGACGGTAATTCTAAAATCGAGTCCTCCTCCTCTCAAAAAACTAAGATGAAGCCGAACTTTGTTGCAAAATATAATAAGCTTGAACTCATTTGGGTAACGAATTGACTAATTTCGGCTCGGTGGGGTAGACTATTGGACCGCAACCAACTACATATATGGTCAAGCTTAACAAGGACTATGAAGTGTATCAGGGATGCAACGAATTAGACGCACGAAAGCCGTTGGTGTACTACCGGCAACCAACCAAGTGCTTCTTGAAAAGACCAGACAGGGTGGAAACCAAATTACAGCTTAGACAGAGAAGAATTTGGGCTATATTACAATTCTCAACTCATGAGGGCCGTATATGATCACCGTGCGCAACATCTTTCCCTATATGTGTGCATATAGCCTAGAGAATGAGAATAATGAAGAACATTTCCTGTGTATCTATCCGGCTTTTGCTAGGCTGGGATGGCACTTATGTGGGTCGGATATATTGGTTATGGAATTATTTAATTTTCTACCTGTCGGCGAGCTTCTCATTGACTAAATAGCCTAGAGAAGAAGTAAAGTCTCACCCAATTTTTGAACCAAAACCTTTATTCCCAAGTGTTTGGAAAGATGAAAACACACCCTACCTATGCCGTACATATAAAAGCGTTGAGGGTTTCTTACGAACCAGTCATGATAATCTCGAAAGCAATTAAATTTTCGTTGTGATTTCATAAGCAACTCTGTGTTCGATAACTTATAGCCAAAAAAAAAAAATCGGTGACTTGCCGTCACTAGTTTAGAAAAAGGAATAACAAAAATAATAATAAAAAATCTGGATGGAGATAAACTGAAATATTTATATTATATAGATTACGACAACGCCGACAGCGTACACGTCACAGGGGTTGCTTCAACAGGAATGGCGATAACTGCACTTGGGCGACTTATTTGCACTGCAATTGCTAAAATACAAAGCTCGGCACTTCAGATTTATTAGTATGTGTTAAAATTTTTGTAAAAATCACTTACAACTGTGAAAAATCAACTTTTTAAAAGCAATTTGTGACGTCTACCCATCGAACGTGGTAAGTACGAAGTAACGGAAGTGCTGTTGTCGTCACCTTCTTTTCTCTGCATCGTGGAGTAAGAAAAGTAAATAAATAGAGAAATGTCATCCAAAAGCCGTTAGTAAAAAGGAATACTGTCTAGACGATCATGTTTAGTATTGAAAACATCTCCTAAAGACAAGTTGTTTTCATTGCCGTGTGAACATGGTATTAGGGATCCACTTCACCTGATAAATAAAAAATTCAAATCATACCTTAAAATTCCTAAAATTTCCTTTTCTGATTACAACCACTAAGCACTACATTTTACACACACAAAACATTGACACTCTCATTCTACATCACCAACCACTTGGTTGATGCAAAAAACATTTGAACGCATCGTAACAGCAACAAATGAAAATTTCCTTATAGCAAATAATACAAAAAAGGCAAATCGCTGTAATAAAAAATAATAGAAGTGTCCTTCTAAATACTAAAATGCAAATGCAAATTCGAATTGTGCGCAATTACGTATGAAATGCCATATTCGAGTACCAAATCGCAAAGCAAAAAAAAAAAAAGACAAACTGAATTGAAACTCTAAAAAATGCTCGATTATGCAAGGCTATTCAAGGAGTTGGTGGCAAAACATAATTGCAGCGATAAATTTTAAGTCTACAAAAAGTACTCACCGTACATATTTCGATCGCGGCGATGTATGGCATTTCAAGTCTACATTTTAGGCTGGCGACGCTCATTTGCGCTAGGACCGCGAAATGTACCGCGACGCGATACGCAACAATTCAGCAATAACCACTTGAATGGGGCTCGAGCTGCGGTAGCGGCGGCAGTGAAGATCAAATCAAAATTTTTAATGATTTTAATTTTTTCTTACTTCCATATCATTGCATCACAACGAAGCAATAGCAACAGCAACAACAACCCATGTACAATGTAGGCAGGTTAGGTTAGGTAGTATCGAAGTATCCTTCAGCAAGCAGCTCTTTATATGACTTGAAATTCCGGCTATTGTATTGCTTGCCTACTTGAGTCTTGTCTGAGATTTGTGTTGGCACATTTGTGGTTGTCTGTTTTGTTTGTTTGTCTGTTTGTTTGTTTGTTTGTTTGCAGCCACCTTTTTGGGGTCCCGTCACTGGATAATTGCGAGTACGGCACTTGAGCGCGTCGAAGCGTTGATTTTTGCGCCACCGCTTTACATTCCATTTTCAATTGCTTTGTGTCGTTGGCATTGCGTCTTCCTGCCCTGCCTTCATTTGCTATCTGTAATCTCAGACATCACTGCGCTCCTGCCTGCCACATTCCCTCTAATAATATTTCTAGTTATTCTCCTCAATTTCCAACCTTCGGCCCTCCTTCCATGTTTCGCTGCCCTTCCTCCAACTCATCAACGACAATTTCAATTTAAAACTCAACGCATCATATCGATGTCTTTTTGTTAGCATCTCACAAAAAAAAAACAAAAAGTGTACAAAAGATACAGAGTTGTGGCGGTGTCTAATGCTTTTGAGTGTGCGGGGCGAAAAAAATCCCTTCATCTTCTACGTATTGTTGCAATATTCTTCCTACTGTTTTTTTGTTTTTTTGTGTTGAATACTTCGCTGTTTGAAAAATTTTCAAATTATGCAAAACATTGCTAGTGCTGCCTGCCTTCGCATATCCTGTAAATTTCCCTCCTCCTTTCACTCACTCAGCGCCGGCTCTGCTGCAGCCTCATGCGCGTCCTCTCAACTGGCGCCGCTGCCCTTCGCTTTGAACTCCATAGCCTAACATTTAGACACCTTCTCGACCTTCGCCTCAGCGCTGGCCTGCCAAGTGCTTGTGTGCTCACCGAAAAAACTGCATCCACAGCAAATTTCCTTACAAACAATCTGAGATCTGCAATTTTCTTCTATTTCTTCTTTGCCTCCTTTTTGTAAGTTTGTCTGTTTGCTTGATTTTTGTATTTGTCAGTCAGTCAGTCGTATTGTATTTGTATAAACACTTAGGTGTATTTATCTGTATGCCATAAATATATCAGTAGATTTATGAAATGTATCCATATCTTGCAAAATCTATCTGCATCCCTTGTTTACGATGCTGCATGGTTTTCTCATTTTGTTTCTTCATATTTTTCCTTCCTTTTCGTAGATTACTTGAACACTTATCGAAATGGAAAGTACTCGCTGTCATTCATTCCGCTCAGCGGGGCATCCTTTGTTGTGCTTATTTTGTTTTGTTGCTCAACTCTGCTCTGACATAAGAATGCTTGTAACATATCGTAAGCTTCCCGCATCACTCCATATAATTGTAATTATTAATTTTTATAAAGTTTTTTCCGTTTGCGACGTTTTGCTTGCATTCAGATAAAACCCCTATTTAAAGTGATGTAACTGCTGAAAGGAAAAAACTAGATCAGTAAAGGCTGGAGCGGTTCGGCTAGGTCCATGTTGGATTCCACATTTTGTGGCTATAGTCGAACCAGCTGTAGTAGGCAATAAAAGGAGTATGAGAAATTATAGGTTAGGTTGCGCTTTAATAGATGTTAATAGTAGTTGTAAACCAAATACCGACACACTTAGGTCCGTAAATGGGGCCAATGTGATACTATGTGGATTCATGTTACCCAGATATTCAAACTAAGTTATAGATTATGTGAGTTTCTGGAGTGACCGTATTCACAACCCAGCTGTGTTGCACCGATTCCTGAAAAATATTCTGAGCATTCTGTCTCGTTTTCGCATAGGCGGAACTCCTCTTCAGACCCCAATCACTCTACATGCTTTGAGTAGAGCTGGAAGATTACCGATAGTTGCGCCATCGATAGTTTTGTCGTATTTCAGAACGACTATTGATACTGTCGCGATAATATTGGTAAAATTGATTCCAATTTCGCAGAATACAATTTTCTACATGTTAAAAAACAATTTAAAGGAACTTATTCATTTGTTTAATTTATGCGGAAAGTATTATCAACAAAATATCTTCACTTTCATAAAATCTTCGAAATTGCTGACTTTAAAGTTATTATTATATTTGTCAAATTTGACCCAAGCAGAAAATTTCTGGTAAAAAAAAAATTTAACATAACAAATATTATAAAACCTTACATATTATTTTTAACTGCAATAAGTAAATAAATTTTATTTTTTATAAGCATTTTTTCAAATTTTTCGATTTTAAGAATACATGAAATAAACATGAAATCGTAATACCTTTAATTGATATTAAAAATAAAACTGAACTCAAGTCAAATTTGAATCTAATTTAAGTGTTTAGCTCTTGCATTATATAAAGCAATTTTTTTTTAACTTTTCTCAAGTATACAGATTAAAGCAGTTTTTATATGATTTTTGTCATAATTGGCATATTTTTATTTTCGTTGTACTTTTATCCGGTTTTTCTTTTGATCTTCCAATTCACGAATTCTCTTTGTGATTTCTGTAAATAAATACAACTCTATGATTGGAGGGTAGTGTCCTCCGTAAAATAAAATGATGAAAAATGTGCAGATTTTCTTTCTGAGAGTTAAATGCATATATTGTAAGTTTATGTACCAAAGATCAATAATTGGTGCACATATTGCGTATGCATATCAAAATAATAGACGGCTTTTTATTTGACTCTATAAAATTTGAGTCGATAACTAATTGCTCTTTCGATCTCCACAAAAGCCTTTTAATTTTTTTTAAATGATACGTACCCATTGGAGCACTCTAGGGGTTAAAACCCTTTTTTTTTAAACTGTACTATTTTCCTGTAACTAATTTACCTTTTTTTATATTAAATAATTTACTTTTTTTATATTAAACCTATGTACGCCTCTGCAGGTTAATTGAATGCTTCGTTGAGGCTGTTGTGTTTTATTATTCGTATAGATTTATAATATTATTTATAATTCAAAGAACTTCAATTCAAATTCAGAATTTCCAATTCAAATTCATAAATTCCATTTCAAATTTAGAAAGTTGCAACTCAAATTCAGAATTTCCATTTTGAATTCAGAAATTTTCAATTTCACATTCAGAAACTTACAATTCAAATTCAGAATTTCCAATTCAAATTCATAAATTCCATTTCAAATTTAGAAAGTTGCATCTCAAATTCAGAATTTCCATTTTGAATTCAGAAATTTTCAATTTCACATTCAGAAACTTACAATTCAAATCCAGAATTTCCAATTCAAATTCATAAATTCCATTTCAAATTTAGAAAGTTGCAATTCAAATTCAGAATTTCCATTTTGAATTCAGAAATTTTCAATTCACATTTAGAAACTTATAATTCAAATTCAGAATTACCAACTCAAATTCAAAAAATTTCAATTCAAATGGAAAAATTTTCATTTCTGTTTCTGAATTTGAATAGTAACGTTCTGAAATAAAAATGAAAAATTCTAAATTAGAATTGTAGTTTTCTGCATTTAAAATACATAAAAGCTCTGAATTGGAATTGCAACTTTCTGAATTTGAAATAGAAATTTAAAATTTGAATTGAAACCTTATTAATCTGAAATGAAAATTCTGAAATTGAAGTCAAAATTCTGAACTTCAATTGTGAATTTGAAAAGGCAATTCTGAATTGGATTTGTAAGTTTCGGAATGTGAATTGAAAATTTCTAAATTCAAAATGGAAGTTCCGAATTTGAATTGCAAATTTCTGAATTTGAAATGAAAACTCTGAATTTGAATGTTAAATTTCTGAGTTTGAACGGAAAATTCCGAATTTGAATTGAGGCTCTTTGAATTAATAATAAAAATATTAATCTACATATTTGAAAAAGGTGCAGAATTTTATTTATCGAAGCGCACGCCCACTCACCGATGATTAGAAATAAATTACAATAGTTTTTCATGTTTTCCACTCATCTAGCGGGCCACGCTTTTCTCTCCCACGCGCGAAAATGTCACCGTGGCGGCGGTCAAACATTGGTTAACACGACGGGCGACGGGCGACGGACCCACAGATCAATAGCAATTACAAAACAGTTACAAATTGCTATCGACTAACATAAGCAACAACAAAATACTAAAGTAACTGCAACAATACAAATTAAACAAAAATAACAACAATAGCGGCTCAGCAATTTGCCACAGTAGCGAAAATTCAATGCAAAAATCCTCGCCGTTCCCTCTCCATCCACGACCCTAATGTGACCAGGAGTGATATCGAGCTGCTTCGTTGGAAACTCATTAACCGCATCGCCGCAATAAATGACAATAAAAACATGCAACAACAACAATGGCAATAATAGTAATAATACGGATAACAACGAAGCGAAGTGCACTTCATGGTGAAAATGATTAAATGACAAACATCAAATAAATACAACTCCAACAACAATCACAACAACCACACAAGAACAGCAACAACATTAATAAACAGCGACTCCAATAACAACAATAAAGTATACCGTTGTAGTGAAAGTAGCGCTAAGCAAATATCCTGCAGGCAAGCGATATCGATAATGAAGAGTGCGGACTTTGGCTATGGATATTGTGGAGCTGGCGCATTGGCGGGAATGAGGGAGGGATTCAAACAATACAAGCATAATTATTAATTGCGAATAATTTTTCTTAAGTCTCATTAAACGGCAACCGGCCGGTCGATTGCGACGAGTGATGCAGACAAAAATGTGCCGAGCGAACAGACAAAACGAATTGTCAAACAATAAGAAAACACACATAAATTTGTAGGCGGACAACGGCAGGAAGCACATCCGCACAAACTCTTGCGGTAAGTGAGGGTGTGTGGTAAGTGAGTGGGGTGTGAGTTGGTATTAAATCATTCGTTCTTAAGACTCCACTGGGTAGTAAAATACCGAAAGCTGAGATTTCGAACTTCGGGACATAAGTGCCTATTTCACATTTTTGAGCAACCATACTTAGATCTTGCAAAACTTCTGGATCCCCGTGATATGGTACCAAGAGTTTATGATGCCCACAACCCCGACGTTGAAATCAACTATACCCGCCCACATTTAGATCCCGAATTTCAGAGTGCCTAATCTAAATACTCAAGTTCTTTTAAATTTAAAATCTTTCATCCAAACTCCCGAAATTCTCGAATTTCTACGCTAGTACGGGATTAAGTGCACTACCCTCTACCCACCGCTGCTGCACTTTCACCAAACTAGCGAGATTTTGTCCGCTATATCCTTTGTTTACATATCTCTCTGCATGTCCGTTCCGTTGTCGGAGGAGGGCTAAGGCGTTCAGCGCAAAAGTGCGTGTTAAGCCGCAACACACTGCGGCTGGACGGACGATGGAACAGCGAGTGCACAAAAGATTCGCTAACACCCACTCGAAGAACAATAAATAAAATAACGAAAGACTGCACAGCAAGTTTCATACAACGGTATTTCCGTTCAAGTAACTATGTATATGTTTCCTAGACATTCAACATCAAATTTTCCACTTTTCCACTTTTGCCTACAGTTACAAGGCGCCAGCTCTATGTTAGTATGGATGGAAGTGGTCGGAAGTATATTTAGGACAAAGCCATATTTTTGCACACAGAGCCAATGTAAGTTGCATTAATTCTCTTGCTCTGGTCACGTGTTACGGCTTAAAGCGACAAGGCTGCTGTTGCTGCTCCTGCTGCTGCTGGGTGAAAGGTTTTGTGTTTGTTTGTAGTCTGCATTTGTCTTAGTTTTGGTTGGTTGTGTAGGCGTGTCAGAAATTAATAAGCACACTTCACAAGTTAAGTGAAGTGTGAATTCTTTTTTTGGGTGGATTGTTACATTCTTAAAGAGATTTTCTATTTCCATGTCACTCACATGGGAGCAGAGTGAATAAAGTATACTGAATATATTTTCACTCAGATGTTCGGGTTAACATAATTTCATTAGTTTTTTCTTAGAGCACAGTGAGAAATATGGGTCCGCCCTTTGTTTTTTTACCAAGCACATTGATTTGGTTAATATATTACTTGCGGTAGATTTTTTTTTGCAAACAGAAATAATACTACTTTATTAAGTATAACCGCATTCCTAACTCGAAAACATCTCGTTTTGCTAAACGCCCCAAAACGTCAAACGAGTATCCTTGAGCTAAAGCTGGAACTAGTTGGGTTGAATGTAGGCTGCTTCTTGTAGCTTCGGCGCAAAACGTCGAACCCCACCACACTTTGATAGGGAAACTGCGCCCCCACTCTTTCTTCACTACAGAGCTGTTAAAAGTGGATTAAAATTAATAATCAATTGAATTAATATATTTTTTTAATTAATTCGACTATTAATTTCTTTTCGCAATTCGTTGACCAATTAATGATTAAAATTTAATTTAATCAAAATTTAATCATGATTAAAGGGAATTAATTTAGTTTAAAAAATTTATTTACAGATTAAAAAAATTTAATCAAAAATTTAGTTTGATTAAAAATTTTGATTAATTTGGATTAAAATGGATTAAATGGACAATTTATATATATTGCATTAGTTAAAAATTCATAATTTATTCTTATTTCATGAGCGTCAGCAATAATAATGAAAATGGTTACTATAAATCATATGATGAATTCAATAATAAATAATTAAATAATAACAAAACATAGTCAGTACAATAATTCAACAAAAATTTGAACAAACAAATTCAACAATATTTCAATAATTTCAACCATACATAAATATAACGAATTCAATTATTTGCTTTTAGCAATAATAATTTTTCAAATGAAAAATCGTTTAAAGCATTTCTTCTAGCGCTATTGATAATTCCTGCGAAAGAGAACAATCTCTCCACAGGCGCTGAGGATGTCAGAGGCGTATTGAAGTAGAGCGAAGCTTGTTTTAACAACTCATACTTCTGCCATATTGCGCAATTTTTTGTTGGGTCCGCAAGATATGAGTACAACTGCTCTCTGATAATGCTTTCAAGCTCTACTTTACTATAACCCAAGCTCTGTGAAGTTGTCGTTTCCTCGTCAGCATATGTAATAATAGAAACTAGTAATTTTTTAACGAAAGTAACTAACTTATATAAATTTACTATTCTCTTCCAAATCAAAAAAGGCGATTTCATCCTCATTGTTAGAACAACTCTGCTTTGTTGGAACTAGTTTTCCAGCAACAGCGAATTTTAAAATGCATTCTAAAGCTCGTGTGATGATTATTTCAGCGGTCACATTAGGAGAAGTCCTTGTCAGAACGGAAAGCCAATTCAGTTTGACATTTGGAGTCAGTATAGCCGCTGTGACAGCGGTATCTGCCTCTGGAGCGAGACCAAAATATTTGGAAAACCTCTTCCGTAACTTTTCGTCGAGCTCAACTGCCTTGCGTTTCAAAGCGAATTCTTTATTTTGGCTCAACTTTTGCAGTTTGTTGCTTAATGTCATATACGCGGGTAAGAGAAATCCAAATTTTATATTTTTCTCTCCTTGGAGAAGTCTAAAATTTGGGCTATTGGTTCCACCAGCATTTTATAGGACTCCAAATACTGGATATCCCCAGCTGTGAAACTCGGAAGACTTAACTTTTCGTTAAGGTCATTTAAGACATCTTTCTGCTGTAGTAACTTTATAACTGCATCATATAATGAGTTCCATCTAGTTATTACAGGCACAACCAATGATGAACCAATGGTACTCACTATTACCTCCGACGATTTAGGCCAACTGGATTTCTTCCACAGGTTGTTACATTTTTCAAATATCTGGAAATATGATACAGTGTTCAATTTTAATTTAGGAAAATAACGCATATACATGCAGATTACCATCTTATGCCTTATGTATGCTGGCTCATCACGTTTTAAAATCGATATAAAATCCGTTGTTGCCAACAAATTCAATGTGTGGCTCGAGCATCTGTGATGTTTCGATAGCAGTGTACTTTCAAATGAAATTGCCTTCTCACTCTCATCCTCCATATGGTCACAATTTTCTACGCCATGATCTTTGAAAGTTTTAACAAAGTTCGACCCATTGTCGGTCACTGTCATCACAATATTGGAGGCACTAAGGCCAAAGTCACTATTTATTTCTCGTATTATCTCATAGATCCGATCAGCGGAATGTTTTCCAAAAAGCCGTTTGCACGCCAATGCCGCTGATTTCCGTTCGAAGTCCTGTGTTAACCAATGGCAAGTGTAACCAAAAAAGCTTTTGTGGTTTCCAGACCAAATATCCGCAGTTGTACAAAAGTGTTTGCATGATTTTATATCTGCTTTTATTTTGTTTAGCATGTTTTCATAATGTGTTTCCAATTTTTTCATTGCAGTTTGCCTGCACATAATTTTTCTACCAGTGCCTTCAAACATACGTTTAAAAGATGGTCTGTCTACAACAGAAACAGGCGATGCTGAATCAACAATGAAATCTAAAACGCTGTCGTCAAACTTATTTTGGGGCGAGCATTGATGGTCTGACTTCAGAATTTTATACTTAATGTAAATGTCCGCATGTTTCAATTTGATATGGGTAATGAAATTGGAAGACACATTTTCAAAACCACGAATTCTTTTGCCACAGGTCACACATTTACCAATGGTTATTTGTTTTTTGCCATCAATTACCTGATATAAGAAGCAATTTTTGTAAAAAGTTGAAAGTTTTTGTGGCTACGAACAAATAACACAAATCAATGAACTACTTACACTCACGTCTTTTACTGAACCAGTTAATACATAAATAAATCAAAACAATACAAACTTTTTCGAAATCAACGTAGAAATTTGGCTGGAAAATTGTCTTATTCTTCAGTTGTCCAATTCAATGTATCTGTTTTTATAACACTTATAAAAATACTCACACTTAATTAAGAAAGTCAACAGTCGATGATAAAATATCTTTCAACAATCAAACAAGACTTAATACAAAATGTTAACAAAAAGCACTCGCAAGCACATGTCTAAACGTAAGCAATATCCATGTGCCAACATATGTTTACTACTAGTAAACAAACAACAGTAGAGTTGCTAAACATTATTATTATTGCTTACGCTCATAAGATAAAATAACAATAAATTAAATTTTTTTTTTAACTAATGCAATATTAATTGCCATATAATCCACTTTAATCCAAATTAATCAAAATTTTTAATCAAACTAAATTTTTGATTAAATTTTTTCAATGTGTAAAATAATTTCTTAAACTAAATTAATTCCGTTTAATCATGATTAAATTTTGATTAAATTTAATTTCAATCATTAATTAAAAAGGAAATAGCATTTAATTTTAATTTAATCAGTTAATCAAGTTGTGAAAATACTTTAATCAAATTATTAATCATTAAGATTATTAATCGATTATTAACAGCTCTGCTTCACTACACTCTCCGATCTATCAGACGTTTCCTCCCATTACCAGTAATGTTATCTTTACTGTGGCCATCATTCGTGTCAATCGTAAAATGCCGTCGCACTCCACATAACGCATCTTACCTCTCAACCGCCTGCCTGTCTGTTGACCCGCATTAGAAATACCTGGATTTTAATATTCGGCAAACCAGCAGTTAATACTAATTCAATTCCTGCCTCTTAAGGCGGCCCACCTCAACTAATCTGAATGCGACTGCAAGGGATTCATTTAGATACGAAAGAGCAAAAATATTATAAAGGGCACTAGAATTCCCTCACAAGGCCTCCCATGCTTTCAGCGCAATTTGCCGCCTTCACTCAAAAGTTATGACAAAAATAAAAAAGCAAAAATGACACAATGCCGAAACCGGTTTGTCGCCAAAGCAAACTTAACAAGGGATGACGGAAAATCGTTGGCTACGAGAGTTGGAAAGAAAGCCGAAAGGTTTTTTATTACGATCAATGCGATCAATACCTATTCCTCGTAAACACTACTATTTGCTACCTATGCATCAGCCCTGTTCCCGGAACTAAGGTTATATACACCATGTTATATTTTGCATGCCTAGTAACATGACCCCAATTTACTGCACATGAAATAAACGCAAAAAAGAACGTTATCCTCAAATTACGCTTGAGGTGTGGTTAGATGGAAATTCAGACATTTAACTGTGCGAAATCCTTTAACTTCAGTCAGGGGTGAGTTGTTGTATGTATTGAACCTTGTAAATCTGCCGTGGCGCATGGCGGCAGTCCACCATTAAAAACGATAAGCCAAAATATAAATACGATTTATAGCTTAGAAAGAGTCCGGGCCGGCAGACTCGCCGAGGGCAGGAGCTGTGTCTTGCAAAAATCCTCGCCGTTCCCTCTCCATCCACGACCCTAATGTGACCAGGAGTGATATCGAGCTGCTTCGTTGGAAACTCATTAACCGCATCGCCGCAATAAATGACAATAAAAACATGCAACAACAACAATGGCAATAATAGTAATAATACGGATAACAACGAAGCGAAGTGCACTTCATGGTGAAAATGATTAAATGACAAACATCAAATAAATACAACTCCAACAACAATCACAACAACCACACAAGAACAGCAACAACATTAATAAACAGCGACTCCAATAACAACAATAAAGTATACCGTTGTAGTGAAAGTAGCGCTAAGCAAATATCCTGCAGGCAAGCGATATCGATAATGAAGAGTGCGGACTTTGGCTATGGATATTGTGGAGCTGGCGCATTGGCGGGAATGAGGGAGGGATTCAAACAATACAAGCATAATTATTAATTGCGAATAATTTTTCTTAAGTCTCATTAAACGGCAACCGGCCGGTCGATTGCGACGAGTGATGCAGACAAAAATGTGCCGAGCGAACAGACAAAACGAATTGTCAAACAATAAGAAAACACACATAAATTTGTAGGCGGACAACGGCAGGAAGCACATCCGCACAAACTCTTGCGGTAAGTGAGGGTGTGTGGTAAGTGAGTGGGGTGTGAGTTGGTATTAAATCATTCGTTCTTAAGACTCCACTGGGTAGTAAAATACCGAAAGCTGAGATTTCGAACTTCGGGACATAAGTGCCTATTTCACATTTTTGAGCAACCATACTTAGATCTTGCAAAACTTCTGGATCCCCGTGATATGGTACCAAGAGTTTATGATGCCCACAACCCCGACGTTGAAATCAACTATACCCGCCCACATTTAGATCCCGAATTTCAGAGTGCCTAATCTAAATACTCAAGTTCTTTTAAATTTAAAATCTTTCATCCAAACTCCCGAAATTCTCGAATTTCTACGCTAGTACGGGATTAAGTGCACTACCCTCTACCCACCGCTGCTGCACTTTCACCAAACTAGCGAGATTTTGTCCGCTATATCCTTTGTTTACATATCTCTCTGCATGTCCGTTCCGTTGTCGGAGGAGGGCTAAGGCGTTCAGCGCAAAAGTGCGTGTTAAGCCGCAACACACTGCGGCTGGACGGACGATGGAACAGCGAGTGCACAAAAGATTCGCTAACACCCACTCGAAGAACAATAAATAAAATAACGAAAGACTGCACAGCAAGTTTCATACAACGGTATTTCCGTTCAAGTAACTATGTATATGTTTCCTAGACATTCAACATCAAATTTTCCACTTTTCCACTTTTGCCTACAGTTACAAGGCGCCAGCTCTATGTTAGTATGGATGGAAGTGGTCGGAAGTATATTTAGGACAAAGCCATATTTTTGCACACAGAGCCAATGTAAGTTGCATTAATTCTCTTGCTCTGGTCACGTGTTACGGCTTAAAGCGACAAGGCTGCTGTTGCTGCTCCTGCTGCTGCTGGGTGAAAGGTTTTGTGTTTGTTTGTAGTCTGCATTTGTCTTAGTTTTGGTTGGTTGTGTAGGCGTGTCAGAAATTAATAAGCACACTTCACAAGTTAAGTGAAGTGTGAATTCTTTTTTTGGGTGGATTGTTACATTCTTAATGAGATTTTCTATTTCCATGTCACTCACATGGGAGCAGAGTGAATAAAGTATACTGAATATATTTTCACTCAGATGTTCGGGTTAACATAATTTCATTAGTTTTTTCTTAGAGCACAGTGAGAAATATGGGTCCGCCCTTTGTTTTTTTACCAAGCACATTGATTTGGTTAATATATTACTTGCGGTAGATTTTTTTTTGCAAACAGAAATAATACTACTTTATTAAGTATAACCGCATTCCTAACTCGAAAACATCTCGTTTTGCTAAACGCCCCAAAACGTCAAACGAGTATCCTTGAGCTAAAGCTGGAACTAGTTGGGTTGAATGTAGGCTGCTTCTTGTAGCTTCGGCGCAAAACGTCGAACCCCACCACACTTTGATAGGGAAACTGCGCTCCCACTCTTTCTTCACTACAGAGCTGTTAAAAGTGGATTAAAATTAATAATCAATTGAATTAATATATTTTTTTAATTAATTCGACTATTAATTTCTTTTCGCAATTCGTTGACCAATTAATGATTAAAATTTAATTTAATCAAAATTTAATCATGATTAAAGGGAATTAATTTAGTTTAAAAAATTTATTTACAGATTAAAAAAATTTAATCAAAAATTTAGTTTGATTAAAAATTTTGATTAATTTGGATTAAAATGGATTAAATGGACAATTTATATATATTGCATTAGTTAAAAATTCATAATTTATTCTTATTTCATGAGCGTCAGCAATAATAATGAAAATGGTTACTATAAATCATATGATGAATTCAATAATAAATAATTAAATAATAACAAAACATAGTCAGTACAATAATTCAACAAAAATTTGAACAAACAAATTCAACAATATTTCAATAATTTCAACCATACATAAATATAACGAATTCAATTATTTGCTTTTAGCAATAATAATTTTTCAAATGAAAAATCGTTTAAAGCATTTCTTCTAGCGCTATTGATAATTCCTGCGAAAGAGAACAATCTCTCCACAGGCGCTGAGGATGTCAGAGGCGTATTGAAGTAGAGCGAAGCTTGTTTTAACAACTCATACTTCTGCCATATTGCGCAATTTTTTGTTGGGTCCGCAAGATATGAGTACAACTGCTCTCTGATAATGCTTTCAAGCTCTACTTTACTATAACCCAAGCTCTGTGAAGTTGTCGTTTCCTCGTCAGCATATGTAATAATAGAAACTAGTAATTTTTTAACGAAAGTAACTAACTTATATAAATTTACTATTCTCTTCCAAATCAAAAAAGGCGATTTCATCCTCATTGTTAGAACAACTCTGCTTTGTTGGAACTAGTTTTCCAGCAACAGCGAATTTTAAAATGCATTCTAAAGCTCGTGTGATGATTATTTCAGCGGTCACATTAGGAGAAGTCCTTGTCAGAACGGAAAGCCAATTCAGTTTGACATTTGGAGTCAGTATAGCCGCTGTGACAGCGGTATCTGCCTCTGGAGCGAGACCAAAATATTTGGAAAACCTCTTCCGTAACTTTTCGTCGAGCTCAACTGCCTTGCGTTTCAAAGCGAATTCTTTATTTTGGCTCAACTTTTGCAGTTTGTTGCTTAATGTCATATACGCGGGTAAGAGAAATCCAAATTTTATATTTTTCTCTCCTTGGAGAAGTCTAAAATTTGGGCTATTGGTTCCACCAGCATTTTATAGGACTCCAAATACTGGATATCCCCAGCTGTGAAACTCGGAAGACTTAACTTTTCGTTAAGGTCATTTAAGACATCTTTCTGCTGTAGTAACTTTATAACTGCATCATATAATGAGTTCCATCTAGTTATTACAGGCACAACCAATGATGAACCAATGGTACTCACTATTACCTCCGACGATTTAGGCCAACTGGATTTCTTCCACAGGTTGTTACATTTTTCAAATATCTGGAAATATGATACAGTGTTCAATTTTAATTTAGGAAAATAACGCATATACATGCAGATTACCATCTTATGCCTTATGTATGCTGGCTCATCACGTTTTAAAATCGATATAAAATCCGTTGTTGCCAACAAATTCAATGTGTGGCTCGAGCATCTGTGATGTTTCGATAGCAGTGTACTTTCAAATGAAATTGCCTTCTCACTCTCATCCTCCATATGGTCACAATTTTCTACGCCATGATCTTTGAAAGTTTTAACAAAGTTCGACCCATTGTCGGTCACTGTCATCACAATATTGGAGGCACTAAGGCCAAAGTCACTATTTATTTCTCGTATTATCTCATAGATCCGATCAGCGGAATGTTTTCCAAAAAGCCGTTTGCACGCCAATGCCGCTGATTTCCGTTCGAAGTCCTGTGTTAACCAATGGCAAGTGTAACCAAAAAAGCTTTTGTGGTTTCCAGACCAAATATCCGCAGTTGTACAAAAGTGTTTGCATGATTTTATATCTGCTTTTATTTTGTTTAGCATGTTTTCATAATGTGTTTCCAATTTTTTCATTGCAGTTTGCCTGCACATAATTTTTCTACCAGTGCCTTCAAACATACGTTTAAAAGATGGTCTGTCTACAACAGAAACAGGCGATGCTGAATCAACAATGAAATCTAAAACGCTGTCGTCAAACTTATTTTGGGGCGAGCATTGATGGTCTGACTTCAGAATTTTATACTTAATGTAAATGTCCGCATGTTTCAATTTGATATGGGTAATGAAATTGGAAGACACATTTTCAAAACCACGAATTCTTTTGCCACAGGTCACACATTTACCAATGGTTATTTGTTTTTTGCCATCAATTACCTGATATAAGAAGCAATTTTTGTAAAAAGTTGAAAGTTTTTGTGGCTACGAACAAATAACACAAATCAATGAACTACTTACACTCACGTCTTTTACTGAACCAGTTAATACATAAATAAATCAAAACAATACAAACTTTTTCGAAATCAACGTAGAAATTTGGCTGGAAAATTGTCTTATTCTTCAGTTGTCCAATTCAATGTATCTGTTTTTATAACACTTATAAAAATACTCACACTTAATTAAGAAAGTCAACAGTCGATGATAAAATATCTTTCAACAATCAAACAAGACTTAATACAAAATGTTAACAAAAAGCACTCGCAAGCACATGTCTAAACGTAAGCAATATCCATGTGCCAACATATGTTTACTACTAGTAAACAAACAACAGTAGAGTTGCTAAACATTATTATTATTGCTTACGCTCATAAGATAAAATAACAATAAATTAAATTTTTTTTTTAACTAATGCAATATTAATTGCCATATAATCCACTTTAATCCAAATTAATCAAAATTTTTAATCAAACTAAATTTTTGATTAAATTTTTTCAATGTGTAAAATAATTTCTTAAACTAAATTAATTCCGTTTAATCATGATTAAATTTTGATTAAATTTAATTTCAATCATTAATTAAAAAGGAAATAGCATTTAATTTTAATTTAATCAGTTAATCAAGTTGTGAAAATACTTTAATCAAATTATTAATCATTAAGATTATTAATCGATTATTAACAGCTCTGCTTCACTACACTCTCCGATCTATCAGACGTTTCCTCCCATTACCAGTAATGTTATCTTTACTGTGGCCATCATTCGTGTCAATCGTAAAATGCCGTCGCACTCCACATAACGCATCTTACCTCTCAACCGCCTGCCTGTC
Organism: Anomoia purmunda; assembly: GCA_951828415.1. Classification (NCBI taxonomy): domain Eukaryota; kingdom Metazoa; phylum Arthropoda; class Insecta; order Diptera; family Tephritidae; genus Anomoia; species Anomoia purmunda. Next base: position 99,803,020 of record OX639996.1, read on the forward strand.
TGTTGACCCGCATTAGAAATACCTGGATTTTAATATTCGGCAAACCAGCAGTTAATACTAATTCAATTCCTGCCTCTTAAGGCGGCCCACCTCAACTAATCTGAATGCGACTGCAAGGGATTCATTTAGATACGAAAGAGCAAAAATATTATAAAGGGCACTAGAATTCCCTCACAAGGCCTCCCATGCTTTCAGCGCAATTTGCCGCCTTCACTCAAAAGTTATGACAAAAATAAAAAAGCAAAAATGACACAATGCCGAAACCGGTTTGTCGCCAAAGCAAACTTAACAAGGGATGACGGAAAATCGTTGGCTACGAGAGTTGGAAAGAAAGCCGAAAGGTTTTTTATTACGATCAATGCGATCAATACCTATTCCTCGTAAACACTACTATTTGCTACCTATGCATCAGCCCTGTTCCCGGAACTAAGGTTATATACACCATGTTATATTTTGCATGCCTAGTAACATGACCCCAATTTACTGCACATGAAATAAACGCAAAAAAGAACGTTATCCTCAAATTACGCTTGAGGTGTGGTTAGATGGAAATTCAGACATTTAACTGTGCGAAATCCTTTAACTTCAGTCAGGGGTGAGTTGTTGTATGTATTGAACCTTGTAAATCTGCCGTGGCGCATGGCGGCAGTCCACCATTAAAAACGATAAGCCAAAATATAAATACGATTTATAGCTTAGAAAGAGTCCGGGCCGGCAGACTCGCCGAGGGCAGGAGCTGTGTCTTTGGGAACCAATTCACACGACGCCGCTATAATCGTACGGCTTTATGACTAATATATTGCACTCCCGCCTCTGCTCCCTCACCGTGTTCACCTGTTATTCTCTCGACCCTTCGCTGTGGAATCACAATCAGCCTGGTTTATTGAAGGTTGACTAAGCGCATTCTAGCGCATCTTCATCCTATCTGACTTCGAGATAGTGAAAGGCAAGCTCATATACCGAAAAATTTTGCAGCACACCAAGCAAAAGATGCCGGGTGCTGCCGATTCCGCACTGGCATCCTACAATGTCTTTGATAGCAATTGGTTTAAAATCAAGGGCACCAATTGCCCTAACTTCAACAAATGGAATCGAGAATTGATGAGTTTAACGCAAAGAGAAACCATCAATTATCTTTTAACATAAATGAAATTAAAATCCTACATGGACGAAACAATGAATGTCCTTATTGAAACGTACCGCAATCGCGCATTATACGCATTCATTCCCGGTATAAATATATATTTATCCAAGATGCTGCTTATATATATGTAAGTAACATCCTACAACCCTGCGAAAAGCTTATCCTGCGTGTTTAGGAATTCAACATGTCGATTTCAGAAACTTCTCAGTTCAATCTTCAATAGGTACTGTGGCGGTGTCCATTAGTAAAATACCAAGCACCTCCTATTTTCCAAATAGGAATAAGCCCTTACTCAGGATGGGAGTTCTTACTCACAAGAAAAAAAAAATGCAAATTTAATTTTAAACTTTCTTTGAAATTTGTCGCCTTTGCGAATTTTGCCCTGCAATTTTGCCGCCCTCGACAGCTGAAACTGTTGCCCTTATGGTAAATCCACTACTGATCGCGAAGGTTTGGATTATTCACGGACGAACATCTCGAAAACACTGGAAATGTTTTCTCGCTACCTTTGGAAGCGAATCTGAAAATAAAATTAGAAAGAACTTTTTTTTTAACGGTTGAATTTCTCGGCAATATAATGACTGCATGGAGTATATTCACAATAGGTCGAATCTATGAAAACTATTTCAAAGTCTGAAGAACTTAAAGAGTTTCATGTCATACCAATGACATACTTTTTTTTATTTATTTATTTATTAAACGTGAAACAACAATACAATTGTCATTGCACTAAAAAAAAGGAGCACTGGCTGCCAGGGTCTTCGGCTCGCTGGTTAAAAAAGAAAAATTAATTGCATGTTTTCCTTTAAATTGTTAAAATATAAAAGAAATAAAGTTAAATTACATTTTGTTCATGGTATGTGGGCAGTCATTTCGTTACTTTGAGTTGCACGAATGTTGGCAATACATCCATCTAAATTGATTGTCTTAGGTTTGCTAGTTTTAGGTATGTTGCAATTTTTCGGATATTTTCCAAAGAAGTAATTTTTAATACATCGTATATGTTTTCTTTTTAGAATATCTTATGTCTAATTGAAGCAAAATAAGGGCAATCTCTTAGTATATGTGTAGGTGACACTCCGCAGTGTTGGCAGGAGGGTGTGTTGAGGCCCGTTAGCCGGAACGAGTGTGTGGCGATGGAATGTCATAATCGGAGTCGCGTGAATACTTTGATGTCGTTGTAGAAAATTAATTTGGGATTATATCAAGTTTGCTAAACCAGGGACCAATCTGACGCGAGTAAAAGCCAACGGGTCAAGAAAGATAAAAATTTATCTAACGAAATCGTGGCAGCCTTTCCATTCAAACTCCTTGACCTTTTTGTAAAAAAATCAGCTTCCATTTCGGAAGACCCAAAACGTAATGGACCAAGTGGAATGAAAAAGAACAGTCCGACTCGGTTAACAGTTTTGTTTGCATAGCAGATTCGTAAGGGAATTTCCATGATATTATTATTCCGAGGTAAAAGTTAATTTTTCACTATTTTTGAAGTAAAACTTTTTTAGCGGCAATGATTTTTTCATCGCACCTTGGAAGTCGTATCAGAATCGTAGCAGTGTCAGAATTACGTCAAAAAGTCACGTCAGAATCTCGACACGAAGTCACGTGACGCTTTTATGAGAAAAACATAATTATAAATAATGAGGTAGGGGCATATCAATGTGTATGTATGTTTATATCCATCACTGCATACATACGTACATACATATATAGCTTGGGACTATTTCGACGTTTAGTACATGACCATGGGAAGGTCCAGAACATTTCGCCATTATTTTTGGACTAGGTTTTTCGTGGCCATTTCAGGGCCATTCAGTAATTCGGGACTGGTTCACCTACTACTACAACTACTATTTTTACTAATTTCTAGTACTATTTTTACTAATGCTACCACTACTATTTCTACTGATTTTACTACTACGAGTATCTTACCGAGCCGACTAGACGTACTAGATGGGCGTTAACTTTTTATTCTACTATTGTTGTTTAATAGGCCCGTTTCTTTGCAACCGAGTTGCAAAAGAACGCTCCAACTCGGATAAAATTTCCTTTAGTTGCAATCCTGTTACCCGCTTTCATGCATGTCGCGATTTGTTCAGTGCTATCTAAGAACAGAAAATAACTGTGCAAACAAATTTTAGGTTTATGTAGTTATATATTTACAAAAACTATGCAAATAAAAACGAATTAGGTCTTAAATCTAAATTTCCCTTTAATTAGCTTAGGGCTAATTCACAATAGCACAGTTTTTCACTACCCAATACTACATCTCCGGTCGGATATTAATTTACCAAGTTGGCTCAACTCGGATATTTTTTCGAGTTAGTGTTGTAGTGTCGTTTTTAAATATATCGAATTGAAGTTTGAAAATTAGCATAAGGGATTTATTTATTTTCATTAAATAAGCTTTTGTCTCTTTTCTACTAAAAACTAAAAACAAAGCGCATTGAGCAATATACTTATAAAAATAATTAATGCAAAACTTAATTTCTTATGACATTTTCAATATCTAACCATATTAAAAACATCAACGACTTTGGTGCACAAAAACCACCCTTCAACAAATTAACACTAATTAACAAAATTGTAGTTTTTCTTCATACCAAGACATTAGCATACAAAAACAAAAGCAAATCGAAACAGAAAAAAAAACAAAAACATGAAATTCAATAGTCATATTGTCATTTTGCTTAAACGCGAGAGGGTGATTATAATTTATTTCAAAACATTGCATTACTAATAAAAACAATCAGCGGTAATTTCATACTTTAGTTTTCCAATGCATAAAAATGGAAAAGGGGGTGTTTTGGAGGGGTGAAGTTGGTATCAAGTTGAATATAGAAGCACACTATAACTACTATATGCAGATAGTGCAGTCAATTAAAGGCGAATATGCTGCCAACAAAACAAACAAAAAAAGAAGGAATATTAAAATAAAACAATAACAACAAAGAATATATGTTAATGAAGTAACAGAGAATACTAAAAATATAAGGACAATAACGATTTAAATGACAATGATGCAATAAGTGACATGCATGCAACATGACAGCAAGAAGGCAAGTGATATTCCATAAAACTACGATGCGTACTCGTACAAGTGGGTGGGGGGTGGAGGAAGGTCCGATAAGGAAGTAGTGGCGCCGATGACCGATTGAAGGGTGCGACGACGCGAAAATGGACATATGTGCTGGCGATTTAAGTACAGTTATGTTAAATAATAACCTTAAAGAAGTGGCGTTTACCAACAAACCAAATATTAGGGTGAGTAACGCTACTGCTGCAAACGCTGAACACCTGAATTTTCGGCAATAACTTACCACATGCTATGCTCAAACCACAGCAAACGATATGAATAGTTAAATAAAATAGACACACACACACATCGTGAAATATGATAATGTACTACGAATAGGATAATTCATGGCAAAGCAATTTGGTAATTTGGTAATTGTTAAACAATCAAGCAGGTCAGCAGGCGTGCTACGTCCCCAGGCTGAGGTTGGTGGTGGCGCGCTTTTTATGCTACTAGAATGATAATGTGGAAAATATGGGTGGTGGTGTTTTGTTTTTATCTGTTTTTACCTAAACAAATGAAATGTTTATGTTTTATGTTTATTTGCCGAAATGTCAATGTGTGTTTGATTAGGTGCGTGAAGGGTGGGCGGCACTTGGTTGGCGGATAGATGAGCTGTTTGCGTGTTTACAATTTGGCATTTGCTTACCTTTTTTTTACATAACTAGCTGCAAACCACATACAGCTGTTATGCATGTGCATATTGTTGTTTTGATATGTTCCTTACAATATTATTTTTGAAAGTTATTATAATTTTTCGCTATCATTGAGGATACTTTGTTTAAAAAGTTTAATATTTTAATGTGTTTGTAAGTAGTTTTGTTATGCTCTAAATATACCTGGAGAACTTCACATTGCATGCTAAAGTAATGCTGCTATACTTTGGCATCAAAGTGATTTTTCAACGTCGTATCATGAGGACGCTTTTATGTTATAAAGCAAATATATGTATCGGGTCTTGCAATAGGAACCCACAAAAGTTTTCTTAAATAAAACAAAAACGGTTTGGGATATGAATTAAATTTTTTACTCGTGTGAAAGTACATTCGATGCCATTATGTATGGAACTCGATTCCTTTTGCATGGGCACCACGGGCACGCTTCCTGAAGTCCAGACGCTGAATCTAATTTTCGACGGTTTTCAAGCATAAATCGGCCGATACTGCTGCAATTTCACGTTCGATATTCGTACGAAGTTCATCAATCGTCGCTGGCTTGTTGGAATAGACCATAGACTTGACGTAGCCCCACAGGAAATAGTCCAACGGCGTCAAATCGCACGATCGAGACGACCCATTGACTGGGCCATTTCGTGAGATAACACGTTCACCAAACTTGGTTTTCAATAAATCGATTGTGACATTCGTTGTGTGGCTTGTGGCGTCTGTTGGTCCTTTTGGAACCACATATTGTCCAAGTTCATATCATCCAATTCGGGCCAAAAATATTCGGTTATCATTGAGACGTAGCGATTCCCATTCACAGTAACGTGCCGGGTTGAAAGGAGTACGGCCCAATGACGCCGCCGGCCCATAAATCGCACCAAACCGTAATTTTTTCGGGATGCAATGTTGACTCATGGAGTACGTGTGGATTGCTGTCTGTCCAATAACGCATATTTTACTTATTGACGAAGCCATTCAGCCAGAAATGACGACGACCATAAATTGGACGTAGCGCTCTTAAAGTTGAGGCCATTGACTCCGAATTTCGGTAGTAAATTTTAATAATTTCGACTCGTTGTTAGATCGTATATCTTTCCATGATGAAATGGCAAACCTTACTGAAGAGAAATGTCAAAAGAGCGGGGAAAAATATCGGTCTACTCTTGTAGCGTCCCTATTGAAAAACCCGTTATTAGTAGGATTTATCTTAGCAAAAAGTTTTATCATTTTGGAAACGTGGCAACTCTTTTATAAAAAAGGTTTCTGTAAATTTTTTCGAGAACAAGTTTTCTTAAGCCTCTGTCAGTTTAAAACAGTATTATTACGCTTCATTTGTCTTTTGAATTTAGTTGAATTTAAATTTTTTAAACAGGTATCAACCCTTTTCAGTTCTCGAAACGTTCTTACGTGAAGTTCATTCGTTCGATACCCGTAAATTAAAGTAATGTTTTTGAGCAAATGGCAACACTCCTTAAATCTTTTTTTTATAATTAAGTTTTGTTTAAGCCTACTTCCTTTTGATCCCATTATGTGATACTTCCTACGACTTAACAATTAAATTAAATTTACTCTTTTAAGCGGGTGGCAAACCTCTCCAAAAGTGTTTTCAATATAAATCTTTCTTTAGAATCTCTCGTTTCAATATTTGCTTTAACTTATTATAATTTCAAATAATTTTTTAAACAGCTGGCAACGCTCTCCAAATTTTTTTTTTGTATTAAGTTTTTTAAAACTTTTAATTTGGCATATTTTTTTTCTTTTTAGTTCAACTTAATTTGAATTTAAACAGGTGGCAACCTCATTTCAGTATATTTGGAAAATGCAGCTTTACTAAGCCCCTTTCATTTGATACTCATATGGCAATATTTCATTCGTTGCTTTAATTGAATTTAACTTTTTCTGCAGGGTTAGCTCCGTTTAAAAAATCAATTTTATGAAAGCGCAAATATCGGACTATACATGTGGCAGATATTATTCAGATTTATCCAGTCGTTATATAGCAATACGTGATTTAACTTAATTGTTTTAATGACTATAAGTTATAGGTTTTTAGCCGGTGGCAACTGTCCATAAAATAAAGCCACCTCTGCGCCGAACAACCCATCTGACACCGGTATTTTAATATTTTATATAACTTGTGTATAGCTTAATTACATTTGATTTTTAAAACAGGTGGCAGCCCTCTCTAAAGTATAAAATATACTTTACAACCTTTTCTTATACCAAACAAATACACAGTTGAAAATTATTTACTCGTTTTTTTGGGTGCTTTGACAGAATCAAATGATTCCTCTAAAAAGTTTAATTCTAAGTCCGCAAGAGAACGATTCAAATAGTCTACATATATTGAAGTTCGGAAGTCGACTTGGTTTTTTTATCATTTCAGTGGACACAAATTAAGTTTGTATGGATTTAAAAATCGATAGCATTTTCACAGCATAAACGGCATTGTAAAACAAAAATTTCACTAAAATGTCGTGATCCCATTTGGAGAGCTTCTGTAAGGTCATTTAAATGGAAATCCATTATTTTTTCATACAATTGAAGGTGGTGCCAGGTCCACACTATAAGGTGGACGCCTAAGAACGTCCAAACCAAACTGTGTGACCTGGCGTTGTCCTGATGGAACACATTTTCTCTCCTATTGGCCAAAGCTGGCCGCTTCTAGGCGATTGCTTTGTTCTACGATCGAATTGTTGATAGTACAGGTCCGAATTAAGAGTTTGGCCGTAGGGGAGCAGGTTATTGTAGATGATTCCCTGCCAATCCCACCAAACACAAAGCAAAACCTACCTGGTCGTCAATCCTGGCTAGGTCGCCGTTTGCGATTTGGCCATCACCGGTTTCCCTTGACATTGTCGTAAATGGGCCACCCGTAACCACCCGCTTTAGAAATTTATCGATTTTGTTGCTCGTATGGCACCCATACATCGAGCTTCCTTTTGTATCCAGCCTTATTTAAATGGCTCCAGGTGGTTTTTTGTGCATTGTTTAGGACCTAAGCAATCGGCGAATACCGCTATTTTCGACAATTCGCCTTCATCGAAGAAACCCTATAAAATAGGCAGTACAAATTTTCGTTAGGATTCTAAGAATTTATTCACCTTAAAAGTACATAGGTACTTCATTTTTTTATTAAAATAATTCAAACACATTGTGTAAGAAACTAAAAGCTAAATTCTTTGAAAAATGTGTGTATATATATATGCCTTAGTGTTGGATTACATTTTTTTTATCAACCTATTGACCAACTCTCGCAATTATTGCGGCGATCATCTGCGGTGGGTCATCGCAAATGTAGATTAATGATGGTAGCAATCAAACCGAATAATACCTGGTGCATGGGGCGATATTTCGTTCCATAAAAATCTCCGGAGGAAAATAAAACATGACTTTATTTTTGAGTTTTGGCAGTTCATAAGCTTAGATTGTCTTCTGTATTCGAACCAAAAACGAGTTGTAGTTCTGGATAACTGCAAGTACTTTAACGGAACAACGACATTCTAGATTTTTACACATTTAACGAAACTATAATCTATTTTGTGTCCATCTACTTCTCAACAGCTACATTATTACATTTTATAAATTGAAAGCTTTCTTTCTTTGTTCAGAGGAAATTAACCAGATTTAGGAATTATAATTGGTTTATTTGGTTTGTTGCAGGATAACCTACATATATGCTACAACGATTCTGTGAGTGGATTTGTAATAAAACCCCTGTCAAAATATATTTTGCTGCCCTAAGGAAATTTTTTTCATCAGTTCCATGACTGTAGATGGTCGATGCTCAATATAACAATCATCAAATGTTCCAACCCGTCGAAATATTTAAAAATTTATTACGGTGCCACAAAAAATAGCGCGCACAAGATTTTTTTTTGCAAATAGGTCGTGGTTTTGATCTGATCACTTATCAGGCAGGGCATATTCCAGTAAATGGTATAATTTTTTCATCATTTGAGTAGATTGTTATTTCAGTTGCCAAATAATTACATAATTACCTCCTCTATCATTGACTTAACTCTCCAAAGCCTATTTGTCTGGTCAGGAGTAGAAATGTCTTCAAAGTGTATGTCTGATCTAAGCTGGAGGAAATGTACGACCCTCGAATTGTAGAATTCTCTAAGTCTAATCAAATTTAAAGTGTTCCGAAGCTTTCGTAATTGACATAAGAACTTACAGTTATCTGTAGAAGAGGGTAACGCCACTGACACTCAACAAAAGACACTCTTAAATATTTAGCTAGTAATATTTTTTTTGTTTACCATTAAGGTAATGCACCATTGTAATAACAGTAGATACTAATTGGCGCACTGCTCGAACTAATGACGCGTGACGATGTGCCGCTAATTTCCAGTAATTCACTGTATTAACTACTTTTTTTTCTCTATTCGAAACAATATTGCTTTATTGACTTTTTTCCAAAGCAGTCACACACCCAGCTGCCACCACAAAACCGCTTGCAGCTATTATCTGCGCTAATGACAAGTGTGCGTCCACTCGATAGCTCAATACGTCACATATGTACGTACATACATCAAACATTCAAACATATGCAGCATATTGACAAGTGTTGGCTGTTCAATGAGCGTAATTGTCACTTTTGATTATGTCAAGATGACTTTATAATTACCTGGCAGCTCTACTGGTAATGACAGTGGCTCAACGCTAAAGAAATTATTGTGGCAGCAATCACGCAGCACGTGTGACACTTTAAGTGCAGGTTTGCTATGCAAAGCAAAAAAAAAACAAAAAAACAGAACAGCAATCAGCAAAATATAAAAGTTCTTAGCTAATTTTAACGGTGCAAATGTTTTGTGCGAGTAAATGCGAATGTGATGACCGGATGTTGTCCAAGTCGAGTGGGCTGAAAGTGGCGGTAAAAAAGCGAGCGGTCGAACGCTTTTTGCGGCTTTGATTGCTAGTATTATATAGTCGAGTCGCACGAATGTATACTTTCAAATGCATTTGTGTTAGTTTACTTATTTATTGAATTGTCGCTAATTTGTGGTTGTAGAATTTTACTAGTGTTAAATTCATACATATATAATACATTTTTTTGCCGTCGCTTCCGGCCGCTTGGCTGTCACACTGCATAAGTTAAGAAGTCCTTTTCGCGTGAAAGTGCGGGTGTTTGCACAAATTGCTACCCATTGTATTTTTTTCTCTATAATTTCCGACAATTTTTAACGCATTTTCGCTGTACATTTTCACTTTTTTCTTAGCAAGCGTAAGGGCATTTCTAGGATTGTGGGATACAACAGCTAAAAGGCCCTTAAAACAAAGAGTCCCTTTTAGCCAATGAATAAGAATATATTTGCTTCATAGGATTTCTTCTATCGGCATGGGGATTTAAACTAATCCTACTACTAATTGCTATTACTATTTACTATAAATTCTACCACTATTTTTACTAATTTCTACTACTATTTTTGCCAATGCTACTATTAATTTCTGCTACAATTTTTACTAATGATACTAGTAATTACTATCAATATTTATTAGAATATGCTACTACTACCACTTTTTCTTTACTAACTTCTACTACTATTTTTGCCAATGCTACTATTAATTTCCGCTACAATTTTTACTAATGATACTAGTAATTACTATCAATATTTATTAGAATATGCTACTACTACCACTTTTTCTTTACTAACTTCTACTACTATCTTTGCCAATGCTACTATTAATTTCTGCTACAATTTTTACTAATGATACTAGTAATTACTATCAATATTTATTAGAATATGCTACTACTACCACTTTTTCTTTACTAACTTCTACTACTATTTTGACCAATGCTACTATTAATTTCTGCTACTATTTTTACTAATGTTACTATTAATTACTATGAATATTTATTAGAATATCCACTACTATTTCAACCAGTGGCACTACTAATTTCTAGCACTATTTTTATTAGTTTCTACTACTATTTTTTACGAATTACTCCCAGTATTTTTTACTAATTTCTTCTGCAATTTTTTCGGATCTACTACTAATTTCTACTACTATTTTTACTAATTGGACTGTTAATTTCTGTACTAAATTCAACTACTATTTTTAGTACTGATACCATTAATTACTGCCACTATTTCTACTAATTTCTACTATTATTTTTACTACTGCTACTATTAATTACTACCACTATTTTTACTAATCTACTACTAAACTCTACCACCGTTTTTACTAAGTTCTACTAATATTTTTTCTAATGCTACGTTTAATGAACAAATGTCGGAAAAAATGTACCAAATCAAACAAAAACGTACTAAATATTTTTTTTTTAAATTTTCAATAAAATGTATGTAAATTATATACGTGAACTAGGTCATAAATAAATATGAAAACAGACTTAAAAATGAAAATTAAAATTAAGAGCTTATTTTTCCAACAAAAATTTGATCCAACTAAAAATTTCAGAGAAATAAAAAACGATTGACCTCCAAAAATCTAAACTTAACCAGCAAATAATGAACTTTTACATAATTTATTTTACTTAGTTAGCGAAGGTACCTGTTTATTGAAAGTTTTTTATTTTTTACACAAATCCGTTGTCAAATATTTGGAAAAATCACTCCCAAAACACATCAACCTATTTTTTATTTTCCTGGTATTTGTGATACCTACTTTCTTCACCTTCGTAGCGTGAAACAAACAATTTCACCACCCGAATTCTTGCGAGAAGTAAATGGGAAGAAAATTGAGTAATCGGATTTTATTAAAGCAACAAACAGCGACAAGGCACAATGACTGGATGCTTCTAAAGGCGGCTTTAGACGAAAAATAATCGACGTCATAATCATGTGTGATATAAATTCCTTCTCTTTACGATAAGGTAGAAAATTACTTCGGTAACTCCATCGGAGCTAGAAGGCGTCCGGATAAGTCTTGCTATAAGTGCCAAAGTTTTAGGTCTTATTTGAGGTAAGAAGTTGAACTGGGACAAGAATATACATAGTTCAACTATATGAAAATATCTACTTCTGTGGCGCTCTATGTCTGTAAGAGAGCCATAGGCAATAAATTGGGTACTAACCCCCGGATCCTCTGTCGGTTGTTATTTACAGCAGTCGTTCGACCAATTCTCCTGTATGGAGTGATCATGTGATGGTCCATATTAGAAAAAGATGTTAACCTCAGGCTGCACGGTGCAAAAATCTTGTATGATCTGCAGTAGCGGAGCGCAATGCTTTGAACTCAAGATTTATTGCCATTGGATTTGGTAGGAAAAGTGATGCTAGCGATGACTGCTGTGGATTAAGAGAGATATCCACGTGGCATTTGGATACCCAGTGATACTCTGGTATATTAAACAGGTTTTGCTTTATTCTGGTGCGATTCAATGTGATTCGCCTTCGGTTTCTGAAAGGAATTTTATTACAAGAAATCCAAGTACGGAGGATTGGAAACTGATAGTATTGTCATCTATACAGATGGCCCAAAGCTCCGCGATAAGGTGGGAGAGGCGTTTCCTTACGAAATCCTCCCCTACAAGTTTCCTTTAGGTTACAGCAGCATGTTCGAGGAAGTGTTATTATGAGAGCAGTAGAGAAACTTGGAACCGCAATTATAGGTAGAGACATCTTCATTTTTAGTGGTAGGTATGCTGCAAGCAAAGCTCTGCGTTCTTTCGCGTTTTACTTAAACATCGGGCTGGAATCCCACCTATCTCTAGAGCAGGTGGCCAATCGTAGCAGACTGTAGCTTATTTGGGTCCCTGGCCACAGGGACATAGAGGGAAACTGCATGGCAGATGAACTCGCAAGACATGGCAAGGCCAAGAAAATTCTACAGAATAAAGAACGCATTGGTATGAAGTTAAAATAAGACGTGGCCTAAATGGGTCCAGGCACGGTAACGCAGCGTGTACTCACTAAATGGAGGCAATATTTCTAATGTTGTTTGGCCCTAACCGAGCACTATCGAATAGAGAAACAAGCTGAAAAGCTGAGCGTACCCTTCCGACGATGCTGTGGATATTGTAACAACTACGGGGAGGAGGATACGGTCTTATATCTACTGGAGCTCTAACCGGGCACTGTCTAGGATCACCGCTTCTGGATGACCTTAGCGAGCTTTCTAACACTGAGATGAAGTGGTCCAGCAAGTGATATCTTTTCTTTGGATGCTCCCAGTTTTCGTGGTAAAACAGTGGGCCTTTTTTACGGCCACTCTTACCTACATACCTACCTTGACTGTTGGAATCTGAATGAAATCTTCTTAGAGCCACCTTATAAAAATAAATTGGGGACAACTTTTGTTTCGGTTTGGCGCACACAAAAAAATATTTTGGGGTGTATTTTACGATAATTTAATTTAAATAAAAATTAATTACCAGCAAGATAGTATTAAAGTTTTAAGATATTGGGAGCGCATTGAACCCCAAATGAGGTGTTCCGCACTCAGTAAAAGTAGTCCTCAGGCAACGAAAATGTCTGTATCCAATATACATATATTAACAATTTTCGACTATTAATTTGAATTTTTTGTTTTATAAAAATATAGTTTATTCTATATCTAAAATTGTTAAAATGCCAATTCCACACCGTCTCTAAATTTCCAATATTTCTATCAGCATTTAACCTTCATTCGGTGCTTAGGTAAGTTTGACCCAAATATCAACATTAACTTGCTTATAGTTTGGTCAAAATTTTACGCAATTTTCCCGGGAGTTTAACTCAAAAATTATTGAAAATCAACTGTAATTTGTAGCCACTTCAAGCTTGCACTTTCTTATACTAAAAGGTAATGGGCTACAAAACTTCTTACCTAAATTTTTCTTCAAATCCAGATAAAAAATTTGAGAATTCCAAGTAAATGGGGCTTGTAAGAAAATTAATTAAAATGAAGTGAAGAAAAACAAGTAGTCAAAGCTCATCAATAAGTACTTGGGCTTCACTGATCAGATGTACTGTCTATTTTGTTACTAAGCTTGAATTTTGCAACTGCACAAATTTTCTTAATTTTCACATTTTTGGTAAAATAGGGTAGAACCTCACTTCTTTCACGATTGAAAAGAATATTTATGAATCTACCATTTTACCCGTTAAAAAGATTCAGCGGTCGCACTAGAATTACATGCTTTAAAGTAAATATTTTGAAAATTAAGGTTAGAAAACAATTTTTGACATTGATAAATCTAAATTTTTACATTTCTTACAAGTGTGAACATTAAATACATCTGCAAGACTTTACGCCTGGAATTACCCACTAGAAATTGCATACTATATTTAATGATTTGAAAATGTGCGAACATTTATTTGAAAAATTCAAAAATCGCATGTTACTGCCAAGCAAATTAATGACATTTGAAATGCGTTAAATTGACAGGCGAATTGTCAGTTTGCAAATTACATACTAGCTACTAAAAACACAAAAATTAAGCGAACAAAAAAAAATATATAAAAAAATCTACGACATTTGCAAATTGCAAGCTTGGCAAACATGGTAATTACCACTTTTTTCAATTATTACACATTTCATGCTGACCATATCTCATGTTTTTATTTTCAATATTTTTTTTTTCTTATTATTATTTTTGTTATTAGCATAAGCACTTACCCTCACCTATGTTGGCTATGTTCGTAGGTTTTGTTTTTTTCAAATTTTTATAATATTCTTCTTCACACTCAGAGTACCCCCTCGAGGCTCTTTAGCAGCAACACCACTAGCACCTTTCCATAACTCATCCATTGCACACAACACACACACACACATATACACTGCCACCGTAGATACTCTCACTCTAATATTCTCATTTATTGTTTTACTCGCTTTACCTTCATTGTTGCTGCTGTCAAATATAATTTTACGCTGTCACGCACTAACTCGCCACTTATCGTACACATACATACCAATAATGCTTATCCTTTGTTCTATGTTTCTTGCTTTATATTTGAATTTTTTGGTTTTGTTTATCTTTATGTTTTTTTTTTATTGTATTTATTTTTTTATCAACAACTTCAAATCGCATCAAATGCACTTTAATTGTTTCTAATTAAGCTGAAGAGCCAAACAACTGTTGAGAATCTAACGGCAGCACTTTTTTACTCCCACTGTTATGTATTCATCTTGCTGTTCGTTTCGTTCACTTTCTGTCGATACTCACTGCTATCATTATGTCGCGTTCACACCTGTGTGTTTCCCACATTATTGTGACAGCTATGGGCTTAAGTTTTAGTAGTAGCGGGGAAAAGTACATTTACACTTATCAAGGAAGGGTATAAATGAGCGGGTCAAAATTAGGCTGGATCGAATTATGTATGAAAAATTAGAGCAGTAGATGTCTGAATAGGAATGGTATTCAGGCCTTAAGAATAGTCTTGCTACGTTGTAACACATTTAGTTATTTGCGTCCTTTATTTGGGTATTAATTTGTATTATTATAATGAATGTCATTATTATTTGAAGAAGAAATTTGCGAGGTGCCTGGGCATGTCAAGCTGTCAAAATGCTGGTAAGAAATCTCACACCATTGCTCAGCAAAGAGATGGCAAACATTGGGTGGACCAAAACATAGCTAGAAAAAGCTTTTAGTGAACGTACTCACATCTGTACTTCTCTATGAAAGCGAAATATCAGCCAATGAACTGACAGCAGAAAAAATGTGGAAGGTACTATCGACAATGCAGCAAACAGGGGCTCTAAGAGTGACATCAGCATACCGTACCCTACCTGAGGCCATTCCACTAATCAGCGGAATCATAGGGCTAAAAAACTAAAAATTATGTAGGGACTTAATCAAGCCAAATAAGTACAGGCCTTACGGTATGAACGAGGGCTCGCAGAAATAAGTGGCCAGCAACATTAATACAGAGAGTTCAATTGGACGAATATCGGGCGATATATATGCATCAGATGCACAAGGCAGTCGATTCTAGCTGCATGTATGAATCTGAACCAGATGACGCAGACCACGAGTTCAAGTTCTTCAAATGCCAAAGATTGAAAAGTGAACGCGATGCGGTTGAACTACCAGCAGGCAAAATTCTCTGAGATAATTAAGTTCATAAAATGACAAGCTGCTAAGCAAAATGGAATGATATCCCAACATTCACTTAAGTGTCAAGAAGTGGGAGCTGAACACGACAATGAACAACAAGTTAAGGACCGCAGCGTGGAATGTAGAGTACAGTAGTCCAAAAATAGCTCTGATAACTCTAGGCCTCTACCCCGAAGTAAAGCAGTTCCAAAGAAAGGGTAGCGAAAATTGATTTTCTGTCATCCCTTGTCAAATCAGTCAGACCGATGACTGTTTTAGTCTAGCCAAAAAATGGTATTAAAATTATTATTATTAAAGATTTTTAATGAATTGTAGCACTTCCATGAGTATTTTTATTCCATTTTTCAAACGGATTAAGGGTCACTCCACTTAGATCGGTAAGTCTGTTTCTAGGGAGGACTACACATTCACAGAGGATATGATCTGGCGTTTCTTCGTCGAGCTTCCAAAAAGGGCAGACATTAATTTCTGAAAATTGGAGTTTATTGAGATGATAGCGGAGAGAGCAGTGCCACGTGAAATATCTCGTGAGAGTTCAAAGCTGCTCTCTGCATGAGTTAAGGAGTTAGTTTGATGCTGCTTTTGATGGAAGGGTAAAACGTTTGATCTATCTTTATCCTGAAGATTATATTCAGTGCTTAAACAACTTTTCCTTTTCCCATTTGTTAACTAAGGGAGGCTCTTAAGTGCGCGTTAGTGAGTCCAACAGGTCATTATGTCTTGAATCTCTGATCAATAAAACCGTGCATTTACCCCAATTGCGTAGAGGGCATTGAAATACTCATCGATAAGTTTCGAGGTAATGATGTGAGACTTCATTATTCGTAGGGCCATCCTGTGGCCACCATGGCACTTATGGCTAGCCAACATCTCAGGAAAATAATAGTTATGGCTTATCTGTATCTATTCCAAGTTAAGAGATCTAAGTTTATATATTATTTCAGATTCATTACGTATGCTAGATAATAAAGAAATAGAGAAATTGAACTAATTAAACTGAACTGTATGAACAGGCCTATCGACTCTAAGTTCTCTGGGTTCCTGTTCAAATTGGCATCGAAGGCGTTTATAGGCACAGATGCTCTATGCCGTATAGAAAAAAGCCAAAGAAATGGAGGAAGCCCTCCGGAAACAGTACTGGTACAATCATCTATGGAGTTAGGAGAACTAAAAACGCGCTCTTAGTATCCTAATCTAAGAATAATCATAGAAAAAATATTAGGAAAGTTCTTGCAAGTCCTTGTGGGTTGAATTATCACTTGGCAAAAATGAGAATTTAGTCGAATGAGAGGTGTACACTCTGCAGAGTAGAAAATAAAACTACCGGAGCAGTGCCTTAACTTCGCTTCAAAAGCGCGAAAAGCATCTGGGTTTATATCCTTCCAGGAAAGGGAAACATTCCTTCATACACTCTGTACAATTTCCAAAGAAGCATTGTAACATTCCCTTGAACAGCATATTTCTTTTTCAACATTCGATATAATTATAATTGGGAAACTTTCTTCCTCAGTGTCCACGGAATGCATAAGGGATTTTCCTCTTCAATTTCCATGGAAAGCCTTAGGAAACTTTCCTTCTCACTGTTCATTACTTCCAAAAGGAAGCTTTCCATATTTTACTCGAGGGATTTTGTACCCAATATTAGGATGCTCAATACTAAAACGTGTCCAAATATCTCAAAATGATAAATATCAATAATTCGAAGTTGTGTTATTTGATTATTTTTTCTGCAATCTAACAATAACTGCAATTATAAAATGTAAGCTTCTTCAAAGATTTGTATTTTAATGGCTTTACGATGCGTTAAGACACCTTGTGAATACCCTAATTGAGTTTCGAGTAGTTAATAGCAGTGAGTTTTTACATCGCGTAACAAAAATATCGTCAGAATTGTTTTACTAATTTCTACCACTCTATTTACTAATTTTAGCAATATTTTTTACTAATGCTACTACTAATTTCCTCCACTGTTTTTACCAGTTTCTACCACTATATTTACTAATTTCCTCCATTATTTTTACTAGTTTCTACCACTATTTTTGTTAATGCCACTACTAATTTCTAGCACTTTTTTATTAATTTCTACCACTATTTTTTACTAATTTCTACCACTACTTTTACTAATTTCTTTCATTATTTTACTTATTTCTTCCACTATTTTTACAAATTTCTACCACTTATTTTATTCATTTCTACCACTATTTTCACTAATTTCTACCACTATTTTTACTAATGGTGCTACTGATTTCTTCTACTATTTTTACAAATTTTTACCACTATTTTAGTTTATAGTACTACTAATTTCAACCACTGTTTTTTACTAATTTCTACCACTATGTTTTACTAATATTTTCCAGTACTTTTACTGACTTCTACCACTATATTTACTAATTTCGTCCATTAATTTTACTTACTTCTACCACTTATTTTATTAATTTCTACCACTATTTTCCCTAATTTCCACCACTATTTTTACTAATGGTACTACTGATTTCTTCTACTATTTTTACTAATTTCTACCACTATTTTAGTTAATACTACTATTAATTTCAACCATTATTTTTACAAGTTTCTACCACTATTTCTTAATAATATCATAAACTATATTTACTGATTTCTACCACTATTTTTACAATTTTCTACCACTATTCTTACTACTTTCTACCGCTTCTTTTACTGATGACACTAATGATTTCTTCCATAGTTTTTACTCGGTACGTTGTCGTTCAAATATTTGTCTACATTTCCCAAAATAGCAAGGTAATTGAAAATCCTCTCTGTTTATCACAATATATGTAGCTCTGTGACTTCCCCAGAAATTTCTTTCGCACGTAAATTTCGACCTTAATTTGGGTTTGCTCAAACTTCAATGCAACTCATGTCCACTATTTGCTTAGAACTCAAAGTATAACTAATTTAAAAGTTATAGTATCTACCCTTCTCCCAATTCTGCTAAAAAAAAAAGTTTACCATTTCTTGGCGATCCAATCTAATGCCTACTTAGTTTGTTAAATGCCCACACCTTCTTTTTACCGCTACATCAATGTTTGTGTTTGTATTATCCTGCCGCATTTCATTCACATCAACGCACATCAAATGTCACTGCATTTAGCTCTATGTTTTTGTTTTTCACTTTTTCTGTTTATTTGTTTGTTTGTTTGTGTGCTCATTTGAACAGTCAAAATATTGTTGCTTCTTAAAAAAAATGTAAATGTAGGAAAATTTGTTTTATGCCTAACACAACCGGGTGTGTCCAATGCTTTGATATGCCAGAAATCGAGGCATATAAAAGGCGCTAACGTGTTTATCTTGGCTCATCACGAAGTAAGCGTTTATGATGATTTGCAAACTCAATTTGAGTGCAAAATTATGCTTTGTCCTTTTTTGCTGAGCTAGGAATGCGAAGAATTTCGGAGCAGAAAGAAAAAAATCTTGAGCAAATGATTCATGAAGTTCATATAGCAATCATAAATTTAATTCCAATTTTTAATCATAAATTAATACGAATTATTGCGGACCAATGACATTTGACGATCGAAACAATTGCAAATTTGGATTATGTTGCATGCAACAAGGCAATTATTATTTGCCAACAATAAAAATCAAAATTTATGTGAACAGACATTTGCCATAACAATCAGCAGTAATTATTGATCGTAAAAAGAGTTGCAATCAAAAAATTTAATTCCAAAAACAAAAAAAGGAAGCAAAAAAACAACAAAAATAAAAATTCGAAAAGGTCTTTTATTCGCAACATTCGTGTCGTTGCAGGACTTTCACGTAAACGTAAATTGACCATAAACGTAAAACGACTAATACGAGCTGAGGGACTCCTAGCCAGTAATTTAGAAAGTTAACTTGCCGCTGTGGTGAACTTATCAAAAAAAATCACTCGAATTACAGTACAACAAAAAACAGGTGGCAGGAAATAGTAGTACTATCGCTGTGAAAGAGGCTCTGGCGTCCTATTATGGTGGTACTATTTTTATAATGCACCAAAAACGTCTGATAATCGTGCTAGCTAAATGGTAACCAACTGTTTGCTATATAAGTGCACAACTTTTTTATTTACCTTTATTGGTTGGTATTAACGGTTGTGCTTTTTTTGTTATCTGTGACTTTTTTGTGAAACTTTCATTTTACATTTAGCCAATTAAAGCGCAATTTATCCAAACGCGATGTCGCCGACAACAAAGGACAATTGGTTGTAGGATATGAACGTGCAAAAGGCAAATAAATTAGCACAAAATAATGCAGACGAGTAGAGCAGTAAATAAATAAAAAATAGTGCGCAAAGTGAAGGAAAGACATTTTGGAGGAAAGCTAACAATATTAACTACATGCAAAAAATCAATTTGAATTTTTTTGGAAGTTTAATATAGCTATGCTATTTAAAGAAAATAGTTAAAGAGTGAATGAAAAAACTTATAAGCCAAGGGATATTGCGTTGCATTGCAGTTCCTTTGTTAATGATTTGATAGGTATTCAAAAGTTGTCTCAAACAATTAGAAATTTCAAAGAACTTCCATATAGGTATGTACTTTTAATTTACCCCAATTTGACTTTTATATGTAGTAAAAGTTAGTTATATAATAGCTATCAAACTGGATATTTAATAACATTTGAACGAGCTAAAAAATATTCTAACGTTATATGGAATTTTAAGTTAATAATTTTGTGAGTCTGGATTAATGGAAATTTATTATGAATATGGAATATTGTCTGAATTTCATACGAAAATGTTGTTTTTAAAGCTTGTTTTTAGACCATTTTCAAAATTAGCTGTATGTCCTAGAAATGATTTAAAGCAATAAAGAACTGTGAGTTTTATTTGAAAAAAATAACTTTAATAAAATAATTATTGAACATTTATTAATTACTTTTAAAAAGTGATCCATTTTTATCATTCCGATGTTTTAAGATTCTTAAAATGTCTCTGAAAGACGGGAGAGATATATGGTAGTACACATAATATCCTTATGTTTTTCTTCCGTTACTGGTTTAAAGTGGTGTGTAATGGAAGCAATTTAATAGATCGGTATATTTTTGGGTTCCTCTCTTGGGTGAGGAATTTAGAAGCATCTACATTTTTTACTTAGACCTCTTTCATAATTAACAGTAAATGATTTGAAATCCGTTATCTAAAGGCTTATTTTTCACAATATCGTAAAAATTGCATTGAGTAATTAAACTAAATTTTGAAATAATGTGGTGTGAATTAAGTGATAAGCTCTCCGTTTTTTAATTTTCACTTAGACAACTTGGACAATATTTTTTGAGCTCAAGCCCAAGTTTTTTTTTTAAGTTTTGAACATAGAACAAACAACAGTCAAAGTGATAGAAGTTCAAGGTGCTATTTCGGAGATTACCATTTCTTCTCATCGGACGCCCTTTTAGCCATGGTCTCCGACCACATATCTGGCAACCCGTTGTTACTTTCTACTTTCCAAATCCCAAATTCAAGTATGGCAGGCAGCCTCTATAATTTCCACAGCTTTGTAAGCTAAGTACCGGAAAGTCAGTTCACAATAACACGTTGGATCAAAATTTACAGAATCTAAAATTTAAACCTACTTTTCTAACAGTAATATTTTTGACTGAATCGCTAACTGTGGACTTTTAAGGTTAATTAGTTTATCATTTACAATAGTTATATGATCTTGAGGCCAGTTTGTATGTACAATTTGGAAATTTTGGAAAAACAACTCTAGTCAAAGCGATAGCGGTGATACGAGTAGCTACCAGTTCAGATTATAAAAATACCTGCACATGTATAAAACTAAGGCCGTGGTCACGCAGTAAGCGACTGAGCGACGATTTTGAGCGACATATGGCTTTTTACAGAGCGACTATTCTTGAGCGATTAGCAGTTAAAATGCCGTTGCCACGGGCTCTTCAGCGTATATTATTGCTTGAAAATCGATATAATGTTTATAGAATCTTGCTACGTATAAAAAAAAAAGAAAGTATGGTTTTTATCCTATAAGCGAAACAAGATGGAAGTTCGGTGAATTTAATCATTTATATCAAAATCTACGTATATTTCCAGATAGATTCTTTCAATATCTACGTATGTCTATACAATCTTTTGATATATTGCTTGAAAACAGTTCGCCCTAAATTAACAAAACACAGGAAAGCAATTCGTGCAGAGCAGAGGCTCGTTTTGACATTGAGGTAAGTTACACATAAATTTCATTTTATTTATTTGTTTAAGTTAAACATAATATTATATAATTTACTGTTTGTTCTGATTATTGGCATACGATGTCCGGTATTTTTTTAAAACTACATTTTGTATTTCTCCTCTGACCTCTAATTTTTCCTGCTATCCTGCCACAAAACCGGGTGGCTTTGCACCTCAGAAATTTCAATATTTAATTTGTCCATTCTTTCTGTTCGTCGCTCAACAATCAACTGAAAATTAGAACATGTTTTAATTGTTTAGCGACGTCGCTCAGTCGCTCGTCGCTTACTGCGTGGCCACTTCAATGGCATTTCATATGTTTTAATTTCGTCGCTCTTCGCTCAGCCGCTCGTCGCTCAGTGCGTGGCCGAGCCCTAAGATGCACAATAGTAAGTTTTCCTAGAGCGCCCGAAACATATCTCCGAATTACATGGGTAGGACGTACACGAAATTTTACGCGACTTCGTTAATATTTCGAATCTAAGTATTAGTTGCTTGAACATAAATATTTTTAGCGAAATTTAAGTCAATAGATGGAGCTGGGATACACATATTTTTAAATATCAAAACCATAGAATAACTGCTATCTCGAAGCGCGTCTTAGGCGTTGTGCTGAAGTTTTTGAGTGCATATGTTGACGAGGGCATAGCAGAAAAACTTTCACGAAGTACTTGTTAGAAACCTGGTATCCCATTTTCAATTTTCTTTCTGCAAAAAAGAAGCTTAAGGGTTAATTTTTTCAGAGAGATAAAATCACGCACCGGAAATAATAATTATTTTTGAGGAAAAAACTAATCTAATAATAGTACAGTTTTTTTGTAAACAAATAAATTAAATGAATAATATGACGATTATTTCCGATTAAAAAATAGCAATAGAAAAAGTATCATTATTTCAGTGCGAAAAAATAATACTCATAAAATTAGCTTTGTTTGTGATCAAAAAAATATAAAGCGACATATGATGTTTTTTTTCTAAATTTAGAAATAATGCTAATAATATTTTATTCATATTGAGTGAAAATTTTAAAATCTTAATGGAATGATTAAATATCAACTCATTTGATAGAACTCATAATGATTACGCTCCACGATTTTGTGGCTTTTATGGAGGTAGGTCTTCTCGATTAAGCCATAAAAGTAACTAAAATTTGTCGGAGGTTACAAGTCATAAATTCATTAAAAATAAAACAAAAATAAATAACGAACTAATAATAACTTATTAAATACTTGTTGATCCACTGCTTCACAAAAAGAACTCATTCCTACCTCATTCAAAAATTCGAGCGTATAATAATTCACTACTATACAAGTTTGCTTCTCCATTACTAAATTTAATTCCAACAATTTTCATATTTAAATAGATGCAAGCATAGCACAACGAGTATTCATTTAATTTGTCCTTGTAATCCACACAACATTCGCTAGTACTAACCCAATAGTTTGATTAGTCGCCCAGTGGCCTTGCATTTCCATATCCACGCACATCCTGGCCGTGCAAGGAATGATTGTGCGTGGGAGCTTTATCAGCATCATTTAATGTGTTCACTATATTTTTCTCAGCTTCCCAACTACATACTTATACATATAATGGAATTATGTAACCGGTGTGTTGGCTAGCAACTGGAATATTCCGTAATGCCAAGGACAGTTTGCACAATCGCTGGAAAAAGTTTGCTCAAATAATGCTGATTTTGCATTGCTTGCTGCTAATAAATATATTTACTTGTAGGTATGTATGTATGTTTGTATTTACATTTTAATGCAATCATCTTGTTTGAATGGCTAATATATGTTAAGTATGTGTTCATCTCGCGCTTGCTTAGATGGAAATCTGCTCCCCTATGGAGCTATTTAAAACAAATACTTGAATGAATATGCACACACCCTGTCGGAAATGGAATTAAATTAAAAGCAATTAAAAAAATATTCTTTTACGCAGAATATACCTATTATAAAGGGAAAGAGTTAATCGATAAATAAATATTTAGTAAAATATAACCATAATTTATAGCCTTATATTATAAAAGTCATTTAATAACAGTTATTAGCGAGATAAATATTTTTAAGTCCTCAAAGACTTTTATTTCGGGACGTATGTTATAAAATTTTTTCTTAATAATTATATTGGGGACAAACTTTTTTAAGTTTCGAAAGACTTTTATTTTGAGATTTCTATTATAAAAGTCTTCTCATAATAATTATGAGTACGACAAGAATTGTTTAAGCATTGAAGAACTGGACTTGTTTTTAACCATTTGAGAATTAGTTCGCAACAGATTCAGGACTACTTTCAAATAATTCCGGGACCATTCCTTAATCACTTCTGGACTAGTTCGATACTCTTGTTGGTCCCGACATAGTTTCGCCTTTTCTAGACTTTAAAAATGTTTTCTTACTCATAGTTATTATTCAAAAAATTTTATAATATAAGTTTCATATGTACTATAAAAGTCATTGAAAGGTGTAAAAAAATTTATCTCGCTGATAATTATTATGGAAATACTTTTATAATATAAGTCTCAAAATAATAATTATTGTTGATTGAAAACAATGCTCCCACTCATAATTATTATAAAAAGCCACTTATAATATAAGTTGTCGAAATAATGAATATCGATATTTAAAAAATTTGCCCGACTCATAATTATTATCAAAAGACTTTTATAAGTCTTATCAAAATTAGGGTGACTGTTTTGAAACTTAGCGGTCTAGTAATTATCATTTCGCATCTCTGTTTTTACCAACGACACGTGGTTCGGATTCCCTCCTTTTTCTTGTTAGCAACTAACAATAATAACATAGCGATGTCCTCGGAGCAAGTCAATTATCTGACCCTGCATTTGATTTCTGCTACTATTAAAAGCTGATTGAAAAAAAAACACAAAATTAGTTTTATTCGAGCTGCAATAAAATGTTTTTATTTCCAACTATTTGAAATTTCGTTTGTTTCAAACTATTTTAAAGCTAGGCTAAAAACCAACTGCTTTCAAAACTATTCATTTCCAATTATTTAGAAATAGGTACAGTCTACTTTATAGAAACTATCTATATTTTTATTTCTTGTTTAAACAAAAATTCATTTTAATTTCAATTTAGTTTACAAATTAAAAGTAATTACATCGAGTAACAATTTTCGAAAGTTTTATGAGTGTCGATTTAGAAAAAGTTTAGTTTGGGCATACCTTCTGAGCTCAAGCACACATTATTTCTTTTTTTTTATATGCAGGTAGGGTTTTAAGATGACGATAGTTTTTGTGTTTTTTTGCGGTATCTTTTCATTGACATATTTGTATTGCTTAACCGCTAAGTAGGATCATTGCGCATCTTGTTCGAAAGATAATCGAAGTGCGCTTTTAACGACATCGTAGGGGTTTTGTAGAAATAGGCTAACTTATAGCTGGTCGAAATTAAACATTTTTCAAATTTTGGTTTTAAAGTTTTTTTCAGAATTTTTGCGGTTTTTTTTTAATTTCTTAACTTTATGTTATGCAATAACGCTGCATGTTTTAGACTAAATATATATAGCTAGTATTTATCTAAAATATAATAATTAGTATTACTAATTACATTTTTATAAAGATATACAAATAATTTATTGAAAATGGTATTTTACGACAGAGAAATTATAATGATTCACATGTACTTGGTGCAAGTTCAATCAACATATTAAATTACAGATGCATTTGTTTCAAAGCAATTTGCTTCCAACTACTTTTTAAATTGGTAATTATTTTTTTGACTGTCTACCATTTCCGACAGGGCACTTACATGCGTTTGTATGTTTGCTTGCTTGCTTGTTTGTTCTTTGTATAACTACTTAGTTTACTTTATATGTATATGTAGTCGCTTGTGCTAATATCGATTTCTGCAATTTTCATTGTCAAGGACAACGGTGCTTTTGTGTTTGAATTGCCAGAGTAAGTTACTGGATATACATAATTAACTATTTGCTTTTGTTTAATGATCCTTGGCAGAAATAAGGAGAAATCTGAAATTACAGCTGTTTAGTATTCCTTTTGCAGCTGTAAATGAAAATGTAAAGTATTAGTGGCACTGTAGATTTAGTAAATTTAGTTAGTAGAGTAATATGTTCTATAATTACCTATATTGATTTTTTGCTTAAATTGAGGTGATTTGCCTCATGTTTATTTTATTTTAGTCGGACTATCCCCAATAGTTTTGCTTAAATTGAGGTGATTTGCCTCATGTTTATTTTATTTTAGTTGGACTATCCCTAATAGTTTAGGGTGGTTAAACTTACATAGTTTTTTTGCTACCCCCCTTTGATTGCATATTTAGTTGCCGAAGTGTAGAGAATATCAGCTGATTTTTATTTGGCGACATTTTTTCAAACACCTATTCTGTTGGGATCGATTTTTTAGTGCGAGTTTAAGTCTATTTGCGATTTAAACTAAGTTTAAACTCGCTATGCCGTTTTCAGTCAACTTTCAACTTATTTTAAATTTAGTTTGTAATCGAATTTTTTATATAGCCACTATCGGCAATTCACACGCGAAAGCGACGTTTCGTAGCCCCGAACAGAGGAAATACGTGAAATCAAAAATTTTGGTGAATGCGCAGCACATCACCCATTTTAGAACTGCTAGGTATATTTTGAAAACTACTCTATTCAACTCTACCAAATTTGGCATACACTTTAGATTGGAAGTCAATAAGCATAACTTCGAAAAAATTTAAAGGTAGGAAAAATAAATACTTATAATTTGAAATTAAAAGCACACACCACCTCCATATAACGCTTCTTTTACAAAATCGAAAACATATACTTTATTTGAAATAAAAACATAATAATAATAGCAACACATAGCCGCTTATATCATATAGCTGCATTTTTGGTAAACTTCTTCTACAACTTATAGTATGCATTTTGATGTTGTATCACAAATTTTCGGAACTACAATCTTACGCAGACTCCGATCGGCAGATGATTTTTGTGAGAAGTTTTTTTCATGGCAGAAATGCTCTCGGAGGTGTGCCATTGCTTGTCAAACTGTCAAGATGTTTTAGTTCAGTATTGTTTGGTATGATGGAATGACTTTGCTCGGCATAGTTCCAGTTTATGGAGTCTAGAAGGACTCGAAGAAGATCCGCTGCTTTAAGACAGCTCTAATGAATTCAAGAGCTGCCGGTCAGGACGTAGCTGAGAGTGACGTCCGTCAAAAACTACCTTTAAACTAATCCGAATGGAAATGATAGTCGGTCTCCAAGATGTGTGAGTCTAAGGCTTGTAGCACGTGGGCAATCACTTAATACATGATCTGGCGTTTTGTCCGCTAACTCTCAAAATCTACAGCCTGCTTCTTCAGCTAAACCCATCTTACAAAGATGACATCTTAGCTTTAAGAGACCTGTGAGGTAACCAGTAAGAGTTGCCAAACTTTCCCGGCTGAGATTCAGAAGTCGTTCAGAGATCTTCCAGATATGGACCTGGGTTGGACCTGGGTTGGCTTTCACAATTTTTATTTCGTCAGTGAGTTGCAAACCGAGACTTCTCACATATTTTTATAAATTCTGCAGTGTAATCCTTGGATATTACACATAAAGGTTCTAGACTAAGCAGACTTCTTTGGGCCCCAAGTTTTGCGATACTGTCCCCCTTTTCGTTGCCCTCAAACCCTCATACCTCGGGTCCCATCACAGCGTTACTTTGTTGCGGATGGTTCGGAAGAGTTTTACAGTCATCGACAAACCTGAATGTCACTAAGTATGCATCCTGCCTGTCCGATATAACATGTATTCTGGCCCGATTAGTCTTTCTGCGAAGTCATTCGCGGGCACAGAATTCAATATCGTAAACTTGCTCTTGGAAGATTTTTGAGTAAGTGCCCATTTTCAGACTTTCCTGAAACTTCGGTATGAATATTACAGCCCCATCCTCTAGCTGGGTTCAATAAGTGTACCAAAGTGTACCACACTTGCGATCTTTCGGAAATGTATTGTATTATCGCTACGCAGCTGTTTCTTTCAAGAATTTTTATCTTGCAGTACTTCTTGAAGGATAAATTTGGTGTTTGGTGTTGATTTGATGTGTCTAGGGTAAACGCAAAGCTCTCAAACAAGGAATGCATGTAATGACACCGAGACCGTCCGATTGGCAGGTGCACTTTGCTCTTGTGGTGTTCACACAAATCGTACGATGGAGCTTACCCAATGTTGAATTGCGTGAGGATTATCTGTTACCAAATACGGCAATTTTGTTCAATTACACCGTCAGAGAAGGTCATTACAATTTGCTTCCAAAAGTCCGGCATGGTTTCAAATATTCGGCCAATCATTTTGTCTCGTTCTTTCTGTGGGAGGCGGTTCATGATTAAAATTTTACTGGTTTGAAATTTCCAAAACGTGTCTAAGAAATTCAATCGGTGGACAATGGCGAAGTTAATCAATTTTTGCATACTGGAGAAACAAATAGATCACACTGTACTCATTGTATCATCCTTGTGCCCTTGTATTGCTCGCTTCAACCTAATATACTCCCATCGACGTATTTATGTATGTGCTCTGTTCACTTTATTGTTACATCAAAATGCACCTGAATGCACCTGCAAAACGGCGAATTTGTTATTGTGGAGAGTCAATCAGTTGCATGTGTTGAATTTGCCAAAGACCTCAACACTTCAGCAGTACGTTTAGGTACTTCTGTACTATAAAATATCCCCTTTTTAGTTTTCCTCACCTTATTTACTTACATATGTACCTTTATTCTTTTTTCACTACGAATTCAATTTAAATTTTGATATTTGAACTGCCAGTGACACTTTTCGTTGAACAATAAGATATTTTCAATATTATTCAAAGGTAAGAAAATAAAAAGGTCGTCTGATTGTTAATACCCTACAGTTGGTCATAAGTACATTATGGGAATATTTTGGTTAGCAAAGGTTGGATTAGGTAACATTTTTATGGTAGCAGCAAGCCAGCGGTTGAAAATGTGAATAGTGTTTATAGTTCTGATACTGTAGCGGCCAGTCATGCGCCATTTTGGTTTCGTCGATTCCGTTCCGGTAATTTTGATATCAAAGAAGCACCAACCTCTGGAAGCCCAATTGCCGAACATATCGATGAAATAATAAAAATCGTCGAGCCCGAGCATCATGTAGTCACTATTTCGATTGCCCAGGAACTAAATAATGTACAAAAACCAGTTTGGAACCATTTAAATTAAAGCTCGGCGCAAAAACCCTGATAGACCGAATTTCTTTCTGCCAATCGCTGCCGAATCGAAACAAAATCGATCCATTTCTGAAGCGGATGATTTCTGGTGATAAAAGATGGGTAACTTACGGCAACATCAAGCGAAACCGGTTGTGGTGGAATCGCGGTCAGGAAGGATTTGCTATGGGTTTGGTGGGATTGGCAGGGAATCACCTATGACCAAATTCTTCATTCGGACCTGTACTGTCAACAATATGAAGGAATCAATAGCTCAGAAGCGGCCAGCTTTAATAAATAGGAGCGAATTGTGTTCCATCAAGACAACGCCAGGACACACATCGATAGTAACTCGCAAGAAGTTCAGGAAGGTTGGTTGGGACTCAGTGCATGTCTCTGTCGTGAAAGTCTTTTTCCGGATATAAAATTGGATCATTTAACAACGTACTCACCTTCTCGTTTTCGTTTATTGACACTATAAGCTTCGTAGCTTCAGAGGCTAAGTACAGCAAACCGCGTTGGTGATCTCGTATCAGCTTGGCCTCTTCAACGGGTAAAAAATCTTCAATAGAAAAAAATTATCAGCAGCTACAATCTCTGTGTATGTGCGTTTTTTTAAATTTTAATAGTAACTGCTCGTTGGAAATTTTTACAGAAAGTTAATAGTACACTGAAAATAATAGACAGACTAAAATTAAGGAAAGCGCGCCCTTGTTTTAAAAAGCTCAAAATATACTTAAATATAGTAAAATTTACTCAAAGTATGTAAAGTTCCTTTAATTTGAGTAAGTCGTAC
This sequence comes from Anomoia purmunda, assembly GCA_951828415.1. NCBI lineage: Eukaryota > Metazoa > Arthropoda > Insecta > Diptera > Tephritidae > Anomoia > Anomoia purmunda. Next base: position 99,833,071 of record OX639996.1, read on the forward strand.
CCTTCAATTTTAGGACGATCGTACTTAAAATAAGAAAATCGATGTCTTATTTTAAGTTCATGGCATTTTCCTATATTTTAGTAAAATTGTACTGAAAACAAGTCATTTTTAGACTTTATAAGTGAAAGAAGTTCAATTTTACTTGGTTTAAGGACAATATTTACTTAAACTTTCAACAAGTAAAAATTTATTCAATTTAAGGATGACTCAACCTTATGCGAACCGACTATTTACTTAACTCAAACTTTGATATATGTAAGGTCATGCTTCCTTATTTTAAGTTCAAGCATACATGGATTGTTTCTCTTTACTCTAATGCAACCAGACATGAATTCTCTCAAAATAAAGCAGCGATAATCATATTTTATTGAACAGTGACAAGTGAGTGATGGAATTTCTTTATGTGCTATAAAATATGTCAAATACAAATATGGAAATTGTTTTCGAAGTGGACAAAGTGTACAAAATATTGGAATTATTTGATTTAATAGATTTGTACGATTTACTGAAAGGTAAGTGTGAAAATAATATTGTGAAATAGATACAAGTGCAAACATGTGCCTTTTGAAAATGCATATGTACATAGTACATTAAATTTTTGTGCAGCATTACCAAAGTTAACTGTTAACTATAGATACGCATGTATGTATCTACATATGTATGTTTGAATATATTTCACAAGAAAAAAGGCCGCGAACTTTTTAGCTTTGTATTAATTTTTGTTGTTTTTTTTTTTTAAGAACACAACATTACGGAGGAAAGTTTAAAGTTTATGCAGAGCAGCCACATTAAAATGACCGGGAGAGAAATGATGTGCTTTATATACATTTTCCCATTACTCGTTGGTGAAAAAATACCTAAAAATAATAAAGTATGGTTATTTTTATTAAATTTGAGCGAACTGGTTGATTTAGTGCTTTTTTCAGAATTTTCTGAAATGGACATTCAAAGCCTCCAAGAGCACATCATGCTTCATAATGAACAATATGTTCATTTATTTAAAGATACGTTGAAACCTAAACACCATTTTTTAATTCACTATTGTTAAATAATAAGAGAATCAGGACCATTGATAAATCTTTGGACGTTTTTGTTTGAGGGCAAACATAGCAATTAAAAACGTACGCAAAAAATACAACATCGAGAAAAAACATATTATTATCTTTGGCAAGGAAATTTACATTTTGTTTTTCTGAATTTATACAAAATTTTGAAATTTTAGAATATAACTGCTGCAACCGACAATACTCTTCGAAAACTTCAACATATTACAATGAATTTAAAAAGCACTTCACAACTGATATTACAGATGAAATAATTTGTTATTCATTTGTAAAGCGATATGGCACAATATTTAAAAAAGATTTTATAATATTTTTTTATAAACCCCAATTTACAGCGTACAAAATTTGTGAAGTCTTTAAACTAGAAAATAATGTAAATTTGCTATGCAATGAAATCAAAACTAATAAATTTGAGAGCCATTTTCAGTCCTATTTAACAGGAGGAGAATCGCAAAACTTTTATATATTTAATTTAAAAGATATTATTATACCTTTCATGAGAATGAAATGGTATATTAAGTTTGGTCCGATGTTTGTAAGTGCCAGAAGGAGAAGAGATAGACCCATCAAAAAGTATACCTAAATGATCAGGACGATGAGCTGAGTCGATTTAGCCATGTCCGTCTGTCTGTCCGTCTGTCCGTCTGTCCGTCTGTCCGTCTGTCCGTCTGTCCGTCTGTCCGTCTGTCCGTCTGTCCGTCTGTTTGAACGCAAACTAGTCCCTCAATTTTAGAGCTATTTTGATGAAATTTGGTAAGCAGGTGTCGTTGTACAAATGATTAAAACATTTGTCGGAATCGGCCAGATCGGGTGACTATAACATATAATACAACCGATTATTCAGATATTGAATTTTGCGCCATAACTCCTCCATTTAAGCAGGTAAAGGCTTGAAATTTTGCACAAACATCAACCATTATTAGCTTCGTATCAGTATTGAAAATCATGAAGATCGGAGAAATATAACATATAGCTCCCATACAACCGATTGTTCAGATATTGCATTTTGCACCATAACTCCTCCATTTAAACAGCTAAAGGCTTGAAATTTTGCAGAAATATCAGCCATTATTAGCTACGTATCAGTATTGAAAATCATGAAGATCGGAGAAATATAACATATAGCTCCCATACAACCGATTGTTCAGATATTGCATTTTGCACCATAACTCCTCCATTTAAACAGCTAAAGGCTTGAAATTTTGCAAATATCAGCCATTATTAGCTACGTATCAGTATTGAAAATCATGAAGATCGGAGAAATATAACATATAGCTCCCATACAACCGATTGTTCAGATATTGCATTTTGCACCATAACTCCTCCATTTAAACAGCTTAAGGCTTGAAATTTTGCACAAACATCAACCATTATTAGCTTCGTATCAGTATTGAAAATCATGAAGATCGGAGAAATATAACATATAGCTCCCATACAACCGATTGTTCAGATATTGCATTTTGCACCATAACTCCTCCATTTAAACAGCTTAAGGCTTGAAATTTTGCACAAACATCAACCATTATTAGCTTCGTATCAGTATTGAAAATCATGAAGATCGGAGAAATATAACATATAGCTCCCATACAACCGATTGTTCAGATATTGCATTTTGCACCATAACTCCTCCATTTAAACAGCTAAAGGCTTGAAATTTTGCAGAAATATCAGCCATTATTAGCTACGTATCAGTATTGAAAATCATGAAGATCGGAGAAATATAACATATAGCTCCCATACAACCGATTGTTCAGATATTGCATTTTGCACCATAACTCCTCCATTTAAACAGCTAAAGGCTTGAAATTTTGCACAAACATCAACCATTATTAGCTTCGTATCAGTATTGAAAATCATGAAGATCGGAGAAATATAACATATAGCTCCCATACAACCGATTGTTCAGATATTGCATTTTGCACCATAACTCCTCCATTTAAACAGCTAAAGGCTTGAAATTTTGCAGAAATATCAGCCATTATTAGCTACGTATCAGTATTGAAAATCATGAAGATCGGAGAAATATAACATATAGCTCCCATACAACCGATTGTTCAGATATTGCATTTTGCACCATAACTCCTCCATTTAAACAGCTAAAGGCTTGAAATTTTGCAAATATCAGCCATTATTAGCTACGTATCAGTATTGAAAATCATGAAGATCGGAGAAATATAACATATAGCTCCCATACAACCGATTGTTCAGATATTGCATTTTGCACCATAACTCCTCCATTTAAACAGCTTAAGGCTTGAAATTTTGCACAAACATCAACCATTATTAGCTTCGTATCAGTATTGAAAATCATGAAGATCGGAGAAATATAACATATAGCTCCCATACAACCGATTGTTCAGATATTGCATTTTGCACCATAACTCCTCCATTTAAACAGCTTAAGGCTTGAAATTTTGCACAAACATCAACCATTATTAGCTTCGTATCAGTATTGAAAATCATGAAGATCGGAGAAATATAACATATAGCTCCCATACAACCGATTGTTCAGATATTGCATTTTGCACCATAACTCCTCCATTTAAACAGCTAAAGGCTTGAAATTTTGCAGAAATATCAGCCATTATTAGCTACGTATCAGTATTGAAAATCATGAAGATCGGAGAAATATAACATATAGCTCCCATACAACCGATTGTTCAGATATTGCATTTTGCACCATAACTCCTCCATTTAAACAGCTTAAGGCTTGAAATTTTGCACAAACATCAACCATTATTAGCTTCGTATCAGTATTGAAAATCATGAAGATCGGAGAAATATAACATATAGCTCCCATACAACCGATTGTTCAGATATTGCATTTTGCACCATAACTCCTCCATTTAAACAGCTAAAGGCTTGAAATTTTGCAGAAATATCAGCCATTATTAGCTACGTATCAGTATTGAAAATCATGAAGATCGGAGAAATATAACATATAGCTCCCATACAACCGATTGTTCAGATATTGCATTTTGCACCATAACTCCTCCATTTAAACAGCTTAAGGCTTGAAATTTTGCACAAACATCAACCATTATTAGCTTCGTATCAGTATTGAAAATCATGAAGATCGGAGAAATATAACATATAGCTCCCATACAACCGATTGTTCAGATATTGCATTTTGCACCATAACTCCTCCATTTAAACAGCTAAAGGCTTGAAATTTTGCAGAAATATCAGCCATTATTAGCTACGTATCAGTATTGAAAATCATGAAGATCGGAGAAATATAACATATAGCTCCCATACAACCGATTGTTCAGATATTGCATTTTGCACCATAACTCCTCCATTTAAACAGCTTAAGGCTTGAAATTTTGCACAAACATCAACCATTATTAGCTACGTATCAGTATTGAAAATCATGAAGATCGGAGAAATATAACATATAGCTCCCATACAACCGATTGTTCAGATATTGCATTTTGCACCATAACTCCTCCATTTAAACAGCTTAAGGCTTGAAATTTTGCACAAACATCAACCATTATTAGCTTCGTATCAGTATTGAAAATCATGAAGATCGGAGAAATATAACATATAGCTCCCATACAACCGATTGTTCAGATATTGCATTTTGCACCATAACTCCTCCATTTAAACAGCTAAAGGCTTGAAATTTTGCAGAAATATCAGCCATTATTAGCTACGTATCAGTATTGAAAATCATGAAGATCGGAGAAATATAACATATAGCTCCCATACAACCGATTGTTCAGATATTGCATTTTGCACCATAACTCCTCCATTTAAACAGCTTAAGGCTTGAAATTTTGCACAAACATCAACCATTATTAGCTACGTATCAGTATTGAAAATCATGAAGATCGGAGAAATATAACATATAGCTCCCATACAACCGATTGTTCAGATATTGCATTTTGCACCATAACTCCTCCATTTAAACAGCTTAAGGCTTGAAATTTTGCACAAACATCAACCATTATTAGCTTCGTATCAGTATTGAAAATCATGAAGATCGGAGAAATATAACATATAGCTCCCATACAACCGATTGTTCAGATATTGCATTTTGCACCATAACTCCTCCATTTAAACAGCTAAAGGCTTGAAATTTTGCAGAAATATCAGCCATTATTAGCTACGTATCAGTATTGAAAATCATGAAGATCGGAGAAATATAACATATAGCTCCCATACAACCGATTGTTCAGATATTGCATTTTGCACCATAACTCCTCCATTTAAACAGCTAAAGGCTTGAAATTTTGCACAAACATCAACCATTATTAGCTTCGTATCAGTATTGAAAATCATGATCGGAGAAATATAACATATAGCTCCCATACAACCGATTGTTCAGATATTGCATTTTGCACCATAACTCCTCCATTTAAACAGCTAAAGGCTTGAAATTTTGCACAAACATCAACCATTATTAGCTATATATTAGAATTCATCAAGATCGGAGTTCACAGTGTAAATCGGCAAGATAAATTCAGGACAAATATTTATTGCCAAAAGTAATAAGCTCAGCGCAATATCACATGAATCATAGCGTTAAACGTTTGGGAACTATTTACGGATCTGATAACTGTTTTCAAAGACCGACATATGTAGGTCTTACATATTAATACTTAATTATTTGTATTTTTTAAATGTTGAATATCAAGCGTCGATACGATATTAAAAATATTCAAAAACCATTCCCTTCTTAAAACATAGTTCTTTTTAATTACATAAGGCAAAGCATTAAATAATTTATAACAATGCCTTTACTAGAATTATTTTTATTGATTTGAAGGAAGTTTTCGCTTTTAACTATAGGTAATGCGAAATTCTAATACAATAACACGTTTTTTACTATTCTTCCATTCATGAAAGGTATGAAGCCTTCGGCATAGCCGAAGACAGCGCTGTTTTTACTTGTTTTCCCTATTATTAGGTATTATAATGTAAATAATAATAAGTATTTAAAACCTAAGTTTAATTTTTAAGAAAAATGAAATGAAATAAATGAAAAAAATAAGTTTTAATAACCTAAGTATAATTTTAAGAACAATGAAATGAAATAAATGAAAAAAAAAAGTTTTTGCATTTTTATTTAAGGCAATTCCATTAGTATTAAATGTAAAGACAGGGAGACTTAATTTTAAAGTCAAAGATCTTTTAATCTAAGGAAGTGGTTTTTATTTGATGGCCTTATATTAAGAACGTCTTTACTTTAAATTAAAGACAGCAATGTTCTTCGTTTAAGAAAATCTCCTTTAATTTAAGGCAATATTTTCCTCTTTTTAAGAAAACCATATGTACTTAAAAGTAGAATCGTGTTTCCTTAACTTAAGGAAGACATGTCTTTAGTGCTATTTCATTCCCATTTTTTCCTTAAAACAAGTAAATTTTTCGCGGTTTTAGAACACATTTGTTTCAGTGTGTATCCCAGAGATAATATTAATGGCTTTTAGCTTGAACAACGCTGGAAAATAATGCAAATGAAATAAACAACAATTTTGTTCGAAAACCCGTTGCGGCGGCTATGTTAACATGCGTGAAAACAAACAATTTTTGGAGTGATTTGGGCTTTCATTCTACATTTCGAGAATGATTTTTAATATTTTTTGTATTGGCTAGTTGCTTGAAATAACTGTAACTTAAAGTGTTTACAATTAAACAGGCTAACTTTTAAGAACTCATTAGGAGTTCTACAAAAAAAAAATTATATTTAATCAATATTTTAAGGTTTAAAATTTTGCAATCAATAATAATAACAAATCTAATATTTGGGTTCAGAAATAAAAATTATGTATCCAGTTATACTTTTTTAAAGAAAATAAAGCTCATTCGTCGAGTATTCTCCAAATACTATCTTTTTCGCTCTGAAATAACAACTATATTGTAAATTCTAATTTTTTGGTTTAACAAAAAATAACATTTTAAGCGTTTTATTGTTTGATCAAGTATAGTAAAAATAGCGCTCGAAAAACGAAAAATTGTAACAGGTTCATACATCATTCATTTATGGTTCGATTTTGATCATATTTGTAAGGTTCAATAGGAAATGATTTTAAGTAAAATGGATGCGTTAGAGGCAAGTTATTCACAAAATCTTTATTTAAGATCTGATTTCGATGTAATTAGAAACATAAGAAACATATATACGATAATTGCAAAAAAAAAACATATTGAACATATGTATAAAAATCCATTTGATGGCTTTGTACTCGAGCTACTAACTGCTACTAACTTTGAAGTCGACTTCATCTTTACTGTGACTGTGAGATTTTTTTAAATTGATCGAAACTCCATTTTTAACTTGAAAATAAATCAGATATTGATTTCTATAACTCAGCTAGCTTCAGTCCAATCACTACTTATATGCCGTTAAAACCGTATTTAAATTGTATTTTAAATAAATGACTGGTTGCGTTGATTTAACTTAACATTTTAGGAATAAGAAACATAAAATTCTTGTTATTTATCCCACAAAAAATTATAAAACTTTGTTTTGGGCACAGAAAGTCCATACTAACTCTCACCTACATATGTATAACTCAATTTCTTGATATTATCGGGAAATCTTCAAAAAGTCCAGAGATTTCGCCTTTTCTTTCGAGTATTACCATAGAGAATATTTTCTTAAAAATTTTTTGTCTGTGTACCGCATAGCTAAGTCGTCATTGATAGACAGAATAATATATAGATTACCCTCGTGCAAATACAGTCTACAGATGAAATAAAATCGGTGCAAAGAACACTTTAAAATTTTGCTGAGGTATGGAGGTGTAATGAAGGAAAGGCTCAATGACATGCAGGTGCATGCAACTTGTCTCCCTGCCACATGATTGCGTTCAGAAATATCGATGCATGAAACTACAAAGTGCATTTCGAGCACACCACTACCTTCCGCAACATTATTATTATTATCAATATTCGATTTTTTCTTTATTGTAAAAATCTTTTGTGTGCATGCAGTTTAGGGGCTTCTTCCCGCTTGCAACGCACACAGCGGGCAACAGACAATTGAAACGCACGGAACGTTGAGCTATTGAAATATGAAAATAAAAAACAAAAAGTGAAAATCAAATCCCCATAACAGACAAAGCGCGCACAATGAGAGTATATGTAATTCTTTTAAATAAATTCATGCACATGTGTGTGTTTTTTTGGTGTGTGTGCGTGTGTAATTGATGCTTTAGGTGTCACTTACCGTCGCATTGTCACATTGTTCACAAATTGCTTAATTGTATTAGAGCTGATATGGAAGTAAAGCAGACAATCTACATACATAGGAAGCGATTGGCCGGAGATCAGCGTCGAGCGGGGTAAGCGGAGGACTGACTGGCGCAAAAGATCGTTAGAATGAACTGCTCGAATGCGCATACAAGTCCCCCAAGCTAGCAGACAGGCAGGCAGGCAGTCAGTCAGTCACTCCAGTTGCCAGTTACGCAGTTACGCTGATGGCGATAGTGGCGACGGCGCCCTCATTTCAATAGCCGTATTGCCCCTGCTCCGGTTAGCAATTGCGCCAGTCTTTTGTTGATTCATTGCAGTGATTCATACACTTTATGTTTTTCTTACAAAATTTTTTTTTCACTTTCAGAAATGTTGCCAACACCTGTTCGATAACAAAAAACAAACAAAAAATTGAAAAAATTAAAAAAAAATTACAAAACCATTAATGTACAAGTATTTTCCTGTTGCTGCTGCTGTAAAGCGACAGTTGCTTTACTTAGACTCTAATTGTTGTTGCTCTTTAACGCGCCAGCAGGCACTTAAGCTGTCGTTGCAACATTACAACGGGGGAAGGGAAAGTGAAAAGCGTAGCGTGGTGCGCAATTACTCCAATATTGCACCTTTTCACAAGCGTCTGTGTATTTTGTAATTTTCGCTGCTTTTGTCGAATTTATCAATTTCGTATCATTTGTTTTTTTTTCTTATTATAGCTCGGAGAGGGGATAACCAAATTTATTTGTCGCGCTTGTCGCAGACTGTGAGAACTTCTTGTGCAGTGCGTAATTTTACTCACAAAACATTTCAATTACTGTACATACACACATGCATACTCTTTCTGATTGCTACTAAAGCCGCTTTAGAAATTTGAAAAAAGTAACACCATATTTGTGTTGTAACCCCTCTTTTGGCGCAGATTTTGTAATACAAATTTATTCTTTTAGACTTTTGTTGCTTTTCAAACTTTTTTGTTCACCTCTACTCTTGATTCTATTCATTTACTTAAGTACTGTGAGAAACTTCTAATACTTCGGTTTTGTTATGCTAAATTTGCTACCGTCTTAAGGCAGGCCCGCATGATTCATCGATGAATGGCTTTTGTGCTACTGCTCGCTTTATTTTTATTTATTTTTTTTCTATAATGGTTGACCCAATTTAAACACCTGCCGTTGGCAAATGTTGTGGTATAATGAAGTACTTATGTAACAAATGCAAAGTAGGAATTTTTTTAAGTGTTGCCACATGAGCTGTAAGTTGATTGCGTAAGGGCGTAAATTGTGTCATGATGTTTTAGAATTCAGGAAAATAAATCAAGTACTTCATATGTGGGATTAAAGCGCGCAGGTCTTGACACTAACTTTAATTAAGCCACATCCTTATTTTGTCACGTAAGAATCCAATACCGTTCTAAATTAACACAAGAGTGTTCAGTGAAGAATCTTAAAAAGATTTATACACCAATAGAAAAATTTAGTTGACAACAAAAAAACTTTGCGCACTTGAGTTTCCGTATAATTTATTCAGGTTGGTGGTTTGGAAAAATAGTAAGGAAGTTAGTTAAGTAGATACAAATTTGAGTGGAGAAAAGTGAAGAACACTGTGACTTTATAGGTATTCACCTTTTCTGTAATAAATTATGATTCTGATTTTGAAGAACGATAGAAGTACTTTCCTAACAAAAAATTACTAAATACCTAGTTTACGTTACACCTGCCTTACTTAACATTATTAAACTTTACAGCAGTTACAAACTGGAAACAAAACCGCAAACGCTTCCACATTACAATCCACCCTGGGAACCAAGCAACCGCACATGTGATATCATACATAGCTAAAAAAAAAAGATAACACCTCTAATCTAATATTTAAACAACTATTCCTTGGTAAGATTAATTCTTACAAAAATAACGGCTGGACCATCGTCTTAACTGACGGACCAAAAACGGAAGGCAACGTTGCTTTCAGTGTAACATCCGAAGATGGCACATTTCTAAGCTTAACAGGCATGTTCCCCTACTCCTCAATATTTTCGGCAGAAGCAGCAGCAATACACGAGGCCCTAACGTTATCTTTGCAGAAAAAGGAAAAAACAATAATATGCTCTGACAGCTTATCGGTGATCCAAGCGGTCAGCAATCCCATCTGCAACATTTGGGAAACAACTAACCAGATAAGAGACCTTCTAACGAAAAACAGCGAAACTCTAAAGATACTGTGGGTTCCGGGACATACAGGTATCGAGGAAACACACTTGCCGACTATGCAGCCAAATTTGCTTGCAATGCACCGATCATATGCAGTCCAATTTCAGAAAGACTAGACATAAAGAGACACATAAATTCATGCAACATAAGCAAATGGCGACAATCACTAAAAGACTACAAACATGAACATTACTCCAACATCAACAAGGATGGGAACCCTCCACACTACCCAACAAATACACACGGTTTCAAAACCAGAATCTTTAATTTAATTTTTAGTGGATAAGGTTGTGAAAAAAAAATTAAATAAAAATGTTTTATCCAAAGAAAGTTTCTATCAAACATTAATTTGTATGAGCCCACGGCCATTTTAATAGGAAAAATTTTTGAAAAAACAACAATGGTAGAATTTATAACTATTTCGGAGATCATCACATCTCCTCACCACGACCCCCACGCTAATTCCTACTCGTACTCCTTAAGGCAGCGCCTTTACCACTTGCACTAAGTTCGATCCCCAGAAGAAGTCTGATGAGGTGATGTGGTGATCTCATTGTTGGTTTTTCTATAACTTTTCCTATTCAAAATAGCCTTGAGCTCATACAAATTATTGATTGAAATAAATAACTTTCAAGTTAAAAAACTTCATTTTTATTCACTCTTTTTAGTGAATAAAGTTTGTAAAAAAACAATAATTAGTACATTTTCATTACAAAAATGTGAAGAATAAAAACTTTTTTGGTTCAGAATTTATTGCAAAGAATAGCTAGAAAATGTAATACATTTTTTCTATTTTTTGCAGTTTTTTGGTAAAATAAGATATCAAAATTTGCTTTTATTTAATTTGTAATAACTTTTACATTTTGTGTCCCATTTAATGCTTCGTATTTTTGAAATGAAATTTGCTTTCAATAGTATATTTTTAAGTATTTTTTTTTTTACAAAGTTTATTCCGCTTTACACAGATGATGTATCTGCGTAAATAGTAGGTTGAATGTACCTTTAAAACGACATCCATAGGTCTATATGCTGATTTGGAGTATTTTGGCAATATCTGCAAAAGGACCTTAAAACTAAGCTTTTTGCCTATAACTCGAAAACGGTTATTTGAAAAAATAAATTACATATATTTTGGCGTTCAGAGACACAAAATTAGTCTAAAAAAAAAGTTTTTATTAAAGTATTTTTCGTGTAAACTAGTGCTACCAGTGTTTCATAAATGTTATTAAAATTTCGGAATTGCTTTTGAACTTCACCGGAGTTCCTTTGAAAGTTTGAGATACTTTCTAGTAGCGTTTTGGATTAGTCGAAATTCGAAGTCCAACGAAAAATATATTCAATCGATTTTTTATCCCTAAAGCTCAAATTTACATAGGAATCTGATGCTGGAAGAAAACATTAATAGCAACTCAAATTTCAAATACATTGACATTCCGTACCAACACCTTTATTCCCCAACTCGAACGTGTAATTAGTAATTAATAAAATTTAGCAAAGAAACAGATTGTGGCAAGTCGCTTCTTCATCGAAATTACAGTTCGAGAAATTAAAGGTTTTTGGGGATTTCGATCCTCCAAACAAAGAAGCATATTGGGGCAATGCTAAAGAGATGTGGCCGATTTCGATCTATTTTCAAAAGTTTACATTTCTTTGATCACAAATAGGAAGATTTGTCAGAGAAAAGGGTGGTGGTTCGCAATATTTACAAGGCTGGTTGATGTTTCTAATGAAAATGCTTGGAATTACAAAGAAAAGGTGAGCATGGGCTAACACAACTACCGTTTAGAATAAACATTGCACTTATGGAGAAAAAAGGTCGCCATGGGACTTAAGTCATCCGGAATCGCAAATTGAACGGGATGCTAGAAATGTAACGTGGGCTTATGAGTGAATTGTTTCTACAATTTCCACTTTAGACCAGTTTCTATTTCTTTTCAAGCTTCAACTTCCTTGGATAATTACAGGTCTATACTTGCATGTTTTGTTTTTGTGACAATTTATATTTAATTTAATAAACATAATGCGTGAAAGAATCAACTAAGTTGAAGGAAAATTTTGGGTTTGATGTTGTTATAAAAAATTTTATTGCATAACAAAGACCCGCGAGTATTACATACATATATGACACGGTGTATTAAGTTTCACATAAAACGACCCATTACAAACATCAGAGATATTACAAATTTGAAGGATATTTAAAAGGACCTATATTTGTTAGTTTTTGGAGCATGCAGAATTTATATTTGCATATGTAAAAAATTTAAACCCCATTTTTATTGTTTTTTTTTTGTATATCCATATTGTTAAAGAAGTTCTCTAGAACTAACACTCTCTTAAATCCATAGCTAGTTTTTTATTTACACCTTTCACAATGCCCCTCGCTAAAAGCACAATCTAACTATTCACTATTTGCTCTTCGTTCAGAAAAAGGTCTGATTCTACCTAACTCTAAGCAACCTTAGTCGCACAAAAAATCGTGACACAACAAAAATGTGCTGAACAAAAAAAAAAAAAAATCAAAGCGAACAATAAAACTACGACATTTAATCAAAATGCCGAATGGGTCAGCTAAAAATATGAATATTCATAAAATCGAAAATAGACAATACCCACTAATGGAAACTAAAATGATAAATGTTTTTGCGAAACTGTCGATTTGCGAAAGCAAGTGAAGTGCAAAAGAAGAAGGGTGTAGATATGAAAAAAAAATGCAATGCAAAATTTTGATTGATTATTTTTTAAGCCGAAACCGATATTTGGGGTTACAAATACACTAAAAAGTAGTAGAAAAAAAATTGAATAGCACTACACTCACAAACAAGAAGCAGCACACACGTGTTTTGTATATAGCAAATTTTGGCAAAAATATTGGTTATGCTTATAAAAAGTTGCAAACTATGAACAAAATTAAAAGGGAATATTCTGCGAAGTAGCAACAAACCGACGATGAAATGCCATTATGACAATGACAATTTAAAAAACATTTCATACGTTAACGATGTAAACGCAGAGTTGAATTGAGCACCGCTGTCAAAGCTATAAAAAAAAAGAATGTAGTCAAACCTCATATATGACATTGAATGTCCTTTCTTTGGCTTTTCAATTTCATGTTGCCAATGAAAAATGATGCGAAGCACAAAAACCCATAATTGGTAGATCACGGAAAATCCTGAAAATCGAGGAAAAAAGAAATATTTTCATTGCATGCGTCATACATCATAATCAATGAGAGGCCGACCAAAAAGGGAAACAAAGGAGTAAGGAAATGTGCAAAAAAAAAACAAAAAAAAAACATCACCAACGGTAAAAGCATTGTGCGCCTATTGAGACACCCTCAACAACTGCATACGCTGATGTGGCACATTATCAATATCGCTTACTTTTATTACCCCTTTCCGTACACGGTGGCCAGCAGCAGCAGCAGCAGCAGCTGAATTCCATCTCTTTGGTGTACCTACGCTGAATTTCGGTGAAAAGGTAAAAAATCACGTAATTTGATAGATGACAACCTACTATTGAAACATTAAATAAACCATTATTAACAATAATATTATTTCATAGCACCATTCCAGCAAGCTACAATCGTAAGTAACAACAGCGCAATGTTGGAAATGCGAAAAGTTAAAAATTTGTAAAAACAAAAAAATGTGCCGCAACAAAAGGATTCGCGCCGCTGCATTGCGGATAGACCACAATAAATGTCAAATTTATTGTCATCATTCGGTGACATATGGAGTTGTACTTGTTGTTGTTGTTTGCCGCCGCTGTTGTTGTCGCTATTAAAATGTAATGACATTTCGTTAACGTATCGAATTTCAACAACCAATACATATTTTCTATAAATACCCCACGGTCAAACTACGTAGTTCTGGATTTGCTTGCTATCAGTTTGCTCGGGGAGTTTAACTGGTTCGCTTTCTATCTATTTTGTATTTTTGTAATTGGTATATTTATAAAGTCGATGGCCTACGTCCAAACTCAACTCTCACACCTGGTCACTAAGGCAGATCACATAGTGGAGTGGAGAGCATAACGCCGAGCCAAGCTTCGAGAATAGCGTCGATAACAAACAGGTACAGATCAAGGGAGTGAAGAGCATAGCGCCGATTACAAAATATGATCTTCTTCTTTGTTCTTTTGTTTCAAATTTTAGCGTCCGATGGGGAAATTATCCAGTGAGAGACACGGTTTATTCGTAGAACGAAAAAAAACCGAATTGCGTAAGTGCGAAGAGCTTCGGATTCTAGCCGGTAGTAAGATTTTAGCACCGGCCACGGCGACTTAATAACTTCAATTGTGGAGGGAACACTTCTCAACTTTGCTAAATTATGGCAGAGAAAGCGTCGTCAGAGAAGACGAAGGTGCCGAACTATAAATCGCTGATGACGGTATTGACATCCGTCTACGGACCCCGATGAAGTTCAGATGGATTCCCAGCTGAGGATCGCCAGCACGAGGAGAAGTTGCCTATATGCCGCGATATCTGGATTTGGAATCCCTGTGCAACTAATACGGCTACGTATACGGCTACGTAAAACACCGCTCCACAAATTAGCTGGCAAGCAAAGCCACTATCTTGAGAACGAAACCCTCTGTGGTCTCAGCTGGTTTACATCTAAGAATCTATATGCAAGACTGCGTAACCTACGAGCAAAATGAGTACTGGGAAGTGATGGGTAGCTACTGGTTGGTAAAACTCTTCGGCTCCACTTTTTAGTGGCTGAATGTGTCTGGGAGACGATGAGACGTCTCAGCACTCAGTCTTGGCTAAATTAAGGCTGTTGGTATTAGGAACATCGAATATTAGGTGTGTGGCAGCCAAGGACCTTGTTGCACGGGTCCTTGGCCTTGGACGTAGAGGCGTGGGACAAATGTAAAAGAGAGCTTGAAGGTCGCAGCCCCCTCCAATTAAGTTACTTCTCTTTTGTTTCTTTTTTTAAATTTGTAATTTAGTTTCTTAAACTTAGATTACGCTATTGTTACTGTGTACCGATTTTTGGCGTATTCAAGTATCGATAGTGCGAACTCACACAATTTTTCATTTGTGCACCGACAGAAGTCCAAAATCTGGTCCGATATTTCCGAAATTAGCTGCTGGTGACTGCGAATTTGTTAATTAGTTTTCAAAGCAATGTTTGCTTTCGGAAAATATCATTTTTTTAACTTCTGCTTTTAAAAACTTTAGCAATTTTATACGGAAAAATTAATTTGCAAATATATTAAGTCAAGGATTGTGAAGTGGACTGGATACTCTTCAGCCTCTTTTACTTTTACAGCATTTATATTGTTTCATATTTTTTTTGTTAATTTTTTATTAGGTAAGAAAAATCATACGAATTCAAGTTGTAGAAGATTAAAATATATCAACAAAGCTTGATCAAAATTTGAAACCATTCAACCAGTATTGTATAATTTTGTTGACCGTTTAATTTTAGTAAATTGAAGTGGCTAAAATTTGCTTGTGTTTTCAACCATTTTTTCCTGGCGGATTTATAGCTCGGTACGATGTAGAAAATAACCATAGAAAACAAAATAGCATTTTTCCCCTAAGGCCTTATTTTCGCTTTCGTTTCATTTAGTTCACTTTACAAAAAAAAAAAATGGATGACTTAAAAAGCTTTTTTTTTTGTTTTTAATAGTTTTTTTTTAACGTATATTCATGGCTACCACTGAATCCATTGCAGTCCGAATTTTCATGAAATCTACCAAACAACTATCACCAAATTTATCGCAGTACGAACTTAGCGTATAAATAATTTGAATGTACGCGTTCGAAGCTATTCGGACTCAGCGATGCCATTTTCGTAGATCGAGCTACGACGGATTCTACGATAGAGCCGATTTTCTAATTATTTTCCATATTCGACGTACGACCCATTACGTATTGTCTTCTATATAATAAAAATTTTAGTCAATTACATTGCTTCAATTTGCTCATTGAAATCGGAAAGGGTTGAGATGGCTCAAAAAACTATTGTGGAAAGTTATAAGATGTACCAATCTGGCGCGGTAAAAATCTAAACACAGTGAACTATTTGCGTCTATAACAGGATATTTGTTAAAAACAATTTTATAAGGAAGATCTTATTTTATTTAATTTTTTAATTATTGTGAAATATACAATTTATATTTTTTAAGTTTAAATATTTCAAAATAAATAGAATTTATTTAATTTTAAAAAGTCCGCATCACATACAACCAACTCGAACTCTCGTCCTCAGTGTCGTAAGCAGCAGTGAGTTTTGGCCACCTGCAACTTCCACAGTTAGAGGAAAGATACGGCAGCGCCCCAATCACTTTCGAATTGATATGGCAAACTCAACCAAATACTAGTTTTTGAACTACACAACATGCTTGTTGACTAGTTTGACCTTTCACTGGATGACTCTTACGAGTCCACTCTCACTCTTCCTCTCACTCACATTCTCATATTGCAAAGTGTTTTGTCAGTTGTGTGGCTTAACAAAAAAACAATATATCCTTTTACTGCCCAGCTCAAATTGTTTTCTAAAGCACAGCGGGTTGTCACATTGAATTTTTGTTTTAATTACATTTTTTATTGATTTGCAGCGCAGTTGTGTTTTTAAAAATCGTCTGTTCTTTGTATTATTAGCCGGATTCATGTGTGGTGTGAGGGTTTCTTTCGCTCAATGATCAGTGTGTGAAATATGATATGCGGCTATTGTTGTAGAAAATTAAAAAATAATAATATTCGTATGCGAAATAAACGCAATAGGGGTGTAGTTATTTGTTTGCTCTTTCAAAATTTCGGATATCTCGAAAATTTAAATTTAATTAAAGATTTTCAATTCAATGATGTCGGTTTGAGTTCACTATATTTTTTATTTTAATGTTTATATATTCAATCTGAATAATTTAGAAGAAAATTTGACCTGTTCATTCAGCCACATTGTCGCGTAAGCCGAATATGCATGGATCGAAGGTTATACTGTGTATTTGAAGGGATCAGTAGGGTGTGCTGTATTAAAAGCTGCTAAAACCGGGTTCTACCTTAAATTGGGGAATCTACGTGCAAACCACCGCAAACAGCGCCCACAAGACAATGCTCGGCCACAAGTTGCGGAACTCAATAAAAGCTATTTGATAAAAAGTAGATGGGAAGTTTTACTACACCTCCTGTAAACCGAAGATAGCTATTTTGGCATAATTTCTTTCGATCAATTCAGACTTGGTCGATACGTTCTTGGCCTCTAAAGTTGAGCGGTTCTATAGGAATGAAATTCATACAACCTCTAAGAGATGCAATATAAGTGTTGTTTCCGAATAAAAAAAAAACTAAATAAACTAAAATAAATAATAAATATATTCTAACAATTTTTTTTTAAATAAAGCCTCGAAGGTTTGAAGAAATCCAACCACTTGTTTTAATCTCTATGAAATATAATTGAGTTATCAGCGCAGTCAATGGCATAGTTCTTTGGATTTATAAAAGTAATAATTTTGCAAAATAGCTTCAAATAGGGTTCATATTCCTGATAAAGAAATCTGTGCTGTTATTTTGGTGTTTTTCGAGCTAGATTTAGCTCCTTATTTTTCGATTTAGCTTCAAAAATTTGGTTTTAGCTTCTAGCTCTTGTTTTAGCTCTCTTTTAAATTACTAATTCCATTTTTTAGTTCCAGAAAATTTCAGCTTTATTTTATAATTTACTTATGGAATTAATTTTATCGTACAAGTTGACTTCATATTTTTTTTCAGTTATCTGATCATTTTTATGATCCTAAAGGGTGTTTTTTGAACATATGGCTTTCAAGAAGAAATAAAACGCATATGGTTTAATGTTGTGGCCAAGAATTTTAAATGATTTCGGGCAAGCGACCGCCGCGGCTGGCCCGAATAATTTCCAGGCGAAGGGCTTAATTTTCGACCACTTTTTGCAGCAATTGGGACCGTATGTTAGCAATAACGCGCCGCATATTCTCTTCCAAGGCGTCAATCGTAGCAATGCGATTTCACATAACACTACAAAAAATAATCCAGCGATGTTAAATCGCACGATCTTGGAGGTCACGCCATAGGCCCATGACGCGAGATAAAGCGCTCACCAAAAGTTTCCTTCAATACATTTATTGTTTCGTCCACACCAACATCCTCAAATTCAGGTACGAAAAAATCATTAATCACGGCTCTGTGCCGTTCCCAATTGACTCAACATTATGGCCGGTGGGATTTTTGAAGAAATATGGAGCAATGATCCCCACTGCCCATAGGCTAAACCAAATAGTGACTTTTTGAGGATGTAACGGCATTTCAACAATGGCCTGTGGATTATCAATACTCCAAATGCGAAATTTTTTTATTAACGTACCCATTCAACCAAAAGTGAGCTTCATCGCTGAACAAAACTTTCTTAAGAAAATCGGGACCTGTGGCCATCTCGTTTTGGGCCCATTCCACGAACGTGCGACGTGCTTGATAGTCGTTCGGCTTCAACTCTTGCCGATGGCAAACCAAACAGAGTATAAATCAAGTGACAGCTGTCAAAAAGACCTACTCCGAAAAAAGAAATGCCTCATTGAAAACCACACGACTGAAAGAACACCCTGTGTTTCGGTTAATACTGACCAAAGAATAATTTGTTAAAACTATTGTACTCAAATGACGTCTCGATGTCGATGCATTTGAAATTTGCGAGTATTTTCTGTAGTTAAAGTGAAACCACACATTGAAATCGAAACCAATGTGTCTGAGGAATTGATCAATACCCGCCTCTTTTGTCGGACCTGCATACAGAAGTTCTTGGTGCATCACTTCAACACTGAAATTAGAGAATCGCCATATGTTTTCATTAACTTCATGTGATATCGTATTTGTTTTTAAATATTTTTGTTTTGTATTTCATTCAAAATTGTTTGCATTTACTTAAGATTTGAGAAATAATTTCATCACTCGCAAAAACTATGGACGTATAGAAAATCAGGAATGCTTGTCGAGCTCAGCTCGGCCAAACAGTCTAGAAAGTACCTATGTAAAAATTCGTTTCGAGTCTTGGCTAGGGAAAAACAGTTGCAGAGATAGTGTTCGATGTTCTCCACTTCCTTCTCGTTCGTTCAACTTCGACAAAAATCATTGGTTAGGCATCTCAATCTATTTCGGTGTACGCCCATAAGGCAGTGCCCGGTTATTATCGCGACCATTAGTCTGAGAGATAGGCGGTCAAGGCGAATGAGAGCCTTGGATCCTCCGCGTCAAACTTTGGTCAAACTTGTCTGGCAATCCTATAGATTACTTCCATGGCACACCTGGTATTCACCTCCTTGCTGAGTTTTACCCGCGTCTAGAATACTGCTCTACCATAGTCCCTTTCCTTGTCAACTCGTCCGCCGCGCAGTTTCTTGGAATGTCACGGTACCCAGGGACCTATGCAACAGTCATAGAACGTTTAGACGCAGATTGGGGAACAATGGCTACTATGGATTTATTGGTCATGCAGTGAAGGAATGTAGTGTAATCTAGCATTTTTAGAGTTTTTCGCAGAGCTTCCAGGACCTTTGCATGCCATATATCTAAGTTTTTTTCACGGCTAGATCGCGTTAAGCCTGGCTACACTACAGTCGGCCAAAAATTTGCCAATATTTAGATCAACCCGTGGAAGGTTTCAAATTACTTAATTACGTCAGCACCTTGGTAAGCTAAAACTCTCAAGCGCATATTTATATAGGAAAATTATCCACGCGACGAGCGACGATGTAGACAATATTTACTTACATATTTGTAAACATAAGCTACTTCAAGAGGTAAGTATTAGCTTGTTCACACAATTAAACAAAGTCAAATAAACGCAACTGTACCATGCAACATTTGTGTGCTTGAAAAATATGTAAATTTCGACGCCATCGCCATCGTTCGAGTATGTAGAATTACACGAATTAACAGGAATTAAATGAAAAATCCTGAAAGTTGACACGATTAATTAAGAAAATATGTAAATTTTAAAGCCAACACTTGCTGAATGTGCGTCAACCAACTACAACGTACGTACTACATTTATTACAAGTTGACAATGTTGCATGATGTAGTGGCGGCCGGACCGAGTGGAGAGTCTGAGCGTGCGACAGTAGCGGAAGTAACGGGCCGCTGATGAGGCAAGCAAATGCGGGCTGGTGATGAGTCTGTTTGTTGATGAGATTGTTCTACGGACGGTTGGTTGCTGGTGAACACACCGGCCGACGGTTGACAATATGTCAGCCGCCAAACCAATCAAACAAAAACAAAAACAACAATGTATGCAGAGGGAGGAAGTAAGATGAGGGCGTGAGAGTGGCAAAATTAACACATCGCAACCATCGCGTGAAGGGGGTGGATGTAGAGGGAATTTCAGTATGGCAATATAGTCGGGTTTGTTTGTATTTATTTCAGTGTTTACTAGTTTGTGGGCGCGAGTACAGTTACGGCGGCAAACGTTTGTCACGCGTTGCATAGACAAAGACATGAAATTTATAGTAGCAACAACGAGTCAAATGATAAAGTTGTAAGAACAACAGAAAGTAAAAAAAAACGCAAACACACACACACTCTAATTTAACAAAAACAAACACGAGAAAGTAATTTTGAAAACAGAGGGAAAAATTTGATGGAATTGACTTTTTCTTGCGTCTCTTGCGTGTTGCATGTTGGTTTTGTTTGTTGTTATTTTTTATATATTGTGTTTTGATAGGTTAATCAAATGTATTTATTTTTGTGTATTGTGCTTATCTCATTCTATTTTTTATTTAGTTTTGTTTTATCCAGGGGCCGTAACAGTTAAAATTTTTACTATAAAAATCGCTCCTCAACGATAATTTTGTAAATTTTATTCAATCACTCGTTAAATAAGAACTCCTTTTTTTCTAATTTTTATTTTAAAAATCAAAAATAGCAGTAAGTTTTGATTTTTTTATTTTAAATGCCACAAATATCAGTTATTTTAAATTTTTAATTTATAAATGAAAAAGTAGCAGTTATTGTAGGGTTTCATTTATAAAACTATCTGACTGTTATTTTTTAAGTCTTGCTTATAAAAGACAATTTATTTTTTCGCAGAAAATATTATGAATAATAAATATTTTTTTTGTTCCCCAACAACTTATTTTCTGCGAAAAATTAAAATGACTTTTATATCGTAAGTATGACTTAAAAATTACAAGCCAGCGAATAATTTATATTAAAGACCTTATTAAAAAAAAATTCTATAGCAGTTTTTAGATTTATAAAATGCTAGAAGACCCCGGCAGGCGTTGTCCTGTCTATATTCGTTTATAAATTGACCCCAGGGCGGCCAAATAGTCTGCAGAGTACCAATCTAAGAATTGGTTCGGATATTGGGCAGTGCGAGGCAGTGGTAGAGGTAGCGTTTGATGCCCTCCACTTCCTCTTTGTTCCTGCAGCTTCGACAGAAATCGCTGGTTGGGCATTCCAATATCTTTCCGTGTATGCCCATGAGGCACTGCCCGATTATTATCCCGAGTCTGAGAGAAGGGCAATCAAACCGATGAGAGCTTTGGATCGCTTTTCCTCAACCTTTGAACAAACTTGTCTGGTAATCTCTCGGATTATTAGGTTCCATGGCCCATTTTGTATTCACCTCATCGATGAGTTTTGACTTCAAACTGTGTTCGCAGGAAATTGGACGCATGTCGGCGTCGATGGCAGAATTTTCAACAGATAATTCCTTTCCCTAACAATACGTTTGCAATGCAGTTGCTGGGAATGCCACTATGCACAGAAGGTCATGCAACTATCACGGAACATTAGACGCGACCTGATTGAGAGCACTTTTGGATTCTATAGCAACACTGGGCGTTGTTTCGTAAGAATTTAGAGATTTAATTGTACCTTGGCTGTCAAAGTATACAGTGGGGAGCGGACATTGCCAGATAGAGAGCAGCATCCATTATAGCATTATCTCGTTAATTCTGGCTGCACTTCATCCGGACTGAAATTTGCATATACATATATATATATATATATATATATATATACTATAAATTGTATATGTATATGACACAGATATTTTTATCCAATTAGAACAAAATCAGACATTCGTGAAAAAATTATCAACTTGAAAAACTAATCAAATCGAAAAAAAATCTTCGAATTCCATCATAAAACATGCCCATGACACTCTCCGGAACGTGTAGAATGAGTTTACAAAATTTCGCGACTTTTCATTAAGTAGTTTAAGCGTGGTGATCGCACGACAGGACAGATTATCATTTTTATATATATAGAAGAATCAATCAAGAAAACTAAAATCAAAGAAAAAAATAATTTTTAAAATAAAAATCAACAATAACTGTTTTTTTTTTAATTTGCATTAAAGTTGCAAAAAGGGTTATTTTAAAATTCGATTCGCGCTGAAATAAGAAATCGATTATTAGACTTGGTTTCCGAACATTTATTTCATAGCGAATTTTTCACTGGCAATTTTCAGAAATAACTGCTTTTTTCCGTCCCTGATTTTATTTTACCTTCTTTTATTAGACTTAATTTAATATTCCATACTATTATATTACATTTAATATATCTCGTTTTATTTTATTTTGTTATAGTATTATATTCATTCATTTTATTTTAAATTACGTTATTTTAGTTTTTGTCTATTTTATTTTATAATATCTAATTTGATTCCCTGGTTTATTTCATCGAATTCAATTTAAATTTCTTTTAGCTTATTTCAGTTCATTTTATTGTAGTTTCTTTGATTTATTAAGTTTTGACTAATTTTGTTTTATTTAAACCTTTTTTTTAAGATATTGAATTTAATTTATTTTATATTGTTTTATTTTATTCTGTTACGTGTTTATATCATCCTTCTTTGCTTCATTTTCTTATATTCTATTTTAATTTAATATAACTTAATTTTTTTTTTGTGACATAAATTTTATTTGTATCTATTTAATTTTATTTTATAGTATTTTATTTCGCGTTTATAAATTTAATTTAATTTTAATTGATTTTCATTTACTTATTTATTTTTATTGTATTTCTTTAAACTCTATTCAATTTAATTTAGTTCGATTTAATTTAATTTTGTTCCATTTTGTTTTATATTCTTTACGTCTAGATATTATTTTTAATTTTTAATTTCATTTTATTTTATTGTAGCTAATTTTGTTTTATGTTTTATGTTTTACTTAACTTAATTTTTTTTAAATAAATTTTTTTTTTTTTTTTTATTTTATTTTAATATATTCTTTTGTGGTTTTCTTTTATTGAATTTTTTATCTTTGTTTCAATTACCAAAATTTGTTTCAATTGAATTGAATTTAGTTTTGTTGTATTTGATTTTATTTATTTTATGTTATTTTATTCAATATTTTTTTTTTTAATTTTTAATTTTTCCGTTAATTTTGCGTCTTTATTTTGTTACATTCTACATTTGTTATTTTACTTTATTTATATATCTTTATTTCATTTTACTTCAGTTTGTTTCTTGTGTTATGTCAATAGTTTCGGTGTTTGTTAAAAATAAAAATAATTTTTTAATTTAATTTGTTATATATTTTTGAATTTGTGTATTTTTGTTTCGGGTTTTTTTTTATTTTGATACATTTTACATTTGTTATTTTACTTTATTTGTTTAATTTCATTTCATTTTTTTACTTTATTTTATTAATTGTATTTAATGTTAATTGTTTCCTGGTCGGTAAATAATAATAATAGTTTCGCGTTTACAGCCGAACTTGACCTATAATTTTTGGTATGTTTTGATGTTGTACCAAAAATTTAAGGACCTATTTTTCTAAGCCGACTTGGAACGCCAATTTTTTTTTTTGAGAGAATTTCTTTCATGGCATAAATATTTTGTTATGTTTTCGTTTTGTTAAATTACAATTCTAAATTTTTTTTTGATTTTACTTTATTTTATTTTAGCTAACTAAGTTGTCAATAGTGATAAAAATGAGTCCCAAAAATTAAGTTTAAATAATTTTTTTTTCTTTTTTTTTAATATAATTTAATAAAATTTGGTTACATTTAGTTAATTAATTTAATTTTATGTTATTACGTTTTTCTTTAGGTTTTTTATTGAATTTTATTTTGATTAATTTAGTGCTAGGTTGTTTGTTAAATTTGCTTGGGAAAAATATATTAGATATGTATATACATATATTATAATATATATAATACATATAATTTAATGTAATCATTTTTTTTAGTTTATTTTAATTAAATTTGTTTAATTTTCTTAGCAAAAATTTAAATATTAATTAATTGTTGATTTAAATAAAAATTTTATCAAAATATAATTTAATTGGTATGTTTACTATTCGTGTTTAATTAAGATTTAGTTTGAATTTCGTTAAAACAAAGCAATATTTTCTTACATTTTTAAATTCTTTTTTAACTTTTATTTTATTGTCTTTTACCTAATTTTACTAATTTTTAAAATGGATAGAAACAAAGCAAAAATGATTTATAGATATGAGTTTTTATATAATTTAATAATTTTATATATTTAATTAATTTAATTTTATGTTATTCTATTTTAGTTTGGGGTTTTTACAATGCTAGCTCGTTTTATTATATAATAATATATATATATATATATATTTTATGAATTTTGTAAATATATTTTTAAAAAATTTATATTATGTAATATATTACTATAATTTTGTTTTACTAATTTTAAGGAAGGTTTTATTTTGTTTAATTTTTTTTATAAAACTGTGTATAAATATGGTGTTTTAGATTTTGTTTTAGCTAATGTAATTAATTTTTGATAAAAATAAAAATAAGGCTAAAAATACAAAATTGATATGTTATATTTTATGCGTGTTTAATTTAATTTTTTTAAATTTTATTTGATTTAAATTTTTTTGTTCAAATTTTATTTTTTTTTAGTTTTCAGTGTTTTGCTTATATTGTTTGAATTTATTTTATTTTAATATATTTTAATTTATTTAACATTTTATAAACTTTTATATATTTCCATCAATTGATTTTGAAACATTCAATGATTGGAGTACCAACGGTGCATAGAACTCGTGTCACCAGCCGACCGGCACACAAATTTAAATTTTTTACACTTTTCAGCTTTTTAAGCGCTCAAGTAGGCGTACACACACACACACAATATTTCTGATATTTCTATGCATGTTGCATGCCACAGCGTGACCACTTTCAAGTGGCATTACGTGTCTAAAAACCGAACCATCGGCTGTCACTTCAGGCGACGAAAATCATCCCTCTGTTTTGTGCGTAACTATTGAAGCAGAGGTGTTGCTTTGCATGTAAAAACAAAATATTGCAAGAAACAAGAACGGAAAAGGTCTGTGAATAATGACAACAACACATTAAGCAAGCGTCAATTGTCATTATCCTTTTTTTTTGTTTTTTTTTTTGCATTTACATTCTTTGGAAAATTGTAATGCACTAAAATTTTCTCACGCCTCACTCGAAGTCAAAGTGTTGCGCACACACCCCCTCCCAGGCACTCTTATCTTGCACACACACATCTCACACACACATACACAAGCACATGCTGTGCTGCTTTTAGGTGTGTGATTTGGTGCGCCACTTTTGTTTTGATCTTCGACAATTTGGTTTTTGGTAGCCGCATGTCGCATTGATGTGAATCTCATCGAGTGCGTGAGTGCTTGACAAATTTGGTCATACTCGCTTGGACATGCCATATGCCATCATCTAATATGTACCAGCAACAGTATCGACATGCGCAGCAACAACAACAACAACAACAACTCGAGTGACACGCACTCATCAACGTATGAGGCGCTGATGTTAAATTGCGCGTGTTGCAAGCGTAGCGTTTGTCATAGGGGTACGACGGTTGTTGTTCCCAAGTCCTTACTACTAGCTCACCTTCAATCTTTACAATCTATGATTGTCACAAAACCCAAAACTATCGTATGAATCTTATCTACCCAGGAATTTAGTTTGGCTGCGCTAACCATCGTCCTCCCTTCGCCCTCCCATCGCCCTTTTTCACAATCTTGATGTTGTTCAGTTCACCCAAATGCTAATGGCAATTTAACTGCAATTTACCGCACTCTCAATTATTTGTTTCCCAGCGTTCTCACGAAATTGCACGCCTCTTTCTGACGTCTGTGCAAATCTCAATTATTCTATTCCGCTTTATCTGTATGTTTATCTCACCAGCAGCTTGTGGTGTGAATTGGTTTGTTAAGCTGATGTCTATTCGGTTCTCACAGGTCAATCGGTTAGGTTTGGCAATAAATGAAATTTTTGATGCGCGAAGATCGATTTAGCATTGACAATTTCATCCGCGACCTTCGATTATAGTAAATGGTGATCAATAAACAACTTCTCTCAATATAAACAATAGTAGGAGGAGTATCCTGCTTGTAGTGATTTTTTTGTAGTAAAATGTTTGACGCATTGCTTAGAACTTAGCAATCTAAAACAATGTAAAACTTACCACCATTCGAAATCATTTTCATTCTAATAGAAAAGGCTCCCTTGCTTTGCTAACTGGCGCTAGCTAGAACTACAAAGTTTAGCCCAGTCCTTCTTCCCCTTCTACTGCCACCGCCAGCACGACCTAGCCAGCCTAGCCGCTCAATCTCAATTCACTGAACTATCACGGCAAAAGCCAAGTCGCGAATGATCTGACTGTTTATTTGACGACAGAAGAGACTTCGTTTTGCCCTTGTTCACCTCCAGAACCGTTTGCTGCGCTTCTTTATCCAGTTTGAAAAAGGCAGCATTAACGGCATACGCCAATAGTTTCACCCTCTTATAAAATATAGTGTCTAACAGGTTGAATTCTGCGGCTTGAATTATATTTTCCAACATAATGTTAAAGAAGTCACACGATAGGGAGCCACCCAGTTTGAAACCTCGTTTGACATCAAGCGGCTCGGAGAGGTTCTTTCCGATTCTGATTGGAGCTGGTGGTGTTGCTCAACGTTGCTGCACGTCGTATTGATTTTGCAGGGATACCAAATTCAGATATCGCGGAATATACGCAACTTCTTCTTGCGCTGTCAAAAGCTGATGTAAAGCCGACATATAGATGGCGGGGGCCGACCTTTTTCTTACGGGTCTTCCCCAATGTTTGATGTATAGTGAATATCTGATCAATGGTAGATTTACCAGGTCGAAAGCCAGATTGATTAGTTCCAAATTGTTCGTTACCGATTGGCTTAACTCTTTCACACAATACGCTCCATATAACCAAAGCAGGCTGATCGCGCGGTAATTGGCGCATATTGCGGGATCACCCTTCTTTTGGATTGGGCAGATCACAGTTAAATTCCAATCGGCTGACATGCATTCGGCCGAATATATTCGAAAAATAAGTTAGTGCATACTCCTTCCCAGCTCTTCGCTACCACTTTTGAATAGCTCAGCTGGTAATCTATCGGATCCAGCGACTTTTTTGTTCCTGACCGCGTTATTGGTATCCCAACTTCGTCGAGATCCGGTGACGGGACTTGAATGGCGCCATCAGAGGTTTAGGGTTCGGGATCTTCATCTTCTACGGTGACGCTTTCGTTGCCACCATTTAGCAAAGTGGAGAAATGTGCTCTCCACAATTTGAGTGTGCTTTGCATATCAGTCACCAGGTCACCGTTCTTGTTCTTACAGGAATTTTCCCTGGTCTTATAACCTTATGTAAGCCGCCGTACTTTCTGATAAAGTTTTCGGGCGCCTTTTCTGGCGGCTGGCATATCATGCGTTTTTACTCTCTTCTTCACCCGATCGCAGCGTGGCCCTGCAGGCAGCATCTTTTCTTTCCATAGCGGCGCGACATTTCTCATCATACCAGTTGTTCCTTCAGGGTAGCTGAAAGCCAATGACTTCCTCAGCGGCGATACGTAGTGAAAAAGAAATGTGCTCTCAATACTCATGAATGCCGGCTTGTTCCGTAGTACTCTTAGTGAGCAGGTGTGAGAGTCGAGCAGCGAAGTTAGTAGCTGTCGTTTGCGATTGCAGCTTTCCGATGACGAGTTTCCTTGTGTAGTTAGATGCGATAATGATCCGAGTCGATATTTGGTCCTCGGAGTGAAGGAACGTCTGATAAACTGGAAACATGCCTTTAGTCTAAGGCAAAATAATTTATTTGGTTTCGCGTTTTTCGATCTGGAGGCTGCCAAGTGGCAAGGTTAATCTTTATATATTGAAATCAGGTACTACAGAATACTATGTGTCGGGCCTCGCAAAGTTGATTACTCTCAGTCCATAAGCAAAGAGTTCATCGTGGAGACCGAATTTTCCGACAATGGTACCAAAGATCCCTTCGTGACCCACCTTGGCATTCTCTTCTATCGATATTGAAGAATCTCGCCTTGATGCGAATCGTGGAGAGACTCTCGTTCACCGGAGTGAACGACAGTACTTGGCGGCGAAGTGTCTCCCATCTGAAATTCAACGCAGAACTTATGCTCCTTTACTGGGGAGCTATAGTAGGCTTCACAAGGTCCAATAACTTTCTTGCCTTACCCCGTCCATTTAATTTCTGGGACGCCGGGGATGCCGCCTTCCCCATTAAGGGTTCGGACATTCCAGGTGTATGCTCTGAAATCATTATCTTTAATACGATGCATGTGGTCGTAGTCAAAAAGAGGCAGACGCTGCCGACTTTAGTGAGTCCGTAAACTGAGTATGTCGCTCTCTCTAATTCAGCTCTCTCTAATTCAGCTCTCTCTAATTCAGCTCTCTCTATTTCAACCATGACCCAAGGTTCCACACGGGTTGGTACATGAATTGCTTACATTGCCCAGAGTGCATGGTGGTGGACGTAGGATTCGGGATTGATTATAGGGGCTCAACTGTGACTGCATACCTAGAAGATCGACCATACCCCTTCAGACACTTTTGCGTTAAATATCTTAAATCTGCTTAGTCAGGAATGCATTATTTCTTCTATTAAATTGTGAAATGCATTTTTTAGAACTCTTCCAACTTAAAGGGGACATTAGAATTCAACTAAAATAAAAATATAATTAAAGTATCCATTAGCAACCGCATGTCTTATAGTTTCGTCGTTAAAGCAAAACACTCGGTAAATAATCAATTAGTTTAATATGAAATAAAAAAATAAATAAAATAAAAAACACAAAATTCCACAAAACGATATGGTGATATAAATATGATAAGTTCATTTCACTCTATTGAAAAAATGTGATTTAGATTTTTTGTATTATATTGAAAATTACAGAAATCCAACATAGTGTTATACACTATATATAAATATGACTTGTTTAGATACGCTAACTCTCTCATTTTAATTCAAAATATGTTTGCAGTAAACTAATTTAATAAAAATAACTCAACTGTACTAAAAACGATGTTATCTGTTTTATAGCTGATATCACATATATTTTTATGCATATTACCCCTGTATGCTTTTCGACACACACACACACACACACACTATGTACACATTCACTAATTCATGTCAATTTGTTGCCTAATCACTTTGCACAATGATAAATTAAAAATTTTCTATTGCAAAAACCGCATGCCAGTCACTCGAATCACTCAAACTGAGGCGTCTGCCATTCACTAGACCGCAAGATATGTAGGCAAATACAAGAAAGTATTTTTTGTTTGTTTGTAAAGTAGGGCTGACAATGCAAAAAAACAAAAAAGAAATAAAAATAAAGCAAAGAAAAGAGGTGATTGCAATCAATGTGGTGGTTGCAAATCTTACAAAAAGGTTATTGACTTGCAGGAAAAGGAATGTGTTGCAAGTAATAGCGGCATAGAAAATTAGTTAAGGAGTGAACGAGGATTTCATCTGCAAACAGGACAGCTGCTTCGATTTGCTATTCAAAGTGCAAGCTCATCGGCCGCAGATGGTCTAACTGTTGCTGTAGTTGCTGCTGACTTCTTATGGGCTGCATGTGTTGTTGCCGTGTGTGTTTCCCTTATTGTAATAAAGTATTGCTGTAGTTGCTGTTGTTATTTTTCTTTGCTTTTACCAACTCGTCATAGATTTCTAATGCGATATGTTGTACCTCATTGTTCATGCTTTAAGCTTTTCGAAAACTCATTGCGTTTGATATTTTCTTCACCTTCCATGGTTTTTTATATAGAGTTGAAAGATACTCACTTTCCTCTCAGATTTAGTTTATTTTCTGTAAAATTAGCGCACCACAATCATGTGAGATATCGGATGATGTCTGTTTACCTCGGTTGTTTTGTTTGACTCTTCAAAACTGCTTCAATTTTCAATATCCTACAGCAAATCTGTGTGAGATACGACCTTAAGGATGTGCTGCATAGTTTTTTGCGAGTTTGTTAATTAATTTTAAACTAGCCAATATTGAGACTCCGATTTGATGGCGAAGTCCGTGAAACTTCAAGCCATTGGTGAAATAATTCAACTTTTCGATATCGAAATGAGATGGACACATAGAAGTAACGTCATCTAATTTTATGCCAAATTTTCTAGGACTTTCATTTCTTATTCGCCGTTTAATCAGCGTAGAGAAATAATTGACTTAAGGTCCTTGGTGGAAACCTAAATGACATTATCAACCTTGAATGT
The DNA here is from genome assembly GCA_951828415.1 of Anomoia purmunda. Classification (NCBI taxonomy): domain Eukaryota; kingdom Metazoa; phylum Arthropoda; class Insecta; order Diptera; family Tephritidae; genus Anomoia; species Anomoia purmunda. Next base: position 99,864,016 of record OX639996.1, read on the forward strand.
AGAGAGAGCATTTTGGTTGTTTGGCAATCTATGGGGACTTTTTATTTTCACCTAAATTTATTGCTTATATTTTACAAGTTTTTTTTTTTTGGTAGTTCTAAAATTTTAATTAACTGCATCGTTTAAGGGTTAACGTTTTGACATAACAAGACTACCGAATGACAACTTACTTACTTAATTGGCGCTATAACCACTTAATCGGGGTATCGCTAGTCACTCCTTTTTCCTCCTAACGGGCACCAATTGGAAATACCATGTGACGTTAAGTTCTTTTCCACTTGGTCCTTATCGAATGACAATGGTGCATCTATTTAAGTACAGCTAAAAAAATATTCACTGCTTTTGGAAAAATAGATAGCATTTCATATAGGATCTTATTAGTTTTGAGGAAACCTTTTCTCAATCGGGAGAAAATATCGCAATTTGAATAAAAAACTACAGCAAACTTTTTCTTAAGTTGTGACTTTTGTGCAGTGTGACTTTTATCCGATCAGCCACATAATTTGTTTATTTATCGGAGATCGGTATGGTGTATATAACACAATTTTTGGTTCTATATATAATTCTTTCATGATTTTACGCAGTGGCTTCATTTTGGCATTTAGCCTTAACCTGTAATTGGGAAACGCTACACTGGTCCGGTAAGCTTAGTCTGAGTTTTAGCTCGAGTTCGAGATAAACTTCGAGTCTGAGTCTAAGTCTGTAGTACCTTCCTATTTATTTATCTATAAATAAATAAAATTTATCTCTGGATTTTTTACGGAAAATTTGTTGTCCAGGCCGTGAGTTCTCTCACGGATGGATCCCATTCAGTCTAGCAGCACTACAGCCGGCCAGAAATTTGCCATAGGGATCCACCGGAGTGAAGTCTAAAATGCAAGCATGGATGCCGTCCGGGGTACTTGTTCCATCTTGCCTCTGGACGAAGTCTAGGATGGCGCCGGTCCCCACAATATCCAGTGTACTGTATGTGGCTTTGTGCTCATTTTTAGTTCATAGCCATCTTGCAGGAGTACTGGGTAGTAATGACCTTCATGAAGTGATCTTCATTAGTTCGCTTTCAGTCGTGTTTGCTGCCTAGAACACAGTTGAAAGGTTCTTAGGAGAGCTAGAGCTCCATCACATTTAATTATGCGGATTTTAAAGACAGAATTTTTTATTTCCTCATGTAGAATGTATCATCTCGGTCTTTGTACGACTGACGCTGAGTCAGTATTCCCTAGACCAGCTATTAACATGATTGAGGAGATTTTACATTTGCTTTGCCATCAGCATACGCAATGACTTGGCAGTCAGTTATGGACCTAACCACAGGTCTGAGAGAATGGTTCTCTTTTTGAGAAGCATATTAACAAAATCCTCCACCTCCGCTGCACTTCCGCCATAGCCGAGTGAGTAGCATGGGCGTGATTCATTTGGCGGATCCCGGTTGCAAATCCTGGCCGAGGCAAGGAACATCAAAAATTATAGAACAGGTTTTTCTAATAGCGGTCGCCCCTCCCCATGCAATGACAAACCTCCGACAGTATTTCTGCCATGAATCTTAGGGTGATATGCAATTTCTGACGCTGGATTCGTTTTTAGTACACCAAAAAATACAGGATGAGATGCTGATTTTGAATTTTAATGGGGGTTACGTTTTCTTCTATTTTGGTGGTATTTGGAGAGGGGGGCGGAAGGTGCGGGGCAAAATCTAAGGGTGATCCGCAAGGAAGAACATACGGTATGATATGTCGCGTCCCAACGACATGACCTTTTTTTGTAGGCCAGTGTTATTATTATTTTACGAGTGTACCATATTATTAAAAGCCTCTAATAACATTGTCTCTCTGTGGCAAGTTTCCTGCTTGGATATTTTCGAAATATATAAAACACTATTCACATATATTTCCTAAGAGGTGCACTAATTTTTCGCAATTCAATAATCATAAAAATCAAAAGGAATTTTTCTTACCTCACACTGACATTTTTTCAACGCCACGATTTCCGTCCTCTTTTCTTGCAAGAAATCCCAAAGCTAACCGTAGTCACTTGCAGTTCAGCTACATCAAATTGTAGGTAAAAAGGAAATGCGTAATTACAACAACTACAAGAAGAAAATAAATAAAATTAGTTACAGTGGAGCGGACACATGTGCAAACGTAATTGAAAAAGAGTTATGTTAATTAAATGCAAGCAATGCAAATTACAAATTAAAAAAATCCACAAACATCTCCAACTAAACAACTTACCCTAGGCTTACGCAGATACGCCGCATACATATTTTCCAGAATAAAAAAAAATAACCTCTTCAGCTATGCTTCATTTCTCTAACCACTACATATAACTTTTTCTTGAATTCTTTATCTTTCTCTTTCAACCTCTTTGCACGCGCCGCTAGCGCCAGCTTGTCTTGACAGCTGCTAAGTGACAACTGAATTCAGCTCCATTCTACTCCTTATTACAACAAAAATCTACATTTACAACTGCTAACCTTTAACCCTTTTCATTTTTGTAAAAAAGAAATGCAATTATTGCTAAATTCCTGTCTTAATTTAATTTTTTTTCTTTTCCATAGATTTATTGTAAAAAGATTAATGTGCACAAGTGTTCACCCTTGAAAGGTTTTCTAATTGCATGAAGTGTAGTGCACAAAGAAGGGGGTTGAGTACAAAAGAAACACTTTGGATAATAAAATGATTTCAAAAACGCATGAAGTGCGAGTAAAATCACTAAATGACAGTAGTAAATTGCATTACATAACCATACTGTTTGTTTCAATTTTCTCAAGCCACGAATGTCATAAATTTAATGAATTTCTAGAGTAGGCAATACTGTGTGTTGAATTTAAATTTATTGAAATATTTAGTTGATTTGGTTTGGTAAGCGCTTCAAACATGGTGTGCGATTTAACTGAGTCATCTTATATGTATGGACTAGATCAAGAATATTCTGTCGGCAGTCTCTAGTCACCAATTGTCACTTTTCGGTGGTGAATTCGATTTTGACACCATTCGGTATTCCATAAGCCGTCTCAAGTGTGAAGTCTCAAAATAAAGTCTCTATTTGCTCAGCTGGTCCGGAGCAGCTCATACAAAAAAAAAGGGGGTAGCATTGAACAAACGCGAAAATGAAGTAGAACTCGATCTTGTCTCTACTGCTTACTAAATACCGAATTCATCTCAAGTCACAAAAAAGGTCTCTAATTGAAACTCTCAGATATAGTGACTTGAGATTAGACTGAGTTATAGAATACCGGTATTAGAATAGCGGCACCAGGATTCGCCAATTAAGAGATCGATGTATTTAACTCAGCATTGGATGGATTTTTTTGGAAAGGTGTGTTGAATGACAAAAGATGACGGCCAAATGAAAAGAAGAGAGATAGAAAGACCCTTAAAAAAATCTGCAACCTGCTCAAATTTGTGAACTTTGCTAAATCTTCAGTCAAAAGTTAAAAGATTTTAAATTAAAGGAAGAGAGCTCAAATAAATTTACCTCATTGGAATGACAACTTACATCATATATTTTTAGTTAGATATTCGGACGACCTTTTCTTTTAAATTTGTGTCATCGGCCTTGATGCTGTTCTCTACGAATGGCAGGATGAACAAGTCCACGCAGACTACGACTCGGTGGATTAGCATTGCCCACCTACACAAGAAGCACTTCTACGAAAAATTTATCCGCTAGATGGCGCTAGAATTGGTTTACAGAAACTCCATATATATGTATCGACTTAGTTCAAACCTAATAAGCTTTGTGCAGTTAAAAACAATACCTCTCAGCCATAGTCGAGATAAAGTTGACGGTGAAGTTAGTAATATGAAAAAAATTACTACTAACTTTAGAATGGACTTGATCCACATGAATTAGTTAAGGCCAGAAGCTAGAAAAACTGGAAGGCACAATTTTTACAGTCCGAAACGAACAGTATACAATTTCGCTGCAATATAAAATATTTCAGTCCAAAAGAAGGTTTCTTAGTCATTTGAAGTTTGCCCTCCGTTTCGAATCAGATCATTGATTTGGCAGCTTTTTTACTGAATTATGGGCTGTGATATGGAAACAGGAAAATATCTCGCTGTTATGAGGGAAAAAATCTAGATTTGTCAAAAAGTGATGCAATGTTTGGTGCGAGTAAGGGACTGGCGGCATAAGGCAAAATGAACCCGTGAGATCGAACTGTTTTCTACCTCGTTCAGATCCTAACTAGTGGACGATTTCTGACAGGTTTGAGATTACGCAAAGGGGCATTGACGGTAATGATGGCGGATGGACTGGCGAGGTGTGGCTCTGCATTGAGCGTGGTCCACGCGGTGGAGATGGGAGTCTCGCTCAGTTCAAAAGCAAATTTGGCGAATTTTACTACTAAGCTAAGCAGAGGTGGAACTGTACAGGATCGTATAGTATTACCCGGCAGTTTTAGATGTCCTATGATCCGCCTAAAACCAGGGCTATTTTAGGAATGAGCAAAGAAAATACCTACAAACTCACGACAGTTTCCACAAAGCACTGGCACTTAGAAGTGCATGCTGAAAGGATTGGCTTTTCCTACAACAGTTTTTATCGGAGCTTTAAGGGCCCGAGCTCTAAAAAGATAGTCGAACAGATACTGTGTGAGTGCCCAGCTCTGGCTAGGATGGGGCTAAAGATCGAGCGGTAAACCATTCCTGTTGAATATATCAGAGTGCGATGTACTTAAATTCATTAATGCCGCAGGATGGCTTTAGGTTGCCCGAGTTTTGTAGAATCAAAATGGCTAATCTGCTTATTGCTTGTCTCTTGGGCGGCAATCCTTTTAAATCAAGCAACCAACCAAGAGTTGAAGAGATTTGCAATGGAATCAATTAGCAAAAAAAAAAAAACAACACGGGCCTCCGCCACCGCCTTTGAATCCGCAATTCCTCTTAATTCAAACGCTCACTTGCGTAAACAAACCACTGCTCACAGGTTTCTTCGAGACGATAACATAGAAACGAGAGGATGTACGAAAATTTGCAATCGAGATAGAAATGATTTCGTTTGGATACGGTGGTTTTTCCGACTCTTCGTTCGAGATAGAAAATCTGGTTGTCCCGCGTTGGGCATGGAAAAAGAACACAACAGATAACGAAAGTCCATGAATGTAGTAGGAAAAGTAAGAAAGTAGACGGTCCTATATTAAAGCGGAACTAACGTGATTGAGTTAGCTCTATGCTCTATTATGTTAAGTTCTAAAGTCACGCCCACTTATCTGTTTATAAAAAATGAATTTGCAGAATATAGAGCAACTATTGAGGCTCAAACTATTGCCGCAGTTTTCATCTAACTATTTGTCGGATGTTAGAATGTAAGATATAAAATTGAGGCAAATAACGGCTATGTGAAAATTCCCCTTTTTGTAACGAGAGGACTGAGCAAGATTTGATGTGAAAACATTATTGTCTTGGATGTGTTGTAAAGATAACTAACGATGAATAAAGGCTCCACTGTGCCAGATTTTTGTTCTCCATCCAGATATCCCTCTCTCTTATGCAGTTGGCATTTTCTAATTAATTGCGTCTCTATTTGCTAAATACTTTCAATTTAAATTACTTAGATGACAAGACAAAAACAGCAAACCAGCTAAAAAAAAACAACAAGTTTCGAGGCAAAAAAGGACACCAACAAGCCACTTCATCAAACATTAGTCACTCGTTCACAGCACACTAAACACTCAAGTTGCACGTTCACTGTACCGTGTTGCAAGTATTCAGCGACAATGCATTGCACATTGCACACGACCGCATCAAAGACGTTACGCAATGTTTTTGCGTTGCAGATTTGTAAAGTGAGGCAGGTGGCGCATGCTGTGGCATGCAACAAGCATTTTATTGCACCAAATCAACGACATGCTGCAGCTGCGTAGCAAGCAACACATCAATGCAGATGCAACAGGATATGCAGCTACGCAATTTCTTAGCTGCCAGCAACACATCAACGCTCCACGCCCGCTCCGTTTCTTTAAGTTACTGCTGCCACAGCAATTGCAACTGCATCCTGTTTTATATCGTCAGTGGAATGGCATATTACATTCTATGCAAGCCAATGCATTTTATTTAGTAGGCAGCGAAACGCAGTGGCACTACGGTCATTGAACTGGAAAAATATGCCGCAATTTAATGCAAAATTTCATGGGGAGATATTGCGAGCTATGCGGTGCTAAGGCAATGGTGGTGGACGGTGGAGTTAGAGAGGAGTGTCACCATCACCACCACCACCGTTACTAGCCGCAGCAACGACAGCTGCAATAATAGCTACACATATTATACGTGCAACATGCGCTAAGCTCATCGCCTTTCAAGTCATCTTAATAAATTTTACGCAGCAAATAAAAAAAAAGCGAGCAAATCGCAAAAGAGTGCTTAGAGTGCGACAAACAATGGAACGCTGCTGCAACCCACCTGTTGCCCCGCGTCACACTTTGCCTTTGCCTATGCCTTTGTAACTCGCATGTAGGTATTTGGTCCGCGTTCGAAAACCTTTTGGGGTAGTTTCTAAGCGTGAACGACCGATGATGTTTAGCGTGTAATTGTCATCTAAGAGCATATTTGCACAGGAAATTTTAAAGCAAACACGCGCATACATATATTTGCCTATTGGCATGCATTTACACTCAACTGCTCCGTGGCAAGCAACAGTGCCTGCCCTAATACGTATATCCTTCGAGCGGCAGTCAGCACATACCATTACTAACCCTCTTTTTTCGACCCACCCCATTTTATGCGCCACTTTTACTTGTTGTAATTTACGCAAATTATTTGCATACGAGCATTCTCTGCCTCCACTATGCCACTACTTGCCACATGCCACATACCGTCGCCATCGTAATCTTCATTTTCCATAATTTTTTACTATTTATTTACTGCCACAAGTAATGTGATATTCATGATGAGCCGTTTTTGTTTAGCCAGTTGCTACATATGTATGTATGTGTGTGTGTGTAAATGTTGCATGCATGCAGTGGTGCAACATCTGCTGCAAATGAATATATTTTAGTTGACTTAGAGCTGGGTGAAAACTATGTATATGTTTATTTAAATTACAAACTTGTTGACAATAGATAACATATACAGTAAGTTGATATGATCTGACTCATCATCATATGATCATATGATGTGTGACTTTTATGAAGTAGTGATGTGAAAACATAAACACATTTCGATTTGTAGTTTCAATGGGACTGAAATTTTAGCAGTTTATGTAATTATTTGAGTTAGTTTTTCAATTAAGGTATTCATTTGATATGAGTTGGGTGAAAACTATTTAAATTACAATCTTGGTGACAATAGATAACATATACAGTAAGTTGATATGATCTGACTCATCATCATATGATCACATGATGTGTGACTTTTATGAAGTAGTGATGTGAAATAAATTATAAAATAAATTTTAGCAGCTTATACAATTATTTGAGTTCATATTTCAAATGCGGTATTCATTTGATATGAGCTGGGGGAAAGCTATATCTAAATTACAATTTGGTGGCAATAGATAACATATACAGTAAGTTGATATGATCTGACTCATCATCATATGATCACGTGATGTGTGATTTTAAAGAAGTAGTGATGTGAAAACATAAATTATAAAATAAATTTTAGCAGCTTATACAATTATTTGAGTTAATTTTTCAATTGCGGTATTCATTTGATATGAGTTGGGTGAAAGCTACATATAAATTACAATCTTGGTGACAATAGATAACATATACAGTAAGTTGATATGATCTGACTCATCATCATATGATCACATGATGTGTGACTTTTATGAAGTAGTGATGTGAAATAAATTATAAAATAAATTTTAGCAGCTTATACAATTATTTGAGTTCACATTTCAATTGCGGTATTCATTTGATATGAGCTGGGGGAAAGCTATATCAAAATTCCAATCTTGGTGACAATAGATAACATATACAGCAAGTTGATATGATCTGACTCAACATCATATGATCACGTGATGTGTGACTTTTAAGAAGTAGTGATGTGAAAACATCAACACATTTCCATTTCGAGAAAGTTACATAAGTGTCATTTTAGTTTTCGAGGGCCTGAAACTTAAGCAACTCATGTAATTATTTGAATTTTGATTTTTCCCCCCATTTTGAAGTACATAGATGTCATAATTTCATAACCCTTCTGTTATTTCTAAATAATGACAACTTATTTTTCTCAGCATTGAACGCTGTTGGCAGAAACTAACTAAAATGTAAATGCTTTCGTGTAAAAATGTAGAAAAAGGAGCTACCAAGGTTAAAAAATAAAAAAAGAAATTATCTAAATTTCAGATGGATTACAAATTTTTTTCACAGATTCAAACTTTTCACGAAAGTCATTATTCCTATACCGAATTTTATATTCATAGGCTTAAAGTGAGATTGGGCTTCTGTAATAATGGTAAATTGTTAATAAAAAATAAGTGTTTTTACGCACATTTATAAAGTTTTTCTTAAATTTTATATAATTTTTAGTTATTACATAGCCCGGCCGAGATTTGATAGAAAAGATTCCATTTCAAATGACTTTTCCCTGATCTCTGTTGGTACTGGCTTCCTCGCACTTTAGTTTTGTATACACCCCATTTCATAAATACATTTCCAAAAATATCTTTTCACCAATCTGTATTCAACTGAATCTTCTTTCTTCTCAACGAATTCATTGAGCAATATTTTTAATATTTTTTTAAGATTATTTTTTAGCAAATAGATTTAAAATTATCCACTCCATTTACAAAAATACACACAGTAGAAGCATATTTCCCACAAAAAAAAAAAAAAATTAAGTAAACCAAATACAAAATTTGTTCACTAAGCAATCCTTTCATTAAACCTCAACCACTTGCAACTATCAAAACTCACTTTATGCATAGTTGATTAGCTGAGAACGTTTGCCTGCGGCTGCACTTAATTTAATTGACAACGTTTTTAACCCAAAAACAAGCAAAAAGGGTAAAAAAAAGCAAAAATCTCTGCCAATGATGTGTAGCACAATGTCAAAAATTTTGTTTGCAAAAACAGCGAAAAAGGCATCAAAAATCATCAAAAAGCATCGTGAACATTTTACTTCAACGCGTTGTCAGGGTTGTTAAAAGCGACTTAACTTCAAAATTTGCTCCCAAAGGACTATAAACATACAACGAAAGGATGCGCTTTTTACTTTATTTCATTGGAGTATAAAGAAATGGCCTGCAGGTGCATTACACTAATACCATAGTTCAAAAACAAATGGGAAATGCAAGTACAAATTAAACTTCATTACTTTATATTGTATGTATCTAAACTATTTATTTAAATAAAATTCAGGGAAATCAAGTCTGACAATAAACAGAAAATTGTTCAACCCTTTATTTAATGCCGAGCCTTAGCTGAAAGCAAATACTTTTGCGCTAAATTAACTAATTGTTTTTTGCTACATGTGTACAGTGGCGGGCATAAAAATCGGAACTAGGCAAGTGTTGCAATTATTAGCTTAAATTTTTACATCCTAAACTGTCACAAACGAGATTCGTGTTTGGGTTGTTATTGCGGTTTAATTATAAGAATAAAAATATTAACAAAGTTATATTCAAGGGGCGATTTCAAACCTGCATAAGGACACTAACCAAGATAAAACAACCAAATTACTAAAGTCTCTGGTAAGCTCAGACTAATTATTTTCTTGAAAAACAAAAAAAAAATTATATTATATCTTCTTCAAAATGAAGCAATTTTTTTCAAATTACTTGTTTGAGAATATTTCGAAAAAGTGGAGTGGAGAAAAATTTAGATAACTAAACGAAATGCGAAGTTATAAAAAAATTTGTATCCCCTCTTTTTCACTCATGCTGCCCTGTCAACTTTATTAGGACTTTTTTATTTTAGAAGTAAAAAAAAATTGTTTACAAAGTCAGTAGCAGGCTAATCTCTTTAAAATCTCTTGCGGATTTTTTTCCAATAGAAAATTTAATGCGAAAAGTCACTTAGGAATGTGGCTAGAAATGTTTCACCCATATGCATTTATTTTAGAATCGATCACGAAAAACGAAGAGGGTAGTGAAAACGAAACGAAATCACCGTAAGAGTAAGCATTTGTAAGTTTTACGACTATTGCTTTTTTTCCATAACAAAAATATATTTTTTGATCAATTCTCTTACATATAAAGACTTAAAAATAATATGTAACGAATAGGAATAACAAAAATTGAACAAGTTACCATTTCTAGTTACTGGATTATCACATTTAAGTAGGTGATTTTTGTAAATTACCGTTACATGAGATGTAGGCTTAGTTATTGTCGGTTTTTTTTTTTAATTTTAGAAATTATGCCTGCTGTGGTAAAATGTAAAGTGTGAACGAAATGTGGTAGAGTTTGGTCAGATAGCTTTATTTGCTCTAAAGAGGGCGGTTCCACGCCTATTTCCAAATTAGTTGATTTCGTGCATTTGTTAGTGTTTGTGTTGTACGGGGCGCACGATTTTTTGTCTTCACCTTTCTCTTCAACCGTCGTTTGATTTAATTGGCATGAGTAATTTAGCAAATCTAATTTATATCTATCTCGGTTTCTCAATTCCAGCTAGAGGAAGACTGAACTCTGATTGTTGAGGCCGAAGCGAACATTTTCAAGGTCTAAAATAAAGAATAATCAATATTTTTTTTTTTTTTAATTTTAGTTTTTTTTAATTGATAATAAAAATTGTACATAAATTTGTTTAAATCGCATCATTTTCAGTTAATCACATAAATATACAGAAATATTTTTTAAAAAACTAGCAATAAAAAACTTGTATTTTTAATGCTCGAAATTTAATAATTTTATATTGTAATATGTAAGCAATAATTTACTAACATTTCCACCTTGCAATCTGTTTCGAATATCGGTTAAAAACTGACCGTCCGCATTGAATAATTGCCGATTAAATGTACTCTATGGATTAGAAGACAGTTATTTTAAATCAGCTTTTTTGAACTGAAAAAGTGTCCAATTTTTACAGAATGAATAATTTCTTTCATCATACACTCAAATATAAAAAGATAAGCTAATTAAGCTACTGGGCTCATACCTCATTTATGAAGATTGTAATCCTTTTCTTTTTAATTATAAATAATTCTGCTAAAATTATATTCATTTTTATTTTAATTACAGGCACATCAATTAGAGTATCCGCTTATTGTTGATTAAGAGCTTGAATAGAAATTATCCCCCTAATAAGAGATAATAATTTGATATCAACAGAGTCATCTATTAATACAATTTTACAATTTTAATCCTATTATTCTAAATCAGAAAAGCTAATTTGACTTTTTTCGAAGAGAAAAATATTAAAAGTGAAATTTTATACAACTATTTTTATTACAAGGAAAATAGTAGAAGAATTTTTGTATTAAAAGTAAATTATATACAACTTTTATATTAATACAAAGATTTAAATATTCGGCCAAAATTCGGCTTTACATTCTCAGCACGACCTTCGGTGATTCTTTTAAAGAAAATTTTCAACGTTATTTATTTATATTATCTATGAAAGTTAAGAACCAAGAAAAAATTCATAAATAAGTTTTAAAATGGCACAACGCTGAAATTGGTTTGTCTCCAAACCAAGCCTGACAAGAGATGACGAAAAATCCTTCCAGTATACATTAACTTCAACAAAAAAAACGACGATCAACAAAAAAAAACAAATCAAACTAATGCTTTGTTTCTACAAAAAATTAAAACAAAAAAAAAGTTATTTGTTAATAGTCTTCTAAAAATCATTAAAAATATTTTTTGTTCGATGTGAAAGAAAGAAAAAATAAAGAAGGTAAAGAAGGAAGAAGAAAATATCTTTAAAATAATATTAATTAGAATATAGTTGAGTAAATTTTTTTATTGGCCATAACAGAAAAACTTACGAAACATATATTTTGTTATTAGTTCGAAAAAAGCGCATAACTTTTATAAACAAATCTTTTTCTTTAGATTCATACAAAAATAAACAAAAAAATATTTAATTACAGAATTTTTTACCTGCATATTTTTTTGTGTTAAAAAAATGTAAACCAGTGTACAACAACCAATTAAATACTTTTTGTTTGCTCGCAGCTGTATTTAATTTAATTTTAATACAACATCTACATTTGATTACAAGATTAATTCTCTACTTGCACTGCTGACATGCTTAGCTGTTTCCAGTAAAAACCTAAATTCAGTCAAAAACCATTACTGCTACAAATTGCCACAGGGAGCAGTTGGCATTGCTAGGTAAACGACGTCAATGTACTGACAAAAGCCTTGCCTTTTCACTAAAGCGCACAATAGAAAACTACTAAGCTCTATTGCGTAGTTATCCTTGCACTTCGATACACACCTAGTATGAGCATTGCTTCAAGTACTAAATACATACAAGCGTGTGTGTCTTATTGCTACATCGCTTCATTTCTCTTCTTCATCGCTTAAGGTCTAATTACATTAGTTAAACTGATATCCGACGTATGTGCGATGGTCCCCCTTCCCTTCCCTTCCCCAGCATGAATGCATGAATCTAAGTGAGATTGTGTTTACTTAGCTGGCATTCGCTGCATTCAAACAGAATTGAAATTGAAAATGTTGCTTTTCGTACGTTATTTGCAGTAATTTTTGCGCTCAATTACCCGCCGGCTATGCTCCGCTCTGGCTAAGCAAACAAGACAAATAATATTTTTTCGAAGTGCTGAAGTGGTTGGTTGGTATTTTGGTGTTTGGTGTTTGCGGCGCAATATTGCAATTTCCTTATTGGCAAAATAACAACCAAATATGTGAAGATAAATAGTGTTGACGCCCAAAAAGTTTATTGATTGAAGAAACAAAGCAAATGAAATGAAGAATTCAATTACTAAATATGCGTAGTGTTGTGAATCGTATGGATAATGTCAATTGCGAACAGCGGTGCGTATGAGTAACATTCAATATTAGGTGATCAAATTTCTAAAGTGCATATAAAAAAATATCTCAATTCTAAGTTAAGTTTAGCAAAAGAGTAACCGTTTTTTTTAAGTTTGTGCATTAAATTTACAGAGGATTTTGGTGCCTCCGATGTTAATCCTCTGTCTTTTTGAGCAAATTTCACAGCTTTAAATTTTATGAGATGACAGTTCTAGCGTCTTCCAATCCTGAGCAGGTATCGAGCAGATGTGTTGCCGTTTTGTTATTTAAGTTACAGAATGAGAGGTCTGGATGTCAATATAAGCGGTTGTAGTGCATCCGATTCGGCGGCATAAAAATAACTTAATGCTTGAATGGTACAATGGTTTGATACCAATAAGGCTGTCATTTTTGTAGAGCTTCTAGCTGTTATTCCAATCTTTACGAGTATTGTGCGTTTTTTTAGAGATGTTTATACCACGTAGCGAATGTTTTTGATTATAAAATGTATACTGAAGTGTAAATGCTGTAGGGCATGATCCGTAACCCACATTTTTGTATAATGTTTATTTTTTATAGCAGATTATTATGGATTTCGATAATTAAAGGAGCTTCACTAAAAAGTTTTAAAGCAGGTCCATATTAGATCTACTATCGCTGCGTTCGGCTAATATTTTCTTCAATTGTTTATTTGACGCGCTATATGTCATCTTCTCGAAAGCTACTTGTCTTCAGCCAAAGCTTTATTTAATTGGATCTCCCTCTCATCACCAATTATGGCTCTATGGCGCTCGCTTTTGATGGTATTGTTCTCGCTGTTCTAATTTATATAGAAATTGGGTTCAACGATTTCAAAAGGCTGTTACCGCATCAAAAAGTGAGGTTGGGTGGTTTTTGTGACTCTTACAATGCTTAGCGAATCCTTCGAGGATTTTCTGCTTTTCTTACTATTATTTTATTTTACTATCCTTATTTGTATATTCATTGTGCCAAAAATTAGCCTCGCCACTAGTCAAATAATTCTCCGAACCAAACTGCGATTTTCGACATAAATTTACAAAATTTGCAAACGTTGTTCTGCCATTAGTTGACCAACTTCTGACCTTATAGATAGACACAGGTATAGAGGTTTCCACTACCCTTTAAAATCTATCTAACAATTCTTTATAATCTATTTTTTTTTTAACTTTGGTTTTTATCAAACCTCTAGAAACTTTTAAGAATGTGTACTTTTCTTTATTTCAGAAATTTCTACAAAATAGGAAGAACAAATTTATTTTCGACCCTATAAAAATGTAGTCTGCTATTATTTACTGCCTCAAAGTTTATACAAATGAAGTTGTTTCTAAAAATTATCTCCTTCAAGACAACACTCACTGTTATTGTTATAATTTTTTTTAATGATTCTGCAACATTATGGTAGCTCATTTTCAACCACAGTTGTGTAGGGGCTGTTATCATCTTCATAAAGAATTCATTACTTAATATTTAAATTTTTTGCGAACACAACGATAATTGCAAAGTCTAACGTAGTTTATTTTATTGTATGCGCCAAATTAAATTAAATAATGGAGAAGCGACTAGAATTACAAATAGAGGGGTTCTCGTGTTTTGGGAGAAAGCAACAATATTAATTAAAGGAATCAAACTGGAAAATCAAAAAGAAGAAGATTTCAGATCGACCTTTGGCGACTTATTTGACGTTGCTCATCAGGATGGACTTAACAAGGTCGCTGAAGAAGATAAGCAGTTTTTGTTACTACAGAGAGAAAAGGGACACACTGACTGCATGGGAGGCATCGACATGAAATTTATAAGAATATAACGAAAAAATCGAGGGGAGTAGTTGAGATAGCAAGATTTGCAAAATAAAAAAATATAAAATTAGATTCGTCTTTTGCACAAATTTTCCATTAATTAAATATTAACTAATATTTAGATTTTACTTTTCGAAGGGGAAAAAATATGTAGAATTTGAATTTACACCAATCATATTAGAGGAAAAGGAGACAATGCAAGAAGATACAGACAAAGTGTATAGTTTTCCACACCAGGAGCCAGCAGGACTGGTAGGACAGAAGAGGTAATTACTGAAAAATTGTCTGTAGTAGATTTATTATTTATTTATTATTTCTAATAGAGATGCGGTGCGAATTATAGCAGGTATAGCCGAAGCATTAGACCCTGACCCCCAGAATTTAGATGTAAGTGAGGTATATGATGCCACCGTAGCAAATACTGGTCGCTTTAAGGGAATTCTTTTTGTGCTAGCTGTGCTATTGTTAGGGGAAATATATTTTTTTATTTAGAAAGTCGTCACTATATTTTTTTGAAGTTTTTTTTAAAAGAAGTTTTCAATTATAGAACAAGTACATTCACTGCACCTCAATCGGATATTTTTCGAAAATTTCAAAATGGGTGGTCGACCTTGGACAAAAAGACATACAAAACAGTTATAGAAGATGAGAATTTTAGAAATAAAATAACTAAATTTATTTTTTGAGCAATTAAAAAATCGCCATCACATGAATAATTATAATGATTCAAACAACTTTGCTTGATTTGTTTAGAACGTCTGTCACCGGGGGAAAAAATACTTGCAGAGTACCTGGAGCTATTCATCATGCCAGATGGATTGCACAGGCCATTTATTGTCTCAAATTATATATTTTCAGGGATCCATTATCGTTAACTGATTTAGAGAAAAAGGATATTAAATACATATGTTCACTTATCATACGTATGTATGTAGAAGTGTGGTATACTGCCCACAATCCTCCCTGGCCCCCAGCCAAGACCTAAAATTAGTAAAATTGTTGGTTTAATACAAAATAATTTATAAAGAAATAGTTGTCTGAAAAAATTAACCATTTGTAGTATCTCAATATGGATCAAATCGCTTGTTCATTTTTCGATGATTTTTTTTAAAGAAATGTCAAAACAAGAATGGTTAGAAAATTAAAGTCCGATGTAGACAACGTTGAAGTTATTTCTGATGGCAGGGATGTAAAAGCAAAACCTAAATTACATGAGA
This sequence comes from Anomoia purmunda, assembly GCA_951828415.1. Lineage (NCBI taxonomy): Eukaryota > Metazoa > Arthropoda > Insecta > Diptera > Tephritidae > Anomoia > Anomoia purmunda. The sequence continues at coordinate 99,879,914 of OX639996.1, forward strand.
TTGATAATTTATCAGACAAAGAAGTTGATTATATTGTCTCTTATCGGCCTAGAAATTTTTTTAAAAGCTTTTTTAAATACTAATCCCGGAATGTAAGTAAATGGTGGTTAAATTTTAAGGGCCGATGTTGAATGTAAACCACACCTAAACGTCAAGTTTTTTTCTGCATTTCATTTGACATTTCTCAATTTGAACATGGAAAGATACACAATCGAGCAACGTGTTTAAGTTATTATAGTTATAGTTATAGTTAGGCTTATTATGAAAATGACGATCAATTTTCGAAGAAAATCATCTTCAGTGATGAGGCACATTTTCACCTCAGTGGATTCGTCAATAAGCAGAATTGCCGCAGTTGGGCGAATGATAATCCAAGAGTGATTGTCGAAAAACCAATGCACTCAAAAAGAGTGACTGTTTGGTGCGGTTTATGGGCTGGCGGCATCATCGGGCCGTATTTTTTCCAAAATGAGGCCGGTCAGGCAGTTACTGTGAATGGTGTTCGCTATCGTGAGATGATAACGAACTTTTTATGGCCCAAATTGGAACATATGGATGTGGACGATATGTGGTTCCAACAGGATGGTGCCACTTGCCACACAGCAAACTAAACAATGGCTCTTTTGCGCGACAAATTCAATGGCCGTGTTATCTCTGCGATGTCAATTGGCAACCAAGATCATGTGATTTGATACCGTTGGACTACTTTCTTTAGGATTATTTGAAAGAAAAGCTGTACGTTAATAAGCCAGCAACAATTCAAGAGCTAAAGGATGAGATAATTCGGGACATTAACTGCATAGAACCTCAATTATGCCTCAGCGTTATCGAAAATTTGGACCATCGGATGGAGGTGTGCCGCCGAGGTCGCGGCGGACATTTGGCCGATCTTTTGTTTTATGCATAATTGAACCACACCATATTATCATAATAAAAAGAAATTAGGTATAATAATTTCCAAAATAATTTGTGTTTTATTCAAAATCCACATCGGCCCTTAAAATTTAACCACCCTTTATATTAAATGTAATGAAATACAATTTAGCAATGTGTATAGAAAATTTATTTGAATACTGTTCAACAATATAATTAGTAAAATTTATTTAAGGCGTTTTATATGTTGAGGTGGGGGAAAATGGTGAAAATTTTGAGTTTTTGTAAAGGTATGTAGCCATATTTTTATTAAATACTTCTTATACGTCTTGCGTAGTATAATCTCTAATTTGTAAAATCAGCTCAAGAACATAAAAGACTAATAATTGTCAAAGTTATAACATTATACGCCAAACACGTTTTTTTCAAAGAGGCTTGCCATGACTACGATTCCAGTCCATGAGCTCAACTGAATGCGTTAACCCAAACAAATTTCGTTAGTATGGAGACTTGTGGTGCCTTTGAACGATTTATTGAAATGAAAAAAAAAAATTGTCTGCAAAGGGGGCGATTTTCTCAAAAAGGCTACTTTTTTATCTGATGAAATGTATTAAAATATTCATAAAATTTATATGAAAATATAAACGAAAAAATGAAATCGTTCAAGGACACGGTAAATAAATTACGAACATTTTGAAAAAAAAATATTGGAATCGGTGGAAAACTCTTTCGGCAATCCAAGTGACCGCAACGACACTTTCGGAAAAACATGATTTCAAGATAATCGCGTTTAAAGTTTCAAGTACGCTTTTGTCTATTGTAGTGACGCGCCACGACTTCGTAAGGAAGCAAGATGCAAAGCGCTATAGCTTTGCTTCTACTGCTTAAATCTCTTGAGAATGTTATCTTATAGAACCTATACTTTAAGGTGAAAGAATTAAAAAAATTCGATTTTTTGAACGACCAATTCAAAAATAATAAAAATAAATCAATTAAACCGCGAATTAGAATCCTGGAACAAATGGTTTCGATTGTAAGGACAAAAAACTATGATTTTTAGTGAAAATCGCTATTTTTGCTAAATTTAATTCCCTTGAGGCACGTGTTAACTTTATCCAAACTTAATTTCTTGAAGTCACCCTATTGTACCAACAAAATTAGACCAGAATGGTTGAGTATGAGTTTTATCTTGAAAAAAAAAAAAATTCCAATGAAATAAATCAAAATAAAATTGTTTTCGGTCTGCGGTTTTGGGTTTTTTAGCTACCCATTTGTCAGATGAAACGAATATAACTAAACTGCATTTGGTATTCCTAAACTACTTTTGTCACATCTTAACGTTCAAACCTTAAAAAAATTCAACAAAAATTTGTTTTTTTTTGTTTTAATGGTTACTTCGTCATGAAATGCCCGCATTTAATCTATGCTGAGTAATAAAAATAAGGTACGCACATCGTATATGTAGCTCGATATTCGAACAGTAAAACAAATAATAGCGATATTATGACTGACATTAATTTGAAACGCATACCAAACAATCACTGCTCGAACAAAACCGATCATATTTTAATTATAAAGTCAGAACAACCCTTAGCCTTAGCCAAAAGCCTTTAAACTTTGCCTCTTATTTCGAAATAAAACTACCATCATAATCAACAGCTTCGCGTTTCGAACAAAAAATAATGCCATTGATTTTTGTATACAAAGAAAATAATGTCATCGATTTACACCAAATAAAAGATAATTCTAAAAAGTAAATAATGAAACAATGTGCTCATGAGTGGGCGGAGAGTAAATATACGTACGTGCGAAAGTGCGGAATATACTATTGTATGTATGTAATCACTATATATATGTTTATGGGTCATTTACTCTACTAGAAGTTTCTTATTCCCACTTTTATCGCAAGATATATCTCAAATATGACAACTCCTTAAATATTTTCTTCGACACAATACTTTGTCGCATTTCTTCTCCAGCCTTCAACTCTGACTCAATTCCCCCGCAAATCTGCCATACCCACTTACCACTCCTTCTGCCACATTCTACCACACTCGCCCCATTGTCCTTCGCCTGATTGTTATTCATTCGCCTCATCTTCTTCCTTTCACTTCTTTTGTTTTTGTTCATCATTGTGTGGCAAGAAACTTTTTTCGCTTTTGTAGCTCATAATATTTTACTGTTATTGCCCACTTCAATACAAGTGCGTGCATATTTACAGTTAACTGCCGCCTCGACTTACCATTCAATAGCTACTATTGGAACTCCTTCTTCACCTCATAACGATAAGAAAAACTTTTTGTCAAACTCTCCAATGCATTTGGAATACTCGTATCGATGAGTAAAAACCTTTTTTGGTTCGTATTAAGTCGTCGTGATGGTTTTTGAAGAGTTTTGATGAAGCAGCAGCAGCAGCAGTAATAATCGTTATGAGAGTAATTCGTATAATGATTAAAATTGCTATTTAACAGCAATTTTTGACATATTTATGTGTGTTGTTGTGCAACTTTTTTTGAGGATGGTCTTGTGTAACCAAAGGGATCTTACTAATGTTGTGAAGCTTTGCGGTGGTAACGTTATGCTTTATAGTTAGAACGTAGTAAGTAGCAGTGCAAATTTTAATACGTAAATAGATGACAGAAATTATTTTCCACAAATTTTGCATATTCATATTTTAGAACATATTTCTTGAAAGGGTAACTGTTCACAGCGGGGAATTGCATGGAGGTAAGTGGCAGTTGAGCTGACAAGGAAACGATCATCCGCCACTCTGTTAGGAAATGAACCTTTCTGTGATGATCCAACAGGATGATACAAGACTGGGTACACTCAGCGCAAAATGAGTACTGGAGTCCGGTGGGTGGTCTTAGGTCGGTTTCCTCTGTTTCTGGGCTAACTCACCCGCCGCAATGGTTGGGATTCGCATATCCACAGATTAAATCTGTCTCTTAAAGATCTGGAATTTTATTGTGATAAATTTTTGTTTGGTACCGACTCTTGCTCCCTCAATTTGTGGTACAACATGAAGATGCACACTATAAATTACTCTCGACATAGTTGACAGGATTCAAATGTACTCTGTGTACAAAAACAAACAAAAAATGCTATTAGAATTTCATATTACGGATGTTGCCAAACACTATGTAAACAATCTATAATTCGAAATTAGTTGTCGAGTACTGAGTTCGGGCTATAGATATGTAGTTGCTCCTACTACGATTTGAGTATTATCGAAATATATTGAAAATTCTTATTTTTTTCTTAATTTTTCACTGTTAAGGATTTCATTGCTCCGTCGATAATTTGCTGGGCAGAGCAAAAAATTACATATTTATGAATTTATTGTCAAAAATTATGAATAAAGCACTAGAAAGGGCAATTACGGGAACGTTTTTAAAACTTAAAGAAATAATACAAGTTATATCCAAAATGTGGTTTAATTCATTTGGTATGACAAAAATTTGAAGGAATTTGTATAAATTGCCGAAAAATACATAAATTTAATTTTTTTGTAACCTAGTTGCAAAAGACCAAAGGGTAGGATAAGAAATAGCATGTAAAGCAACAACACTAACTCGGAAAAATATGCGAGTTGAACCAACTCGGTAAACTAATATTCGGTCTGAGATGTAGTGTTGGGAAGTGAAAAAACTCCGCTATTGTAAATGAGATAGAAGCAAATACATCAGAAATTTAAGTTTAAGACCTAATTCGTTTTTATTTGCATAGTATTTTTAAATCCATAACTATGACAACATGCAATTTGATTCCACAACTATTTCCATTCTTAACCATTCTTAAAAAGCAAGAAATAAAATCTCATGTTACATGAAAGATGCTAACAGGGTTACTTTTGCAAGTAAACGAAATTTTATTATTTATTGAAGACGTAATTAGTTTGCTTACTGTTTTTTCAACAACGTCCTCTAAATGTTGCTGAATTCATGCTTTCTATACCCAAATACATTAAACCTGATTAAACTCATTTAATTAATTTATTTTAATTATATATTTTATGAAAAAATGCTCACCAGTGAATTATCAAAGCACATTCTGTAAAGACCGCTAGTAGCGCCACCTGGTACGTTTAGTAAAAATTTATAGTTGAGGATTTATTGCTGCTTTCACGAAATGAAAAATTCTTCATCGCACAACCATTTTATAAGTATATTGAAATAAAGAAGTTTACAATTTATTCAGACTATGCAATAATTAGTAATTATGTACATACATTCACCTAATATTAACTACGAATGTTACTCAAATTCAATTAATTTCAAAGTTTTAATTAACCAATTGAATTTTCCTTAATGGTTTATGGTAGTGGTAGCGAAATGATTTCTCAGGTACTTTGAATGGAATAAGGGAAGTGAATAATTGTAATATTGTATTTTTTTGGAATATTAGTCAGAAAACTTTCAGAAGTTTACCACCTCCTTATTTTTCACCCATAAATATAAATGAAGAAATACCATTTAACATTATTTAAAGATTTGTGCTAAATTAAAAAAATATTACCAAAACTTCAATTAATTTAACCATTAGATAATCTTATTCTCGGCGCAAATTAATAATATGTATAAATTTTATAACTCTGATCACATTGAACATATTTGTGTAAAAAAAAAACTAATAAATGTCATTTGATTTATGGAGTGTCCGTGGTGTTCAACACAAATTGGTTTTCATTTGGTACGTTTTTATCTACAGAGTTGACGATCGAGTTAAAGATTTTACTTATATCCCTATGTACTAGGGCAGGGACTATATCAAAAAAAAAAAAAGACAAAAGAAATCAACGAATTGATGAACAATAATAAAAACCCACAAACATATTTTGCAAAGAAGTTTTAATTTTTTGTAAATGATTTTATGATGTGTGATAGGCATATGGAACTATCAATAAGCGGGCATATCGTGTGTAAACGATTGATATGTGGGATAGCGACCTGTAAAATTTTTGGAATTAGAAAACAACAAAAATATTAATCTTCTCAAGAAATTATACTCTGGTTTATTTTTCTGTCCTATGATTAATATCGAAGCCCATTTTGCCTTCCTTTATTTGTTTGCTCTATGTGGCATTCCATTAATTTCTGCTATCCGGATATCCGAATAGTATATTTATATCCGAATATATACAAATCCGCATATCCGGAAGCTATAATAATATCCGAATAACTGGATATCTCATTTAAGTATCCGGATATCAGAATATTCGGTTTGTCCGAATGGAACTTTCAGCCCTAGTATGTTCTCATCGATACAGAAATCTCGGTCTCGTGCTAAAACCGTTATAGCACGATTAAGTGCGAACGTCGTAATTTTTGAAATATGTTAATGCTTAAGGGTTAATTAGAATACTTAGAAAACTTTTGGGTATGCTGTTTAAAAAGCTCATTAAATTTTGGTATAATAATGTGCAATTTTAAAGTAATTATATTTTTGTACTAACGTATTTTCTTGCATAAAAAAAAACTCTATATTTATCTAGATGACTGTCTCTGTAGTTGAACTCATATTAGCTTGACTTTCATTGCATTCAAAGTAATTTTTTTTTTAACAATTGGCTACGATGCGAATTTGTTCCAAATGCCTCAGTTCATCTAATAATGCAACATTTAGTTGATCCACATAAGTGTAATCCTCTCATCTCCCACTTTGCTAGCAGTCACCATCTCTATTAGTAGCAACCATAATTTCCACAATTTTATCTACATTCATATAGTACATAAATATTTTTATAACTCCTGCTATATTTTCATAAACCTTAGCCATTTGCTTTATGGCAAATAAAAAGTATTTTCTTTTAATTAAAACGATAATCGGCTATGACACAACTTTCGTGCAAATTCATCATTCAAGAGTTTTATGCGCGGCGCCATACGCCATACGATAGAGCAAATAAATTGTGTTATTTGTACCAAATAATACATTCACTCTGACAGTAGTACATTTATCACTTCATCAACATTACCAGCAATGCTATAATCCATTGCAAATGTTATTTCTTAATGTTTTATGACCAAAAGAATGTGCGAGTTTTGTTTGTTTGTATTTAGGTAGAAAAAGGGCTTAGGCTAAGGCGTTGTGGAACAAATAAGTAACATAGCAAAAATATGATGGTGTATTGGTAGTAGAGAAGGACCCAGTAAGGAATGCTATTAGTTTTTGACGAAGCAGAAACGTAGCAAAAATCAGAAATTCATGAAAGCGTCCCATCAAGCGAAAACACGCATATAATAGAAGGTCGCGCAAATTAAGGGGGGAAGTACATTTAGAGTCCGAAAAAAAGGTGTTTTTTGCAGTTGAGTTTTAGGAAAATAAAGACAGTTCATTTCAAATAAGTATTTTATGTAGTTAGAGTCATGCGCCAGGTTAAAAAAAATATATGTTACTCAAGTGAAAATTAAAAGTTTACAAGAATCTTGTAAGTCATTGAAATTGTTAAGCGACACTGGACGCAAATATCGTTTGAAAACAACAAACCAAACATTTTCTTACTTAAGACGGGTTTGTTATCATAAAAAGACTGAAATATTTGCGATATTTGAAAAATTTAACCCTTTAAAACAGGAAAAAAAATTTCGTTGTAATTGAAATCAAAAAGGGTTTTTAGTTTTTATGCTCTTTAAAATAAAAGAGATAATGAAAATCGGTTCACTAGCTTTTTTTTATTATCGCATTTACACAATATTGTAAAACGTGGTTTCGAGAAAATCTCGTTTAAGGTTTGCGGTTCTCTTCCACAATTTCTAGAATTAGCAGTTGAAACTCTGACGCGGTATTCTAAGGCGATATAGCTATCGATTAAAATAATAACAAGAAATATATTTTTTTAAATGTCTAATGACACTTCCCCTCTTAACTTTCAGTAAGTCAAATCACCTTGGACAACCTTACAATCCTTATCAGGGAGGAGGACGTCGACATCTGTCTTATCCAGGAGTTTTGGATCTGACGCTCATAGATTATGGGTCTGCAGATCAGACAATACAACTTGGTTTACATTAAAGCAGAAGGTAAATCGAGGATACAAGGATTAGTAGTTTTTTTCTTTCGCCATAATTAAGATTGTGTTGTCTGTAAGTAAAGCAGCCGGTTGCTATTGTCTTGTCTCTTAACGAAAGGTTGTTTAATTCTAGGTATAAACAAAAAAGAAAAGTTACTTTTTTCCTGAAAGTAATGGCCCTATGTTTCGACGCTTCTTCCAACTTTGGCAGAAAATAATAAAAAATTCTCCAAAAATATCCTCTGTGAAATTAAGGCTGATTCTTTGCTAAGTATTCACTTACTGGAATTCTGACTCATTTTTTGGCTCTTGCTACTCCTTTACTTTTTACATAAATTATAGTGAAACACTCTTGGGTAAAATAATGCGGCTAAAGGAGTACAAAAAGGACATGGATTCAATATGTTCGGAAGCGTACTTTTTGTTGCTGAAATTTGTTGCGATGATCATAATATACCTGTAGATAAATTCAATTTTATTTTTTCCTGATTTTATTCGCAAAATGTGTAACAAATAGGGAAGCGTTTGATGATTGGTGCCTTGCGTTTATAAACCTATGTAACCTATGTTACTAAACTGTTGTCGTTTTCGAAATTATGTATGTACTCGTATATTTGCTGTATTTTGTAGATATAGGTCATTAAGTGTACTTTATGCTTGGGAGAGGGTTGCCACCTGTTTGAAATGCCAATTTTAGTTAAATTATACACACTTTATAGGATATATTATAATATGGATGCCAAGCGGTTCGTTCATTGATCACTTGTCTGAGGGTTGCCACCTGTTTAAAAAGTCGAATTTAATAAAATTATAATCAAGTTATACGAAATAGTGAAATATGAGTGTCAAACGATTTGTCTCGGCGAGTTTCATTGAGTATGTTATGGAAAGGGATGCCACCTGTTTGAAGCGCCAAATTTTTTTCAGGTATAAAAAATATTAAAATATGTGTATCAAATGGTTCGTTTAGCCAACGGGAAGGAGAATATATCTAGCTAGACATATTTTGTAGAGGGTTGCCACCTGCTTGGAAAGTTGAATTTAATTAAGCTACACACGATTTATATGGAATATTGAAATATGGTTGTCAAACAATTTGCCTGGGTTAGCGGAAGGTTCATACCAATATTTTGGAGAAGGTTGCCACCTGTTTGAAAAGTCGAATTCTGATATGGAATAAAGACGAAGAAAACATTAAGTCTCATATAACAGAAGCAATTGCTGTAGCAAGTCCAGCGCGACTCATGAGGATCAAAAATAGGATTCCTAGGAAATAGATTTCTGACGAGTTTTTGGCCTTACTTTGTAATAATAATAATATTTTTCCTGGATAGCAACAAATTACACAAGCGAAGAAGAAAACAAAAGTCTTTTTATGCCAAAATTACCGAAGTCTCAGCTAAAGTTGGCCTACAAAGGCCCAGTGCAGGTTATTATATTAAGAAAAACTAACTTTTTATCATATCAATCATAGTAATTATTTTTATTATTTTATTGAAGAAGAAAATAAATGAAAGTTAATATTTTTTTTGAATTTTAAAGAAAATTGTTTGCTTTATTTTATCTTATGTTTAAAGATAACCTGATTGTTGAAGTTGATTAATAACTTTTAGTATTTACTGAAAAAATTTTAGTTTTCCCATTTTTCATATATATCTTTACTCGTTGTAGCTCTCTATGTTTATACTTATTTTAAAGCTTAGATATTTTAATATCAAAATATTAAAAAGTTATGATTTTTGCAACGAAAAAAGTCAAAATGCGCCATAGTGCGACGTTTAAAGAACCAACGCTATGCGCCAACTTCAGATTCAGATTGAGTAATATTTGTGGATCATTGGCATTCTGAATACAAAAAAAAAAATATTTACTCTCAACTTGAAAATTATTAGTTCACTAATCGAATTTTAATGTAGCTCTCTAGTACTCGTTATTTGAATTTGAAATATTTTATAGCGTATTATGCGAGTTATCTTATGTGAGAATCACATCCACTTTTATTTTAGCAACTGGGCTTGGTGGGCGGGGCATCAACTCACTTATACTCACTGTGCATTCTTTCACTTTCTACCCACATACGTCTACTTTACTTTTCCCTTAGATGCCAAGTATTCGTAGCTGGACTCGCATAGCAGTCATTATTATTATAGTTACGTTCATAACTAAATATTTTCCCACATATCCTTTATACTGTTTATATATAATTCTTACTATTTGCTTGGCAGCGCATTAAAGTATGCTACTATTATTTTACATTATCATCAACAGCTAGTAGTTTGCCATCTTTTATATCCTTTTTGATGACCAAAGAGATTATATTCGCAACACTAACGTGTGTCTATGGACAAATTGCAATAACAATAATAGTTTATATAGCTACACATATTCGTAAAGCCAAAACAACAACTAACGATTGAAAATATCCATTACATCATGAGGAAAGCTACTAGGACATTAATAGCGAGTAAAATGAATAACACTTACCACGATATGTGTATATATTTACATATAAGCATAAGTTCATTATATAAGATAAACAAATATTAATTTCAACAGTTCAGCAATGATAAGAAACATTTGGAATAGCAAAAATTGTGGTTTATAAAACTAGGGTCACCAACTGAGCAGGAAGAGGCAAATCTTATCGGTAAAATGTGTCGGAAGAAGTAATGGACCTAACAGGAATGCCAGACATAGCACCTGAATCATAATTAGATCACGATTTCTCTAGTTTACATAGAGATGAGAAGGTAACTAAATTCATTCCAGCACACGAATGTTCCTGCAGTTTGAAAAAAGTGGCTTAAACTTCTATGGGACTTCTTCGATGACTTAGAAATTTAAGGTACTAAAGGATGTTTTTTATAGACATGTGGTTTTCAACGAGGCTATACTTATTTCGGTTGGTCTTTTTGACAGCTGTTGCTTGATTTATACTCAGTGAGGTTTGTCACTTCATAAAGGAGAGACTTACTCCGGAACAACGTTTGCAAATCGTGCAAATTTTGGTTGAATGGGTACGTTAATAAACAAAATGGTCGCATTTGGAGTGTTGATAATCCGCAAGCCATTGCTAAAACGCCATTACATCCTCAAAAAAATCCTGTTTGGTGCGCTCTATTGGCAGAGGGACTCGCTGGTCGTTATTTCTTCAAAAATCAAGCCGACCACAATATTACAGTCAATGTGGAATGCTATAGGGTCATGATTAGTGAATTTTTCGTGCCTAAATTGGAGGATTTGATGTGGACGACCATTGGTTCCAACAACGAAACAATAAATTTATTGAAATAAACTTTTGGTGACCGCATTATCACGCGTCTTGGGCCTGAGGCGTGGCCTCGAACATCGTGCGATTTAACACCGGTGGACTATTTTTTGTGAGATGATGTGAAGACGCTTGTCTACGCATATAAGTCCGAGATGGTTGACGCCTTGGAAGAGAATATTCGGCGCTTTGCGTTTTATTTCTTCTTGAAAATCATATGTCAATAAAACCACTATATCTTGTTGAAGGAGCTAACTAAAGCTAATTTAAAAGGTTCTGGTGGATAAAAGATATATAAAAGTAAGAATTCATACATTTATCTGTGATTATAATCTTATTTGATGTCTGTTCATAGACTCCGAGTGAGTTATAGCCGTTAAATTTCTGTGTATCCAAATCCTAATTAATATATATAGTCTACTTTTTCTCTTTGTTCGAAACGTTTGAAAACGATTGAGTGAAATAAACCTCAGATGAGTTCCCCTTTTTTGATGACGATCAGATGCAATGTTTTAAATACTGAAATGGATGGGACAAAGCAGGATAAAGATTGGAGTTTGCGACGTCCACTGCAAGTGTAATATAAAGGAACGCAAGTTCCGTGTTGGATTTGACTTCGTTTCCAACTACTGTTGTTCACGGCGTCTCGCAACGGGTCTCATTAAAGCGATATTCTTCAACATCTCGTTGGTATGCGCCCACGTCACATCAGAAGAGAAGAACGACGTGGTTGAAGATCTCCAACATGAAACCTCCGCTAACGGACTGAGTCTGACTGATTTTGCCGGATTCCAAAGCATGTTAGGTTGTCGCACCAGATATCAGCATAGAAAGAGTTGAGAAAGGAAAATACGAAGAAAGAAACTAGGCACCGAAATACATGAATTCTAAGATCGGGAGACGCTAGCTGATAGAAAAAGCGGAAGAAAATTTTCCCCGAAGGTTTCAACCCTACACAATTAACCTTCAACGATTCAACGAGTACGCGATATAAAATGCCTCTCTGACTAAAACTAGTGCCTTACGAAAAGAGTTCCAAAATATATATAAATTGGAATAAAATATAAATAAATTGTTTTACTGTGTAAAACACTATTTCCAGAGCAACGCTGATTATCCAGCCTTGAAAATATGAAACGCATCCGCTGGTAAGGGCATTTGGGTTCCCTCGGTAGAGAAGCATTTGGCTTCGCTTGGTCTCCTCAGTTGGCGCCAGTTAGCAAGGCACAAGATCGACTGTTGTGCTATATTGGAATCGGCCAACATTGTCGAAATTAAGGACCTGACAAGGTTTCTTCAGCTCCCAATGCGATATCACAAAGAGCCATGAGCCTAAGGGCGTCTCTCTAGGAACTGCCGCTTTACCAAACCCAACGTATCAAAATAAAAGGTAATCTAAATTGAGACCACGTTTCTCTAGGCAAAGAAATTTATTTAGGTACATCGATTAGTTCTAGTTTACTTCTGCCATTAAGTTACATTTTCGTAAGTTACTTTAACGTCAGTTCAGAGTATGTCGCTAATCAGGCTAGCTCTTAACAGAGGTTAGAACTGAAGACTAAGTAAAATGTATTTAATTCAATTCCGCCGCTATAATTCAATAAATTCTGAGACGGTTTGTACCTTGCCAAAAGTTTCAACTTTAGCGATGGATTATGAACTCAAATAAATATCTGGATCACACCATAAAAGAAATACCTCCTCGCTAATCATTCATTCAGATTCCGTTATGTTAAACTCCAGTATATTTTACCCATATGCGTAAACATTTTATAAATTTTTTGATAAATTTACTTCAATTCAATATACTTGTACACAATTTTACTACGCTAATAAATATCCGAATGGGTTGAATTTCTTAGTCCTTAAATATCTCTCTTCGACAGAACTCATGTAGATTGTACCTCTACGCACAGTAGAATTCGAACCAACCAGGATGTGGCTGCATGGGAGGAAAGAATTATGGATAGCAACTTTCTAGTCACTCTGGCCTTCTCAATTCCCCCTCATTTCCGATGGGCGAGGGGCGCAGTACTTTCTGAGACTTTAAAGAATAAACGTACTAATCGAGCACTTGGCCTTTTGGCCTTTTTTACAGAAGTGAAAGGACTAAGAAACATTCGTTCAATATATAACATAGGAAATGCAAATGCGGACTTCTCGCAAGGGTTGACCCTTTCGAAGATCAGAAGACCAGAATGTTTTACGGATATAGAAGTAGAGAATATTAAAAATTAGTAAATAAAAATAAAAGCACTAACCTTAATTTTGAACTTCACTTAAACTAAATTAAAGTGAATAAAATATTTTAAGCTCAACGCCTTGAGGTAAAGAATTCCTAAACAAAACGATACTGTGTGGTGAATATAATAAAAGCCAACAAAAAAGTTTTATTTCTACAGGCAAAACTTTTCATATCGATTGTGAATGCTATGTCAGCAAAGATGAGCTAAGTTTCAAATATCGATATTTGAGGCCCCTTTTTCTTCTTAATCCATTCTAACAAAGATAGTAGTTTTTGAGTTAAAGACGTTGCCGAAAAATTGAGCATAGATCTCTCAGTAAAAGTTCAAGAAATAGATTTGCCACAGCGCTTTAAATAAAATATAAGACTATCGTTAAACGCACGCTGATAGAATAGAATTTATTTACCTTTAGATAGGAGAAAGTTTTTGTAATTTTCTTGTCGCCAACTTTGAATACAAAGTACTACGAAAGTCCATCAGATATATTTTGAAATCTAACAAATTTTCTCATACCAAAAACTGCACACTGCCTAGAATAACTACCATAACTATATTTGTATCGCTGTGCGATCAGTCACACCCATTTCATACTTTGTTGCATCAAAGCCTCTTGAAGATCGTTAAGATTAAGTTTGTCGCAATTTTTATTACCCCACATTGTTCTAGAAAGGATGGCAAAAAAAAAATAAAAAATCAAGCAACTATCCAACGAGCTATTGTTCTGCGCTTGGCAGCGCTAACCGTAGCAAAAGTGTGTTGAATTGAAAAGATTGTTGCATACTCGCAACGTGAGATTTAAAGATTTTTCACGGTTTCTGGTACATTTTAATAAATCGAACGTTGCAAGCCACAGTCGAGTATAGAAGGGGTTGATACCCTGGATACCCTGGTTTAGCGATAGGGGTTGATTATCACGCACTGCGGCGAGCAGTCGAATGCGCTGTTTGAGATCAATTGCCGCGATGGTGTAAGTGTGTGTGTATGTGTGTGAAATCTGCTAGCATCAATGAGTTGACTGAATTGACATATTCGGCGGCGGTCTTTTGTCTACGCTAAACTGTCAATAAAATACAGCCAAGCGAGTTATGAATGCACATACCATCTATACCTACCTTTTCCTCGCCTAAATAAACAAATGCTGAAAATTCGTTTAGAGTATCATTCGAAAACAAAGTAGCTACAAAATATTTCTAAAAATTATAAAAATGCTAACAATAGACTTTGAGAATATTTTTTATGTGCATACGCTGAGACGATTTCCTTTCAAAGTAGCGACGCAAATTAACAACAATGTTGCCAACATTAGCAAATAAAATATTATAGACGTAAACAAAATAAAATCTCAATGCCACAAAAAGCTTAACAAAAGGAGATTTGTAATAAAAATATCACACTACAAACAAAAAGAAAAAAAATAGTGAAATAAAAATTTAGCGTCAGCATTTGCGCCTGCGCAATACGCGCTCCTCAGTCTCACCATAGCACTCCAATACGTCGACTGCGTTCTCGTCATCGTCGGCGTTGTCATTGTCAACGTTAAATGTCAAAATTCACATTAGGTTGCATGAAAAATGTGACAACCGAGGATCAACAGTACAATGCCGCGCAGGATTAGTGTACACTGGCAGGATAATAAAATGTCTTAGCATTTATATTTTTATTGCTCGACGTACATAGCTCGAAAACCCACATAACTCTTTTCATGAGCATTTCTTTTGTTTTGCATTTTTGTTTAAGTAAATAAAATGTTTAGCAACACTGTTGCAACGCCCTATTTTCAACTGGCTTTTGCATTTGCTGCTCACGCGGTATTCGTCAGTTGTCACTTTTTGGCTCATAAATTAGGATAAATTAGTGTGCAATGGCATGAAAAGAATTGGATAAATTTTTATTAGTCAAATTTCCATGAGCAAATTTCGAAGTTTTGTGAGATTTTTTTGCGTCGTTTTTTGAAAAGATAGCGCGCAGAAGCGTGCGATTCGGATTCGTCAAATGCGCGACATATCTAAGAGTTTTGGTGTTTTTTTTTAAACACAAAAGTACATACATATACTGCGTTGGATTGTATGAAAAGTCCCTTCAATGTAAAATAAAAATTTTAAGTAATTTTAGCGCATCCTAGCATATGGAAAGTACAAAGACTACAAGAAAAGCCAAAATCGAACGCCCATCTAAATCACTGAAAATATGCTTTCTGTCCATCACACTATGGTTGGTTTGCCGTCCCGCTTTTTATTTAACAATAACCTTGTTGCTTGACGCTAAAATCTGGTACTTACTACAGTCTATCATGCCTCAGATGCAATCGATGCCATTTGGTTGATCATTATAGATTTCGTCGTTGCTGACTGTGAGATCTGAGGTCTCTTCAATGACCCCAATGTTTTGGACTCCTGCAGTACAATTTTTGTATCGTGACTGAGACAACGCTCATATTGTTGACATCGCACAAATTAATTTACTTACAGTCAAATATAAATTATCGGCACGGTCCGCATTTCTAATAAGCTTGGGTTCGTAACTCCATCCTACTAGCTCCGAGAGTTTTTAGTCCTTCGTATGGTACCATTTCGCAAAGCATAGCCTTCTTTTAAGATTGATTTTTGACACCTTGACTGTTTAAAGAGTTTTCTTATATTTAATCGTAGACCGTCACCATGGTACTGCCATTTTGGGCTATTTATAATATTTCAGTGTATTTTTGACTTTTACTCTAGAAACCTCCATTACATTTTATGCTTTTGAAAACTCTCCCTCATAAATAACATTTTTCTCACACGGAGTTGACCTCTTATTTGTCTATTACTTATAATTTCGACTTTTAAATTTTTTTTTTCTCGCCGACTATTGTTTCCCAAATTTACATTACACTAACTGAGCACGCGCGAAACTGCCGTAAGTTCTTCGCAAAAAGCAGTCCATAATTTTCTGCCTTTGCTATTTACATCTTACGTACTGACTTAATTAGCGCTATGATGACGGCCTAAGCGATTTTTCACTTGATTCTTCCACGCTGGAAGCTGGAGAGTTATCGTCCATTCGAACGACATGTCCCAGCTAACGAAGACGCTGTATTTTAATTCGCTAGACTATGTCTATATCGCGGTAAAGCTCATACAGCTTATCATTTCATCGACTGCGGTATTCGCCGTCGCAAAGACGTAAGGGCCAAAAATCCCTTGGAGAACACTCCAAGGGCCATCACATTCGATACTGACAGTACCCACGCTTCAATGCCGTGCAATAGCACGGGCTTACTGAGGGACTTTAGGGTGTAGTGTTGGTTCGTCGATAAAGGGTTTTACTGCGCAATTGCCTACTCAGCTTAAATTAGCACTTGTTGAGAAAAGAGATTCTCCATTGAAGTTCGAAGTTGGCATTAATGTTGGTGTTAAGCTGGTTCCAAGGTAAATAAAGTCTTCTATTTTGTCAAAATTTAAACTGTCAACAGTGACTCGGGAGCCAAGATGAGCTGCCTGTTTATTTGATAACAGGAGGTACTTAGTTTTGTCCTTGCTTACCTCCAGACCCATTCATTCCCTTCATTTTCCAGCTTGGAAAGACAGAACTAAAGGCGTGTTTGTTGAGACTGATAATATTGATGTTATCGGCATGCGCCAGTAGTTGCACACTTTTATAATAGATATTATAGATAGAAAGACCGATTTAATTCTACAGCTTTTCCAACATAATGTTAAAGAAGTCACACGATAAGGAGCCACCCTGTCGGAAATTTCGTTTGGAATGAAACGGCTCGTAGAGGTCGTTCCCACACGATAGGGAGCCACCCTGTCGGAAATTTCGTTTGGAATCAAACGGCTCGTAGAGGTCGTTCCCAATTCTGACTGGAGCTTGTTATTATATATATTGCATAGATACTAAATTCAGATTCTGCGGCAACTAGGCAATTTCTTCTTGTGTTGTCGAAAGCTGATTTAAAGTCGACAAAGAGATTGCGTTTGTCGATACTTTTCTCACGGGTTCTTTCCAATATTTGGTGTATTGTGAGTATTTAGCAGATCTAAAGCCACACTTTTGAAATGTTGATGTAAATTAGACAGTTATTTTTGAAATTTGCACGTACTCAGGGTAAAGCTAGAATTTATTATACGTTTTATATTGTAAAATAAACTGCAGTTTTAGGAAAAGTTTGTTTAAAGGGTTCCAAAGGTCTACTTCAATAAAAGCAGTATTTTCTGCAAAATATATATGGCTCTTTAATGGACTACGGTGGTATACTATAGACTAGCAAAAAGACTTGCTTTATAGTTTTAACCTCGGAATTACCTTCTCTAATTCTCATTTTACAGAGATCGGTAACAAAATTCGCTCTTAGTAGCAATGATTCGAGACTTTTTAAGACTTGGAAATTTTACTTGGAAAATTGAAAATTTTATTTGGAATATTGATTACAAAAAAAGGCGTATCTACGGCAGATCTAGCAGCAAATTTATGTAGCTAATTTCGAAAGACCGAACGTCCTTTATTTCCCATCCGCCTGAATTGAAGAAAAGAAAAATAGTTTCGATGCAAAATGAAAACACCTTCGTATTTTATATGTACGTCTCATTTCAATTTAATTAAACAAATTTTATTTACTTGTTTTTCTACTTTATCACACTCGGCATACCAACAACACTAAGGAACTACCAAGCCAGGGTAAAGGAAAACAACAGTAAACTCATGAGGATCATAAACAAAAGAGACGTAATAATATCAGCCATTGAATTACAAATGCGCCTTCTTACACTCAAACGCACACGTGCGATCATTTTCTTTCGCACGCCACAAAGGACACAAAGTCAAGAAAGAATGTCCTTGCGCAGAGAGCCATGTATGTTCGTACGTATTGTTGAAAAATTTGAACTAATCTGCAAATTTATATGCAGAAAAGTTGTTCAATAAAATCGGCTAAACCAGACAATAAACAAGGATATTTTAGTGTCATTTCTTATGATGAGTAAGAAGCTCCTGCTGCGTCCAACTATTTATATGGTCAATTACAAAGTCGCATTTGGTGAGTTTATTTGTTTGTTTTTTTTTTTGTGTTTGTTTTTTTTTTTTTGCTATGTTGCTGATGTGGCGTCGCATCCAGGATTTTTAGTGTGCAAAGTATGCAACATACCTCAATTGACCATTGTCCAGTCTATAATAATCTTGATGCGTTGATGTGCACATAAAGTTTATTTTTCGCTTGTCGCTCTGCACAAAATGTATGGTTATGTGAACCACTACATTCTTCTTTTAGCTCATATAATTTACTACACATATACACAAACAGTAATTTATGAGCGCGTAAATGCAACTTTCTCAACAATCAACTGGAGTTGACCACTTCGTGGCTACGATAAAAAGTCATTAGACTGCCCTTAAGTCACTGAGTTATTTCACGAAAAAAAAACTTTTTAATGAACCATTTGGCAATTGCGTACTTTTGTCGTAAAAATTTTTGGAAAACTTTCTGGGTGTTGGTTTTGGTTTTTTATTTTTGTTTATTCTGCGTTTCAAATGAAGGTTGAGAAAATTATGCAGTGACATTTTGGAAGCAAAAAGAAAAAAAAAACAAACAAAAAAAAGTGATGACAATTTTAATGTTGCCTAATTTGTTGCAAAATTTTGGTTAGTTGCCGCCAAAGATGTGATTTTTATGTCGCCAGTGTCTGCTTTGCCGAGGCCAAGACTGAAATAAGAAAAAAAGACTTTAAACTTGTTACTTTACTTGTCGCTTACTTATCAAATTTTTTCCTTTCGTACTATTTTCTTGAAATCTTCCCCATTCCGCAACTCCTCAGCGCGCAACTTTAGTCGACCAACCACCCTATGGAAGCCATCTACTCTATGACTATGAATAATGCAATTCCAATTCCACTTATTAACTTTTTTATATCTCCGCTTTTTTTCGTCTGCTTCTGCTTTTTTTCTGACACTGTTTCCTTGTTTTTTTGTGTTGTTTTTGTTTGCCATTTCTGCCTCTAGCTGTAGTAGCTGTTAACTGTTGGCTTTCCGTATGTAAAAATATTGATGGTCATTAATATTCAATATTAGTGTACAATGTTCTTCCATCAACGCACCATTTACACCAATCAATCTTTATTATCAACACATCATTTACATGCACGGAAAAAATGACGAAACGAAAACGTATACTTATAAAAAACTGTGTAACGAAAATTCATAAATAAATGAGTTCGATCAAAAAGATATGTACAGTATGGCTAGCAAAGGCAAAATTTCCTACAACCATTTTGACACATAACTACCCTATAATGGTATACAATTGAGTAGAGAAACAAAGTCTATGGGATTTTGCTGGACAGCGGCGTTGTTGTTGCATTAGATATATGATGAAAGTCAAAAGGTCAATCGGCCGCAATAAGTATAAAAATGTTAATGAACTCTACTATGTTGAAGGCAACGATGCTAGTATCAGTCCTAGATTATCCAGAAGTACTTCCTAAGGGTGTTAGAGGAAGACATTTGCACAGAAAATGCTCGACGTCTCCTTCGCGGCCACGTCTTTGCCGGATGCGCGCCCAAAGTTTAGTGGCCATATATAGTGCAGGTTTATGGGTAACGACCCTGGATCTTTAAACAAGACCTCTGGTGCTGTTCTCACTGTAGTAGCCCAGGTTGCCGTTGATATCCTGACAGCTTTCCACATTTGTTGTCTTGATAAAATAGAAGTAACGTATATTTTCCTTAGCTACGGCCCGCTGCTCGATACCGCTGAACCGCATCGTGCTAGCTCATCGGCTTTCGCGTTACCCTCGATTCCCGGGAACATAAATTTCCCGATTTAAGAGGTAGTCAGTTGTTTACAAGCACCGACTACTTTTGAGCCAACATTTTGTTCAGCTAGCACCTTTATTGCTGCCTGGCTGTCGGAAGAAATGGTTAAGTAACCCGTTACGTTCCTGCCTTAAATCAATTTACAGGCCAGCCAAATCACGAAAGCTTCCGCTTGGAGCCCACTGCAGTAAGAGGGGGATTTAAAGGACATGCATAGTTTCAAGGATTCGGAGTAGATGCTGGCTCCATCTCCAGTGGTCATATCGGAACCGTAGGTGAATATTTTTATGCCGCTATTGGCTACGACCTCACCTCTCTTCCATCCATTCCTGCCTGCAAACACAGCCTTAAGTTTGCGACAGCTGAACTCCTTCCGGGAGTTAACTATATCTGAAAGAAGTTGGTTAAGGCAACTACTGTGTACCCTTTCAACACTCCGCTTCCCTGAGCCTTCGTTCTGTCTGCGAAGATCTACATAGGATATAAGCTGAGTAAGTCCTTTGCCTTTTGGTTCCGGTTGATTTTTTGTTCCTCAGATGTAAAATAGTCCGCACGAGAATTAATTACACAGAACTTATTGGCAGCTAGAATCTTACTGAACTTTATTAAAATTTATTTCTTACTCCAGCCTTTACAATTAGGTAAATTAATTCTAAGAATAAAATGTAAATACAAATTTGCCTAAACGTATCGGCTTAATTCTAGGAACTTAAATAAAGCTGTGATCAGTTACAGCTGCAGCTGTGCTATTGTTGTTATTGTTTGTTTTAATCGTAGTCTTTTTGCATTCATCATAAGAGCAGATTTAGCGTAGTGATGTTTAGAGTGGAAGGCCAGTTGGTGTGGGAGTCATGTGTTAACTTATATAAATCAATCAGAAGCAGATTTAAAATGTGATCCAAAGCCGCGATGGGACAGGTGCGATAGGCTCCCGTGGCACCAACACTAGTAATCCGTTGAACTTTCTGCAGACCGGTGAGGTTGTGGTTCTTCCAGAGAGCTTCCCACCAGACTATAGAACCAAACCGCAGCGACGGTCGCATCACCGCTTGTTACATTCAAATTATCATCATCGGCTTGATACCTCATTTCTTGCCAAACATCGAATTGCAAGCGTACAAAGCAAACACACAATTTAACTTACAGTCGATAGTCAGCCACAAATACTTGGTACTGGAAGATAAATCTAATTCTCAGTCATTAGAGTATTAGAGGTCTGAAAGTAGGCAGTTTATATTTCCTCTTTAAGAGCAACAACTTCATCTTATTTGGTTTTAACTTGAGACTACAACCTTGTGCCCACCTACTCAATTTTCCAACGTTCTTTCCGTGAGTTTGCTTATCACGGAGGGGAAGGGAACTGTGATCAGGATCGCCACATCTGTGTTAAATTCGAGCAGGATGCCATGTATGGTTATGAGCCACAAAAGAGAGGAAAGCCCTCCTCCCTCTGGTGCGCCCCTGCATTCTTGTTTGTTCAGTTTTGTTCCTCATAGCTCAGCTAATATTTCACTATTTAGACGTAGGGATGGTATCCAATTGCTGATTAGTTCTTCCACTCTTGCCCTAATGCGAGCGGATTCTATTGCACCAGCTTTGACGTTGTTGAAAGCGTCGTCGACATCAACAATTGCAGCCAGAGTGAATTGTTTCTGCCGAGAGATTTTCCACAGTAAGTACCACTTCATGAAGCGCTATCTCCGCAGATATTCCCTTTGAGTACACATGCTGTGCCGTAGGGAGTGGATATTTAACTAGAATTTTCTTACTTTAAGTCCAAAATTCTCTCAAGAACCTTTAGAACAAAGGATGTGATAGTTATCGGCCTGAAGTCCTTGGCCACCACCCTTGTTTTCCGCCAGGCAGTCGGAAAATTGTTATAAAGATGGCAAGCAATGAAGATTTTCTTGAGTTCACTTACCAAAGATTTTTGGGTTTTTTGCTGCATAATAGGTAGGATAGTTATAATTTCACCCTGTCGGTATTGCCTGCAACACCGGCTCTCTCCTGAGCACTGTATCAACAGGACAGTCCGGAAAGTGGGGATCTATTAGAATGTCCAGAAGTTTGGCTGATGATTTCGCCCATGTACCGGTAGCTCGTTTTACCAATGTATGATTTGAATGGTCCTTAGCAAGAATTTTGTCCAGCTATGCCGAATCCTACGTGGACTCAATAGACTCGCAATGATGCAGACAGGATTTATGTTTCGCCTCAAGTAACTCAGGCTCTTCTGCCACCACGGGGTAGGTAGTTTTGCTCCTCAAAATTGGACAAGCAACACCGTAGGCTACCTGAAAGCCTTTTTCCAGAGACTTGACTAGGCCCTCTAGATTTTATGGAGAATTAATGGTCGTTTTGCTTCTATAGAGTCTAAATGCTGACTACCTTATCAACTAGACTCCAAGATGTTCGTTTTGAACTTCTTGATGAAGGTCTACCGTCCCTCTTCCAAACTATCTCGAAAAGGATCATACGGTGATACGAAAAGGAGATTTTCCGCGAAAGTATGCACTTCCTTACTACAAGATACGGGGCGTTTATTGCTATAGTGACCTCAAGGATCTCTTCTCACCCCTATAGGTTTTCGAACTGGGTAAAATAGGGGTAGGAGAGTTCCCTATTAACTATTCATTTGTTGAGATCGTTGTCTTGCATTGGCATCACAGCCCAGCAGAACAGTTTCTCTTCTGGCTGTCCGCCTTCTCATTAGCCGCTGCACCTCCTCAGGTGGTAGAATTCGATTCTACTTTCATCTCAAATGTACGAGGATCAAAATTTTAGTGAAATGGTAGTTTACAATAAAAAATACTCAACTTCTCTTTACTATAACTATTTAAATAAAACAAGTAAGTGTTTACTGATCATTAGATGAGCAAATCAGTGAGTAAAATTGTGTAAAGTGGGTCAAAATTTTTTCGACGGTCAAGCTTTTTTACGGAATTTATTTTTTCTGACTCACAACGATACAAAAATATAAGTTTGACGATTTTTCGAAATTCAAAATATTTCGGAAGTTACAACTATTCACTTTTTTCGAAATTTTTTGGATTTTATTTATTTTATCACGGAGTGTATTAAGGATGCTGCTCATTTTTTTACCATTTTAGAAAATTGATGGATACTTAAGATTTTTAATTTTTTTATTTTATAACATATTTTCTTTTGTATATTTTTTTAACATTTTTTAAAATAGTTAGTTGTTGTTAATGGCATTCAATAGTTTAATTATATATGTATGTAAGGCCAGATATAAATAAAACAAAATTTCCGCATATTGTTGCACATTTTATTAAAAGTCATTTACAAAATAAAAAATTGGAGCAATGCAATAAGCCGAAAGTTATTTATATTTTGCTTTTGGCGCATAGCGTATTTTCATTGTCAAAAGCTGAGAAATGCTACAATTAGATGTTGGTGGAACTTTTTTTTTAAAATATTTGCAAATTCTAGAACTACTACATATTCTAAATACAGTTTCACCAGTTTTGCGACCGAGTAAATACTTGCACTATGTAACCGATACCCACCGAGTACGTGCGGACGCGTATCGAAGTACAAAAAATAATCGGCACTTCACAGAAGTACTACCTACTGTCATCGGAACATCACTTAGTATCAGCAGTTTTCAGCTTTTCCGTTTGCTTTTTGGGATCGACAAATTTGGATACACAATCACGTTTCTTGCAAAAAAAATTTCCTAGTCAAATTACTATAAACTTTGCAATTAACTTAATTTCTTTGCATCGTTTTAAGTTTAATACGTTAATATTTTGACATACCATTTTTTTATAATTCATACAGATAAAAAAATAAGACTTATTGCTTTGACATAATTTAATACAATCTTGCTTTCCAGTTTGTCATTCCACACATATCGCCCATTTTAGCCGCCTAATGGTCGCTCATTTATCTAAATGTCAACATGCAGCAGCAGCAACCTTTTGTTTGTTTAACATTTTTACTTTTTTTCTTTTACTATTTTCCCCAACCTTTAGTGATAACTATGGCAAAAACACGTAATCAAATAATCACTTGCCCTTGTTAGACTTCGTTGGGTGCTTTCTTTTTTTTTTGGTTTGTTTTTTCCAGTCACATGCATATAGATATTGGCGTATTTATCAAATATTTTCGGTAATTTTTTAGCAACGACTCTCCTTCCGCTGTAGCTTACAATACAAACTTTACCCTCAAAATCAACGGTAACTCCGCCATAGTCACCCTCACCATGTACACACTACTATACCATCTACCAACATTGTCTACTGTACGCACTAACGGTATATGCTGTCATCGTGACGTATTGCACTGTCATTCATCACACGGCTGGCGGCATATCGAAACTTCATTCA
Organism: Anomoia purmunda; assembly: GCA_951828415.1. Classification (NCBI taxonomy): domain Eukaryota; kingdom Metazoa; phylum Arthropoda; class Insecta; order Diptera; family Tephritidae; genus Anomoia; species Anomoia purmunda. The sequence continues at coordinate 99,904,454 of OX639996.1, forward strand.
ATCAGTCGCTCAGTGGTAAGCTCAATTCGTTTGCTCTTCCTCCGTTGTACTTTAAATGGGAATTTTTTTTCTTTTTTTATGCACTTTTTCCGAATTTTTGTTTAGTTCTATTGTACAATTTACTACTGCGAGTAACTATTTCATTTTTTGTCAACCATTTCCACACTCATTCGTTTACTATTCTTCCGTTTGTTCCGTTTTTTCTAACATTGCGCCTTCACGCTGATTTTCTCTTTAACCTTTTACCCAGTGTTGGGGGGTATAACTGTTTATTCAAGTGTGGCGAAAAACAATTTTGGCAAAATGCCTAACGTCGTTTGTAAATTGAGTATGTTCTCATGTTTAGTAAGAATAACACGCGTAGACCCGAAAAATTACAAATGTTATGTGTCAGTGTCAACTGAAATGTCAGCATGAGTTCATCTGTCAAATGATGTGCGCTGTTGTCAATTTTCGCAAGCCATACATGCAAAGCCAGAAGCATACTCATGTGTAACTAAATGCTGCTCTTTATGTGTAATGTTTTTGTTTTTGTCTTTTTTTTTTGCCCCCAAATCTTTTTCTTTCACCGTGCTAAAAATGTAGACATTTGCTTTCATTGCAATCAAACCGTTAACCAGCAGTAAGTTGTTTCAGTTTATCATTCGATAGTCAAGTTGTCTTTGCCCCCTTCTACTTTGAATTTGACTTTTAAATTTAGTTAATGTTCAGGAATGAAGATATTTGCTATAGAAAGTTAATTGAGTGTTGTGCACGGCGCAGCAGTCAACTAAATTTGGGTCACATGTCTTCGCGCAGACAATTTGAGGCTATCTGTCGCCTTACTAATGTCATTCACTCTAGCAGACTTCTTTTGACTAATATTTATTGTGGTTCAATGACGTGTTCTGCACTTGTTGTTTATGGCATTTCCTTCCCTTTTCTTTTATTATTGCTACGAGATATTCGTTTGTTCAAAATGCAGGAAGTTCATCTAATTAGCTCGGCCAGATAATGAATGTTCTGGCAGGAGTGTGAAATAAATGGCATAGATTATTCTTAGTACTTTGGAAGAAAAGTGATTAATAAGGTTAGGTTAGTGAGTTTATACAGCTTCAGAATTGGGAATGTATGAGGGTTTGAAATAGTAAGTCTTATGCCGGTATTCTGTCATGTCACTAAATTTGAGACTTTCAATTAAAGACACTTTTTGTGATTCAGTAAGCAACGATTTCGGTATTCAGTAAGCAATAGCCTCAAAAAAATTCACCTAAACCTGCGGTGGAAAGCAGTAGAGACAATCAGCTGATAGTATGGTCAGCTAGTGATGCACAACCGTTCAAAAATCTTACTAAGTATGCTCCCGTTAACCGCACGTAAACTAACCTAAACATTTCATGTCGCGACTTTAGTTTCACGGGAAATATTTTCGAAGAAAACATTAACTCCCATCTTAAAGTATTATTTTGAACCTCACTCCAAGAAACCCCTCAAAAATTGTCAACCAAATTATAATTAGCCAAACTTTACTAGGGGTCTTCGCAGACAAAATTTTTATACACAGAATGTAAAATTTTTCACAGAAAAAAACAAAGCAAATATGCTGTCCTTCAAATATCCAACACTTATTTATGCTCTCATTCATTAGCTTTAACATTGCAAGTTAACAGAGTCTACACAGATTTTGTCTGTGAAGGATCCTTGTGGAATTTTGTAGCGAATAATTCTCTAGAATATTTTAACGCTCCAGTGGCTTTCCAGAAATCTTTTTTGATGGATTTCTCGATGTAAAGAACAAAACGATGCTTTACGGCGGTAGTTAATCGGTTAATGTGTTCTTCGAAAATATTTCTTTCGCCCATACATATATTTTAATCATTTTTTCAATTTCGTTGAAAATAATTTAGACCGGGCTAACAGCGAAAATATAACCTGTTGGAATTGCCGCGCAGTGTACGTAGTTATATAAAAATAAAAACTACTTCACGAACATAGTTATGTCGCGATCTAAGTGTCGACTATCTGCATTATTCCATGCTGGTAAGAGAACAATCAGCCAGCTCAAACTTTTCCACAGTCCCAGGCAGCAATATTCCTAATACCGGTGTTCTATAAGCAGTCTCTAGTCACTAATTGAGACTTTTCGGTGGTGAGCTTGATTTTTAGACCATTTATTGTTCAGTAAGCCGTCTCAAGTCTCTAGTCTTATATTTTCGGTATATTTTGCTTAAGCATAACACTTAATTTTCAATAGGCATAAAAAATATATTTGTTTTCATTTACTTACGTAAGTCGTTTTGCCGTTTTGTTCGAATGTTCTAACATTAGCAATGCGATGAAAAACTTCCTCAGTAATGTTTATAAGGGGAATAGTGACGAATCATATCAAATGCCACTTCTTACTGGAGTTAATAATTGTCCTCCTCGCACCCTTAGACCCAGCACAATGTTCTATTTTAGTCTTACTGAACCGCTTACACATTGCAACGGGACGCTACAAAAGTAGACCGATAGTGACCGCAAACGACGCCATATTTTTCCCCACTCTTTTGACATTTCTCTTCAGTAAAGTTCGCCATTTCATCATGGAAAGATATACGATCCAACAAGGAGTCGAAATTATTAAAATTTACTATCGAAATTCGGAGTCAATGGCCTCAACTTTAAGAGCGCTACGTTCAATTTATGGTCGTCGTCATTTCTGACTGAATGGCTTCGTCAATAAGCAAAATATGCGGTATTGGATAGGTAGCAATCCACACGTACTCCATGAGTCAGCATTGCATCCCGAAAAAATTACAGTTTGGTGCGGTTTATGGGCCGGCGGCGTCATTGGGCTGCATTTCTTTCGTGATGATCAAGACCGGCACGTTACTGTGAATGTGAATTGCTACCGCTCAATGATAACCAAATATTTTTGGCCCGAATTGGATGATATGGTCTTGGACATTATGTGGTTCCAACAGGACGGCTCCACAAGCCACACAGCGAATGTCACAATCGATTTATTGAAAACCAAGTTTGGTGAACGTGTTATCTCAATAAATAGCCCAGTCAATTGGCCGCCTCGGTCGTGCGATTTGACACCATTAGACTATGAGTATTTCCTGTGGAGCTACGTCAAGTCTATGGTCTATGCCAACAAGCCAGCGACGATTGATGAACTTCGTACGAATATCGAACGTGAAATTGCAGCAGTATCGGCCGTTTTATGCTTGAAAACCGTAGAAAATTGGGTTCAGCGTCTGGACTTCTGCAAGCGTGCCCGTGGTGCCCATGCAAAAGAAGTCGAGTTCCATACATAATGGCATCGAATGTACTTTCACAGTAATAGAGAATTTAATTCATATCCCAACCCGTTTTTGTTTTATTTAAAAAAAACTTTTGTAGCATTCCTATTGCATAACCCTGTATATAGCAGTTTAAACAAGTTTGTAAAAATTTGGACATATTCTCTAACTCACGAGAAACTTTCAAGTCAAATCTGAATTAATGTAAGCCTTAATTTATTTAAGTTGCACTTTAATTGATGAATAAATAAATAGATAAAAAATAAGATCTCCTCGGAGTTCATCTGGCCACCTGTCGGCTACTTCTGAGCGAATGGCAAAATTACAATAATACCTACTATTTGGTGGATAAGAAGGTGAAATTATCCCAGCACTTCTTACTAAGTTGCCTCGCTTTCGCGAGACCAAGGCTTATGTATCTGAAGTCGCATCTTATCAAGTCTTCGACGGACATACAGAAAGTAGAGGTTAGCCAGCTCCATGGCGCCATTGTTTGTGTACTTTGGTACCTCGGTGTATCCCATAGGATCTGTGTAAGCTCCTAGGCCCAGCTACGCCAAACCCAACCTAAGTCATAGCATTTTTTTTTTAAACTCTTTTAAAATCAGTAAATTTAAGTTTTCATTTTTATACAAAGCAACGCAAATATTTAATCTCACAAACATTTTAACACAAAGACTCTGAAAAATCTTTCAACCATAAAATCCCAAAAATCCCCTTTGCCGAGACTTACTTTCTTCTGCTCTTCCCATATCTCCACTCAAAGCCACAAGGTATAGCGAACTTATTTCCATATTTGCGCAAGCCGTTTACCAACTCAAGCTGAAAATCTTTAATCAGGAAGATTAAAAAATTTCCACGATTTAACCACAACAACATTGCATAGTCATCGACACTCGTCGACGCGAACAAACAGCGCTCTTGCAAATGGAGTAAAGGTAGTGCAAAGCCACTCCACTGTGCCATCAACCGTTGAAGTACGCGAGAGCGCGAAACTCTAATAAGTTGTAAAGTCGCCGCGACAGGATTAAATTCTAGTATTGGAAAATCCTTTGTTATTAATTATGTGCGCTTGAATAATTTCTTTCATTTGCAAAATAGCAAAGGAGTTAAAATGTGGCTACTAGTACTTTGTGCGCGTATGCCAAGTTGTATTTAAATTTTGTATAACAAACCACACAAGTTAGTGTAAGTGTATGTGTGTACTTGTGGGTGCATTAGAGCAAAATGTACAGTCATTCTATCGGAGCAGCTAAGGAGCAAAGGACTAAGCCGCGAGAGTTAACGAAAAAAATTGAAATTTATAGGATATAATGTTTGGTTAAAGGCATTTGTGGCGCGAAAGGTGAACTTGTTGCACTTGTTGTTTGTTTTTGTAGCAGATGCCAGCGGCTACAGTTTCTAATTAAACGATTACAGGTTGCAAAGAGTTAAGAGTTGAGAAATGGTTTGCGAGATACATTTTTTGTTATTTTGCTAACGGCTGTTTGGAATTCTGAGGATTTGATTTCCTATTGTAGTTTTTTTAAGTTCCCTCAAGCTTTGATCGCCAGCGCGGAATATTGATTTGAAGTTGATTCCAGAATAAGTATTTATTACGTATGAAAAAATTGAAATTTTACTGACTAAATAAATGGTACCGAAAAGCTGCATACAGGTCTGAAAATCTTTCCCAAAGTCTTTCCTCACCATCTCATCCAATGTTGGGCATTAGAAGAGACTAATATCTAGAGTGGGGTTTTTGGTTCATAGAAAGAGTGGTTTACTACGCTATTGGTAAGAGAGATTCTTCGCTGGATTTCGATGCAGGTTCCTGGTTCCAAGATAAACAAAGTCCTCTACTTTGTCAAAATTGTAACTGTCAACAATGACGCGGGAGCCAAGACGTGATTACGCTGACTCTTTATTTGATGGCAGGTGGTACTTTGTTTTGCCCCCCTTCACCTCTAGGCCCAATTGCTTCGCTTTTTTAACCAGTGTAGAAAAGATAGAAATGTTGTCGATGTCATGAGAATTCGCCAGAAGTTGCACACTCTTATAAAAGGTGATGCCTGGCCGGTCTAATTCCGCAGCCTCGATTATCTTTTCCAACATAATGTTCGAGAAGCCGCTCGATGTGTAATCAACCTGCCCAAACTCTCATTTGCTATCAAACGCCTCGGAGAGCTCATTCCTAATTTCGATGGAGATGCTGGTTTTGCTCAGCGTCATTTTACATAGCCATATTAGTTTCCCTAGGGTACCTTATGCAGACATTGCGGCATAGAGTCAACTTCTACTGGTGCTTCCGAAAGCTGATTTAAATTACATAAAGAGATGATGAATGGCGGTCCTTTTCTGACGGATATATTGAAAGACTTATCGTATCGGGAACATCTGGTAAATGGTTATTTTGTCAAGTCTAAAGCTACACTCAGTTCATTCTTCCTCACCATTCTTGAATAGCTCAGCTGGTAATCCATCAGCGTCCGCGGCTTTGTTGTTCCTTAGTCCACGTGGATTATATTGGAACTAGGTCTAAGGCGAGGGATGCGATATTAATACCATAATTAGCGATTGGCGGTTCGGGAGCTTCATCTTCTCTATCAACGTTTTTGTTGTCACCATATAGCAAACAAAATTTCGCCCCGGTCTTAAAACATTCCGTAAGTTCTGGTAACGTTGGATATCATCTCAAACCCTTCGCGCTTACGTATTTCGACCTCGATTTTATCATATCTTCTACTCTTTTTCTCCGAATAATAAGTATTTTGTTTTTTTTACCCACTAGTAGCGCTCCCATATAGCTCGCGTTGTGCCCAAACGCAGCGAGTCTCCATAAGTGCAGCATCCTTAATCGTATCACTGGTTCTTTCATGGCCGCTGAAAGCTAATGAATTCTTCCGAGGCGGTACGTAGCAAGAGAAAAGCGTGATCCCAATGCTCACGAATTCCGGTTTGCTAAGAAGTGCTTTTAGTTGCTGTTGCGATCGCAGCTTCCGCCATCCAGGTTCCCTTGTGTATTTAGAAGCTCGTTCTTGAGTAGAACTTGGATATTTTGGAAACATGCCTTTCATCGAATCGCAATGTGATTGATTTGGTTTCACGTTTTTCGGTTTATAGACCGCCATGTAGCCTGGTAAGGTTTTCTATGCTGAAACCTGTGCTTCCGACAGCAGCAAATTTAATTAATCTGCAAAAACGAATTGCGTAGTTCATTTGGGATCTATATAAGTTCATTGCATAGATACTGAAATTTCCAATTGTGTGACTAAAGAGCCCTTTCTTGCTAACACTGATAGCGCAGTCGCTAAGCATGGTTTTATTATCATGACGAGGGAAGTACATTCTAGTCGCTCGTAGAAGATATATCTGATCACGTCGGCATTTCCTCCGCCAGGGTGTAGGCACACATTCGCGAGATCATGAAAAATTTCACCTAATAGGCGTTCAATCGCTGGAATCAACACTACTTGACGACGAAGTCTCTCCTACTCGTGAGCATGCGCTGCAAACACTGTTGGGCTCTTGGCATGAAAACGTCGAAGTGACTCTACCAGGAATGTATTCTCACTTAGCTCCATTCTCACTCTAGCTCCCAACCGGATTTTCGTGAGCTACCCATAGAATAGCACCCAGAAGTCTTCAGCTACTTGAACCACATTTTGCATAATCATTCCCGGTTTTATTACGCCCCCGAAATGTTGCTTTATTTTAATTTGGCGACAATCGATTCGTGACTTACTTACTTACTTAACTGGCGGTGTAACCACTTAAGCGATTTTGGTGGAACTTCTCCTGCTGCGATGCGTTAGTCGAGCCGACCAGTCGTGTTTCTATTCGCTCTCCGATTTTAATTAAATACAAATCGCATAGTTATTTAATTTGCTAATTATTGGCATGGTGCATATCTATATAATCTGAGACAGTGACTCTTCTTTTTTTTTGATTTTGTATTAAATTGTGATTTTCCATTTCTTAATCCATTTAATATGCCGTGTGTGTGTGGGCAGAAAGTGGAACGCCCTCAGTCCAAAGTGCAGTGCTCTAAATGCAATGAGTTTTTTCATCTCAAATGTGTTGGCATTCAACAGGCTGATCTTGACTATTTGTTGAGCACAGATAAGCCTTTCTTTTGTAAGGTGTGTGTGGCTGTGCGCCGTTGTTCTATTCGTTCTCCTCCACCACTCGCGGCTGTGGATATAAGTACCGTGGACCAAAATAAAAACACTCAAGAGCATGTAATCGAACAGCAGCATAAGTCATTTTCTGTAGCCGATGAATTTGCCGAAATTAAAGCGGTTAATTCTCGCCTTTTATCTGCTATCAGTGCTCTTCACGAAGATAATAAGTGTTTATTGAAAAAATCCGATATTTTTCAAGCGGAGATTCTTGAATTGCATACCAGACTAAATGCTAAAGATGATACATTGTCGCTCCTGCTCTCAGAAATCAGAGGTTTGCGTGGTGTTGTTATTGGCTGCCTTACACAAAAATCTAATACGAAAATTAACGAGAGCAAACATGTAAAATCGTCATCTTCAAGCTCTTTGTCTGCTGGTATTAGTGTTTCGCCCACTCATAAATCGTATAGTGACGCTGTTATGGGCGCTGGGAGAGCTAAACTGCCATTACGCTCTGCTACGGTGGCGCTTACAACAACGTCGTTGTCCTCCCACGTTACTGCTACTACCTCTAATGTATTCACTGCGCTGCCAACTCAGATGACTGCTGCTATTACCGATACTAAATTACCTACTTTGCTGCCCGCTCAAATTTGCTCATCAATATTGCCTCTCCAAGATTCGGCTACTACCAGCAACGTAGTGACTGCGCAGCCAACTCAGGTGACTGCTGCTATTACGGATGCTCAATTATCTTCTTTGCTGCCCGTTCAAATTCGCTCATCATTGTTGCCTTTGCACGATTCGGCTACTACCACTAACTTAGTGAGTGCGACGACTACTCCGATGATTGCTGCTACTCCGTGTGCTCAGTTATCTGCTTTGCTGCCTGCTCAAAATTCTAATTCTAATTCGTTTGCTGTTGCTGAGTCGCCTGCATCAATTGTTGTAAATCCGAACGAATGGACTACTGCGCGTCATAAAAAAGGGCATAAATTTAAGAAAATAGTTTTTGGATGTAATGATAGTGCCGAGTTGGATGTTGTTAAAAAAAAGAAGTGGTTACATATATCCTCTTTCAAACCATCTGTAACTGAGGATAATGTAATATCCTATGTTTCTCGACATTCGGGCATTCAAAGTAATCAATTTGCGTGCTATAAACTGATTAAGAAAGATGTTTCTGTAGACAATTTTCGTAGTATAAATTTTAAATTAGGCGTTTCGCCATCATTTTATTCGAAGGTGTTAAATCCAATTATTTGGCCAGCTGATATTAAAGTTCGTCCTTTTCGTTTTTTTCAAAAGGAGGTAATTGCGGAAGAAATCAAGTAGTAACAAACTGTCTTAATAAATCTCTTAACATTTATTTTCAAAATATGTCCGGAATGCGGACCAAAGCCAAAGATATTTTTCTAGCAACTTCTCGCGCAGAATATGACATTTACGTGTTTGTTGAAACGTGGCTAAATAAGGATTTTTTCGATACAGAATTTTTCGATTCAAATCAGTTTGTTGTATATCGCAAAGATAGGGATGCTCTAAAAACTGGCCATCTCAAGGGTGGTGGTGTTCTGATCGCCGTGAAAAGCAGTTTACGATCTTCAGTACAACAGCTATCAAACAATGACACCCTTTTAGATCAGTTGTGCGTCTGCATTAGCAGTTTCCGTAATATATTTATATTTGTATCATATATTCCTCCGAATAGTTCTGACAGTGTATATTGTGAACATGCAGAAAATATTGTAAGTCTTTGTGAAAAAAATCATGATTGCAACTTTTGCGTACTTGGTGATTTCAATCTTAGCAATCTGGTTTGGTCTGACATACAACATAATGGTGTCTTAACACCGACTAACGTAAATAGATCTCATGAAATTTACTTTTTAGATAGCCTTCTTGGTCTTAATCTTATCCAAATTAATACTTTATTTAATAAGTTGAATAAAATCTTGGATCTTGCATTCGTTGATGATAATATAATATTTAATTTCTTTGAATGCCCATTTCCAATAAGTAAATTAGATAAACATCATGTGCCTTTTATCATAATGTTTGAGTTTTATAGTGTTGTTGCAAATTCTAATGAAAATGCCATTTCTTTTAACTTTCGTAATGCTAACTATGATAGGTTAAATGCTGCCTTAATGGAAATAAATTGGGACTCCGTTCTTAATACTAGTGATGTAGCTGATTGTTTTGAGAAATTTTTGAACATAACTCACGATGTTTTTTCGAGAACCCTTTCAATTCTGGCACCTCCTATTCATAAATTGCCATGGTATAACAAAAATCTAAAAAAGTTAAAAAATCAAAGAAACAAGTTTTATAAATTGTATAAATCAGAACGCAGTAATTTAAATTTTAAAGAAAAATACATTTTTTATATGAATCAGTTCAATGTTCTTGATAAGTTTTTATACAATCAATACATTTGTAGATTTGAAACCGAACTTAAAGACAATCCAAAAGCTTTTTGGAAATACGTTCGTTCCAAAAAGGGTTTTACTAATATTCCAACTTGCATGAGCTTGAATGGGCTGTCTTCGCAAACTTTATCGCAGTCTGTAAATTTGTTTGCAGAATTTTTTAAGTCAAATTTTGTAGCTAACGATGACCTTGTTTGTACGCCCGTCTGTAATGCCTCTACCCATTCATTGGATTTCGGGTATTTGTCAGTCTCTGAATTAGATGTTCAGAATGGTATAACGGCTATAAAAACTTCTTTGAAATCTGATTACGACGGTTTCTGCTCTTACTTTCTGAAGCAATGTAAATTTTCGATCAGTAAGCCTCTATGTTTGATCATCAATCTATCGCTTTCTACTGGTGTGTTCATTGATCGATGGAAGTTCGCCTCGATTACTCCAATTTTTAAATCAGGTAGTAGGAATGATATAAGCAATTATAGACCAATATCTAAACTAACAGTATGCTCAAAGCTTTTTGAACAAGTGGTTAAAGAAAAAATTACCTTTGCTACCAAATCTATTTTAGAGCCGCGCCAGCATGGATTTGTCAGAGGGCGTTCTACTGTCAGTAATTTAGCTGTTTTCTCGCAGTACTGTATCACAGCATTCAATAGTGGTTCTCAAATAGATACCATCTATACAGACTTCTCGAAAGCATTTGATCGAGTATCCCACGCAATTTTATTGCATAAACTCGAATGTATTGGTTTCCACTCTGTTTTCTTGGCCTGGCTAAAATCTTATCTCTCAAACCGATTGTTATTTGTTGAAATAGAAAATTGCAAGTCGTTTTCTTTTGTGGCGACCTCGGGTGTTCCACAAGGTAGCATTCTTGGTCCAATTCTATTTATTCTTTTCATTAATGACATTGGTTCTTGCTTTAAAAACTCAAATTTTCTACTTTATGCTGATGATTTGAAGTTTTTTCGTAGTATTACTTGCAATAATGATTCTCATCTCCTGCAGCATGACCTAAACAATCTGGTCGAGTGGAGTCGCAGAAATAAACTTTCTTTGAATACTAGCAAATGTTTCCATATGTCATTTTCTAAATCTCCGGAGTTTCGGAAATCGTGCTATATTATTTCAAATCACCAACTTATTTCAGTTAATGATTTTGTTGACCTTGGAGTTGTGTTCGATAACCGTTTTACTTTCCGAAATCACATATGTTATGTCCTTCCAAAGGTTTATAGAAATCTAGCTTTTTTACGCCGCTACTCTAAGGATTTTAAAGATCCGTATACTAGGAGACTTCTTTACAATACCTTAGTTCGCTCGAAACTCGAGTATGCTGCTGTTATTTGGAATCCGATTTATGATTGCCATGCTGCTAGGATTGAAAGGGTTCAGCGTAAGTTCATTCGCTTTGCACTCCAATCGATCAGATTTGAAGAGCCGTTGCCCTCATACAATGCCCGATGTTTGTTAATAAGCTTAACATCACTTCAGAGCAGAAGAACAATTCAGTCTTTAATGTTTGTTTATGATGTAATTAATGGTTTCATTGACTGTGCCGAACTTCTAGGGATGGTTAGTTTTAATATACCTAGTAAAGCTCTTCGTTTTCAAAAATTGTTCTATCTCCAAGTGGTCAAAGTTAATTATTTTTCTCATGGACCAATTTTTAGAGCGCTTTTAGAGTTTAACAAAATCTCAAAAAAAGTTAATATTGATTTTTCGTCACCAAGATCTGTCTTTAAATCAGTCATAGACGATCTGTATTGGTAGTTTTTTATTTTTTATTTTTCGCATACATTTGGTTTTTAGTTTTAAGTTAATTTTGTATATTTAGTTTTAATTTGATTGTACCGCTAGTCTGTAAGATATATCATGTCATAGACCGAATAAATTGAAATTGAAATTAAATTGAAATTGAAATTGAAATTTGTGGTGTGCGTCTTGATGTCGTAACGGAAATTGATGGGCCTACAGTTTTACGCCGAATCCGAAGGGCGAATGTTTTTGTGAGAAGTTTTTTCATGTCAGAAATTCACTCGGAGGTTTGCCGTTGCCTGCCGATGGGCGAACGCTTTTTCTACAATTTTTGGATATTACTTACCCCGAGCTGGATTCGAACCTGGGACCCACCGAATGAAGCGCGCACACGCTACACACTCGGCTACGGCGGCCGCCGATTCGTGACGCTGTGGTTTAAATTTAAATAAAATTATCGAGCCAGTCACCTCTAGCGTCGAAATCATTTTGGGTTAGAAAAAAAAACAAATAAAAAATAAGACAAATAAAGTCGTAAAACTGAGCATGGTTGTAAAAGGAAGTGCTAGCGGTATTTCTATAAGAAAATTATCTCTATATCGGTATTCAAGCTCTCATTCGAAGCGATCTAATTAAGTGAGCTGGCAGTCATTACACTAGGTTGGTAGAGATAACAGGGGTATAAAAGTCAGACCACAAACCCAAGCTCAACTAACATGGTGCCACGCGATTTATACAATTTTTGATCTGCCTTTAACTGGCTATAAGAAAATAAATTTCTTGATTGAAAATGGGTTTCTAAAAACTCAAATATTTCCATTGCATGAGTAGAGCTCATTGCTGCGGATTTTTTGTTTTGTAGTTACAAAGCAAACAAAAATAACAAAGAACTAGCCGCATACTTGAGTGTTGAAAAAGAGTCAGTTAAGTGAGGCAGAAAATAATGCAAAGTTCATACCAATACAAGCCCAGTACAAATATCGGCTGCCTTTTAATCTCCCACACTTCAACTCTCTCTGTTCAATGCCAAAAACAAAAAAAAAAAAATCTACACTCCTGCTGTGCGCCACTTGTTTGTTTTCATTATTATTGCGCTTTACGATTTTCGTTCTTGTAATTATAATGAATTTTTCCAAAGCAACAATAAGTACAACAAATAAAAATAATCGGTTTCCCCCACACAAAGTACACATACACACAGAAAATCAAAATTCAAATCAAAAAACGCGCAACATCGATGAAATTGCAAATCGCCCACCTACATATAGCCGCTTCCTGTCCAGCCACAGAGGCAACGCGAATGCGCCGGAGTATGCTGTTTACTTTGCTTTCCAATTACTTGCCCTATAACTGCAATACACACAAAAATACTCAAATTTTTTTCTCCGCTCACATTGCACGACTGTTTACTTCACGCCACAAATTTATTCACTCGAATTAATGAACAGCGCCGTGTCTGGGTTGATGAAGAAAATTACGCGCTTTTTCGTCCTTTCAACTCGTCAAAGCAACTGTTTTGTTCTGTGCTTTCATTTTAAGCTTTATTGTTGCTTTCTTATTTAGATTTTTGTGGTTGTTGTTGTTGTTGTCGCTGCTGTTACTTGTTGGCTGTTGGCTGTTGGCTGTTATTGATACGTCTCATTAGTTGCAAACGAATGCCTTTTCAAGTGGTCCGCTGGTCCCTCGGTCGGTTGGTCCTTCCTTCCTTCCATCCTTCATTTCTTCTTTCATTCCTTAGTCGTTTCATGCTCATTCACTTCAAGTGCAGCAGCAGCAACAACAACAACAATCAGCAACGCAACGTTTGGCGGTTTGTGAGGTTTCTTCTATTTCTTCTTTATTTCCTGCCCCGCTTTCACTTTGCTTTAGTTATTGCGAAAAATGCTGAGCAATGCGGCGCATGAGAAGCTTGAAAAGAACCCGCTGATGAATTAAGGTGTGTGTGGGGTATAGGTTGGTTAGGATCTAACCAGGCGTAAAATTAAAAAAAAAAAATTGTAAAATCATTTGTTCTGGCATTCGATGAATTGAATGTTGCAATGGGCCCGCTTTAAAGTATTTTGAAGATTTCATGTTTGCATGCAGAATATTGAAAATTGGGTTTAAAAATAAAGCAGCGCCCTTATATTTTTGAGGTTAGTTTCATATGAAGCTGAAGAACTGAACAAGCATGGAATTGCAAATCCCAGTCTTTTCAAATTATTAAAAAGTCTATATTAATATTTATTAAGAAAGTTGTATTTCTCTAGGGTCAAGTATTTCTCATCCTAAACGTGATGCGAACCTCTAAAAAAGATCATAAAAAATTTCCATTGTTCCTTGAATCAAAAAAGTAGTATGAAGGAATTGTTGTCATTTGATATTTCTCATATTTTTCTTCAAGAAATAATAATGCGGGCATATATTTCCGTTGCAAACCGAGGTTGCCTTGTTCTTGTATTAAAAAAAAGAAAACCTTAGAAATCCTTAGGACAAAGTGGCAAATTTTTCAAGAACTATTGTGTATTTTGATTTCACTTATGTTAGTAATATATTTGTATGTAGGTTAGGTTAGGTTAATGTGGTAGTTCCCGCAATAGGAACTCACTTAAACATAGAAGAGGAGTCCATTGTGATACCACCTGTTAAATGCACGGTAACTAAAATCGGAAAACCAAGAATGATTAACCGGAGAAACGTTGCGTACCCCGAATGAAGTCACGCAAATCACCTATATCCACCCCAGAGAGCTCCTCTGGAGTCCTAAAGAAGTACGGGCCTAGGTACTGAACTTAAGTCTCGCAAAGGCAGGGCAGCTGAGCAGAAAATTAAAAGATGAATCCAAATCATCATCTTCAAAAAGCGCATCTCTCCAACAGAAACACGTAGGCTGCCAAAGGAGCCCCCCAGGAGTACCCTGTCGAGCGAGCTCATCAGCCAAATTAGTCTAATGTCGAGAGACTCCGAGGCTGCTGCGAGAGAAGTCAGGCACTCGCCGACAAGTTTTGATTTCACCATTAGTGACCCTAAGGCCTTAACAGCGGCCTGACTATAAGAATAAATATTAGCCCATCTAGTGGGTGTTGCATTGGTGAGAAGCCAATCGGCTGCCTCCGTCCCCCCGCCCCACACGCTGCCCTCCCCCCATTCCTCCCTTCGCGGGATGTGAGTGGAGATGGAGGACCCACGGGCTGGAGCTGCCAGACAGCAATCCGTTTCCGGAGGGACAAAGTCGAAGCTGGCAAGAATCCTTGAATGCTCAATGGCCGAGCTGAAGCTGCATCCACTGCATCTTAGCCGGGCAGCAGCACGGGCTGCTGCAACCTTACTTGGAATGTTCACAGGTAACACGTTAAGCATACCATGAGCGCGAGAGTGGGTATGGTGGGTATGCTGAACAGGCGTCGCTGGGGGTAAAGCTTCTTTAGAAATAAAGACCAGTCACAGATTGTGCCATATATCGGAATAGAGAGAAAACCTCTTGGTAGAAAAATTCGCAAGGTACATATGTAGTTCATATTCTACCTTTTTTTTGCTATGACTTTAATATCCACAGAAGTTGGTATAAAGTTCAATCAGTTCTTTGCTGCTTCGCTCTTGGTACCAACCACGTTCGCGGACTTGATCATGAATCTTGAGTGTAATAGCATTTTAGAATTCCTTGGAATTATTCTCATATTTTCTTGACGAAGAAGAAACTTTTATGACACAATCGAATAACTCATCTACTTTATCTTATGTGCAGCAAGCCTACAATAAGGAAAACCCCACAGAGCCAGTATTCATTCATTTGTAACGAAAATTTAACGATCCCTAGAAACAATGCAGTAGTGGCAAAGTACAAAATATTGACCTTTACACTTCCTAAACTGAAGAGTGTAGATTTGCAGTTTAAATGTACTACCAAGTATCATCGAGTAATTCCAGACGTTAAGTTTAACTGGAATGGCAATAGAACAGTGAGAATGAAGAAAGCTGCAAAGGCGATTGTAGTAGACATAGATCATAGACATGTATACTGATGGCTCCAAACTCGAAGGAAAGGTCAAAGGAGGAGTTTTCTCTATAGAGCTGAAACCAGAAATATCGAACCGGCTTCGTGGGCGCTGTAGTGTATATTTAGCGAAGGTGCTGCTTATCCAGGAGGCCACTTGGCATATAGTCAAACAGCCCAAGGAGAAAATAGTGGTTTTCATTTTCTCTGGCAATCAAGCGGCCCTCAAAGCGCCAAACTCAGGCATAGACAACACTAATTCTCTGAATGCCTCAGATCTCTAAACGAGATGTCCCAGCATTATAGAATACGACTCATATAGGTACCCAAATACCGAGACATTGAGGGTTACTGCAAGGCCGATGAGCTGCCGCAGAATGTTTCGACCTCCCCCATCCTTCCGAGGAAAAACAGAGTAGGTATACCAATTACCACTTTCAAACAACGGGCTAGAAACAGCACCTTGCGAGCGGCAGACGAACCGTGGAGAAACCTTCCGTTATGTGAAAGCACTGGCACAATTAGGCTCACATATGACAAACAGCGCACGTTCGTACTTCCGTAGTTACAGGTCACGAATTGTCTAATTTGCGTACGTGCGTTGGGAGTGAGCGCGGTGGAGTATTGTCGCAGTTGTAAATGCGAAAGAGAAGAGGAAAGTGTAGAGCACGTTATCGGCGACTGTCCAGCACGTAGAAGAAGGCGAATACACACGCTCGGAAGACTATTTCTGCAAAACTTTGCGGAGATATCGAAAATAAAAAAAGAGTAGTTTCAAAGTTCAATACACTAACGAAATGCTTTTATCCATCACTATAGCCCTGCTATTGTCCTAAGCGCAGGAAAGGTCCCTACATCCAGTCATTCCATTTTACCTAACCTAACCTTGGCGATGTTTACGCTATCAAGCTGCTGTAAAAGGACGCACATAGTGAAGGACTTATAGAGCTGTGGGTATATTTTAAGTCGAAACGTATTTTTACTTTAATCTAATCGTCGGCCGATATGAAAATATTTTTGTGTTTGCTGCCTAAAATGATTTCAGCTTTGGCATTCGAAACTTCACTTTCTAATCAAATCTGCCAGGTTAAAGTTGGAATTAGATTTCATTTTCATTTTAATCCTGATAAAATTTCATCAAGGTAATCAGTCATCACTCATGCTACGCCACCCGAGACAACCAACGGAATTAACTTCGCCGCCAACACTCTCATTAAATTTTATATCCTTATACTTCCTGCCGCACCTCCTTTCAAATTGGGTATTGGTGCTATGGAGTTAAATACGGCGCTTAATTACAGCAGCTTTGCGCGTGGATTTCAACGACTCATTGCCAAATCTCCAATCTTTTCATTTAGTCATCAAGCTGTACAATGTACAGCCAAACCCCACACCCACGCATCTGCTGATTTATGGGTAATCATAGCCCCGATCTAAATATATTTGGTATATAGGTATTGGCTGACGCCAATCAAATTCAATTCACAGCCGCATTTGCCATTCCGCATCATTCAACGTCAGCAGCGTCATCAACAAATTCCACGTCACCCATTCAACGTACAATTCAATTCACTTCGGCGCGAAATTCGCTACAGATTATTAATTAGAATTCAACACCGTTGGCGGTCGTCGCGGCCATGGAGGCTAACAACTCTTTCGTTGTCGGATGTAGGAGAGCGCTTTTCTTACTCACACCTTGCTGTTTTGGGGGAAGTTTTTTTTTTTTTTTGGTAAGTTCGCCAACTCATGCAGTTAATAACGAAAGCCGCTTAAATATTTCAAAGCCATGTCAACGACACTGTACCAACAGCAACAGCAACAACGACGAAATGAGTTACAAGAATTTACAAGCCAACAAAAAAAAACCGGTGTGGATTTAAAAAAAAAAGTCACTTCATGGCGCGTGAATTAAATTTTCGTGGTCGCTGGACTTTTCAAAATTATCGCCTGCGTCCGCGACTTTGACAGCGCAGTATTCTTCGTCAATGACAGCTTTATACGCCACATTTCACTGCGACGTGCTTCGATGAGCTTCGCGCTTTGTTTTTTTCTTTTTTCTTTTGAAAACCACCACTCATCTTTTCAACTATTCATCGCTTCATTCACCTTTGCGTGTGATGCTGTGCAACCAAGCGTGGTAGTGGGATGTCATAAGCTCTCGTTATTTGAACTCCCACCAAACTTTGCAAGTTAACCCCTTCAGCGCCACTTCCACTTGAATAATTTGTGACGATGCTTGGCATTTTTTCAAGGTGTCTTTTGACAACAGCCAACTGACCGTACGGCGCTTTTTCGTTGCCTGTGTAGCATACTTTCTCGGGTTCACGCGGCTAATCCTCGGATGGTAAGTTACTTCAGTTACTTTTGTTATGTTTTCTTTTTTAATTTTCTCTGAGTTGCGTAGTTTTTACTTCCTCGCTCTACTGCGTTTTCTGACACTTTTTCTTTGGTTATTTTCGCGCCACCACATCCATCTCCCACATTTTCACCCACTCTACGTTTGGCTTGCTTACTATTCCAGGCATTCTTATGCAACCTTTCGAGTAGTAATTGTTTATTTAGGGCACTCCAGTACAAAATAAAAATAAAAATAAAAATCAACAACAATCATAATAAGACAGCTCACTTTTCCCCAAAAGGATTGCATTTGACAAGTGTTGCTTTTAAATTTTTTTTTTCTATTAACAATTTTCTAACAACCTATAGCAGTCTTTGCATTCCTTTTCCTATTAGTGGCTGTTTGCTTTTCTTACAGCTTTTCCGCTTATTACCAGTATCAGCCGTTTTTTTCGCTTCCATACAGCTCACTGTTGATTTTTCTATTTGCTTCCTCTAATCCATTTGCAATTCGCGCTTTGATCCGTTTTAATTTTTTTTTGAGTAAAAAATTTTTGTTGACGAGGTGTAAGGATTAGCAACAAAGCAGTGAAAACAAAAGTACTGCCAACAACTGTCCGCTACTAAAGAATTCTCTTTGTTTATTTTCTTTTCCATTTATTGTAATTCTTTTGTTTACACAGGACACTGGGCTGCACTTTTTGGGGTTCATACCTTGGGTATTTATCATTTCATAATTTCTGTTATTTCCATCAAAGAATAGATTAGAGTGTTTAAAAGTTAATATTTTTCTTTTAGATTAATTTGAATTTTTTTCTAATTTAGCCTAGAGAAGGTGGAAAATATGGTTGGTTTACAAATGATTAAAAAAATAACCAAAGTACGCCGCATTACTCCAAAAGAAAAAAAAAACAACGGCGCAGTTTATATGCCCTCTTCGCATCTTTTTCGCAGATAGCCGTATATGGGAAGTATATAGGTAGCTTATTTCGGAAAGTCATATGTATACTTATATGTAACATATTTCCGATGGCTTTCACATGATATTTCATTTTCAACCAATGTAGTTATAAATTTATGGTGGAAACAAACCAATTTCAGACAAACCGTAATATTGAAAGAATGAGAGATGTTGCCTAAAATTACTAGGATCTAATATGTTATTGGCTCCTTCAAGGTATAGAATTTTTTGCCATGGCCCGAAAATTTCAACTAAGTAGCACGGCTCTTTTCTGCACTAATGGTTTTCATTATTCATAGTGATTGGATATTACATAACGAGCTAAGGAAGATTACCCCGCAAAATTTAAAACAAAAGGAATACGAAAATAATGTAATAGACGAGTAAGTCTGTATTGTTGTTCTATTCAAGTATTTTTGTAGTCCGAAAGATCGAAACAAGGATAGTTACCGAGGCCAATGATGCACAGCATATATTTACCTAAAAACCTCTCTGCAGAAGTTATCTCGCGTAAGTAGAGATGGAGTAGGTTCACCATCGTGCCTGGCGAATCTAATGCCGGCATGGGAAAGGAAGCAGTATTTGGTCCCACAGTGGGTGCATTTAGCCCACAAGACGAAACATTCGCTAACGGACTGAAACTGGTCGACTTCGGCGGGGCCAGAAACATGGTAGTATTTAGTTCCAGGTTGAAATATAAAAAGTCACCCAAAGCTACAGGAAAATACGAAACCAAATTGACCATCTTGTGGTAGACGGACGGTATGCTTTCAGTATATTGGTCGAGCGCACTATTCGAGGAGCTAATTGCGCTTTCCACTCCTGCTCTCTCTGAGAGCAACGTTCAACAAAACGATATATTTTATATTTCACGCCATTTATGTACCGCCGCTGAATAATTCGTTTGTTTTCAGCGAGCCCCATAGAACGACTGATACGCTCTAGAGTACCGAGCTATGGAATGGCAAGAAGCGATAGCAGTGCGGGGCAGGTATCGGGTGATAAAGGGAGTGAGAAGCTTAAGGTGCTAGCTGACGGGAAAAACTGCCGAAAACTCTAACAGTAGCTACAGCGGCTTACAGAAGGTTTCAAACCCGGGTACTTTTCTGTAAAAATAAAAATGCTGGCCTGATGACGGACATCCAGAAAACACTCAGACTATGGATGGGGCAATTCTAAACGCCAGCGCGGCTAAAAAACAACAAGATCGCTGGACCGACGAACTGCCTGTAGAGCTACTCAAATGCGGCAGTAAGGAGGTGGTAAACTGTAAGTACATGTAGGAGCTCATTTGCCATATATGATCAGTTAAGGCATGCCTGCTGATTAGAAATTAACTGTACTCTACCCAATTCACAAAAAGAGCGATCCAGCGCTATGCGCCAACTACGGGTAGATCAGTCCTCTTAGCATAGTGCATATGGTTCTATGGAGTCTATTGTGCGAAAAACTGAAGCTAACCGTCAACGAACTCATTGGACCAAATCTTGGAAAAGAGTCGTGAGAAAAGGACCAACTCACATCATCCATTTGTCGACTTAAAATCATCTTTCGACAGCACGAGAAACTAAGCAACACCACCAGCTCGGTCAGAATTGGGAATTACCTCTCCCAGCCGTTTAATACCAAACGAAGTTCACGATCAGGTACCCACTTTTATAAGAGTGTGCCGATGACATCGACATCGACGATTGACCTCAACAACCTCGCAGTTAGTTCTGCCTCTACCAAGCAGGATGAGGAAGCGAAGCCAGTGGGTCTGGAGATGAACGAGGACAAAACGAAGCCCCTACTGTGATCATATAAACAGGCGATCCGCGTCATGGCCATCGTATCTGTCAACAGTCAAAAGTTTTGCAAATTAGAGGACTTTGTTTATCTTGAAACCCGAATTAGGACCAACAGAAATGCCAGCTTCGAAATTCAATGGAGAATCTCTCTTGCCAACAAGTTGCACTTTGTGTATTAAAGGCCTCTTTTGACAAGCCAAAACCTATAAGTCCCTCTCTGCAATGTCATCGTTTTCACGTCTATATGAGCATCATGACAGTGATGGTGAATACCGAAGAGGGCTCCAATTTGGTCGCCTGGGACAAGCAGAACCCAGTGGATGAGACTGCAGGCTACCCACAACGCAGCACTTCGGACGGCAACGGGATGCCTTCTGATATCTCCTGCCGAACACCTACACCATGAGGCTTCAATGGTCCCAGTTAGGGAGCACAACCTTATGCTCACCAGACAGTTCTTCGTCGATTGTCATCGTAGTGGGCACCCAAACGGGTGCCTTCGTAATGAGGATCCCCCTCCGAGACACGTCAGGAGGCATCTCCTTGATATGTCCGATGAGATCCAATCGCACACCACCAACAGACTGGACCCTGCTGTCTACCGAATAGTCTTATACGACATTCACCGAGCGACAATCACCACCTTCATCAACTCTCGCCCTGTGAATGCCGTCCTCGGGGTCAAACCACCACCCATAGCAGAGGAGGACCTCCAGCTGCCTCGTGAATCCCGCGTCACTCTGACTCAACTACTTTCTGGATATTGCAGCAGCTTAAACTCGTACTTGTTCAGAATTAACCCAGACATACTCAATGTGTGTCCGACAGGTGATAACTCCCCGCACGATACTGCTCACCTTTTCGACCTTTTCGACCCTGTCGAAACTGCTCGTTTCTTGGGCCCCCCCTAGATGAGTTTGATGATAATGACCATGGTTGAACCGATCTTACAGGGTCTGAGTAACCGTTACAACAACAACAACAACCGAAGACTGTAGAAAGATGAGCCGTATAAGCTACATATATGGAGACATAGACATAGTACAGAGAATTAAAATCTAGCGGTTACTTTAGCTAGGCCAGCCTCGAAAATATTTAATGCGGTACCCGCTGATGGTGGCAGAGGAAGATGAAGGGCCAGTTAGCAGGGAGAAGAAATGACAGGCGTAATATGTTGAGTTCGGCCAAAATCACTGAGGTGATTATAGCGCCACTTAAGAATAAGGAGAAGAAAATTGGGCGTCATAGCGGAAGGATACAAGACCAATGCCGCTGACAACTTGGGAACTAAATACCTTAAAGGTGGCATGGGACATAAAAGGGAACATCCTGATTTCTAACGCAGACTGGAGTTACATGTAGTCTTTCAACTTATCACCCTAAAGGAATACAGTTATATGATAATAGTAGGATTTGTGGTTTTGAGTGCAATTCATCTGAAGGACGAGACGAAAATAACTCTACTACAACATATGCGAATATTTAGCTATTGGTCGAATAAAGTAAATAGAATATGCATATACATTTGTTCTTCGGGCGGGGCAATCTATAGTGATTTTAATATCGATTCTCAGAAACTAAAAGAAAGGCTTTTCGCCGAAATATAATGGTCAATAGTTCAAGCAACTTCAGTAGTTGTATTTCGATTGACCTTCATGCAGATATAAAAAAATCATCATCATCCAAGAAATAAGAAAGGTTCACGTAAATTACATAACATAGTTCTGATTTTGTAGTTCATTGCCTGAAACTGACCTAACCTAACCTTTTACCTTTTTCAACAGCAAATTATGCATTGAGTCATATTTTCTTTACTTTTGGTGCTGGAACCCATACATATTTTATATACTATTTTCTTGTGCTTGGTAACAATTTATAGTTCGGTGCATATTTGCTTTATATACATATATATATTATTTTTGGTATTTTTTTGTAGAATATTCGCGTGACAAACAAGCATTTTATGGCTTCCGTTGACCTGCGCCAATGCCAAGCTGTCGCGGTATTCACATATCCAGCCTTTGTACCCACACACACACACACACGCAGTTCGCTTATTATTATATATTTACTATCACATCGATAGATGTAAAACGACGAACAAGTACCCAGTAAACATTTCTAGAGTGTTCGGAATTTATGAGTCCGAAATGAGACTTACACTTGATATAAATATCAGCCTCAAGAAAGCCAACAAAGATTTAGCTCAGATATGAATTTGATTTAAATGAAAGCCTCTATTAACCGTAGAATGCAAAATCAAAAAATACTACGCAAACATTTAGCCGGGGTACCCGGGTGTCCACTTACCAGTTGATAATATTTTACAGGCATAATAGCAATGGTTATGGGTTAAAATTTAATGTTAACTCTGATACAAAACCAGAAATTGAGGTGAATTTATTGAAAATGTGCAAAAAACGAATGCGACTGGAATATTCAGTGACGAATTGTATCTGCTACATTTGTGACCGGAATATTTATTATATTTCTATAAGGTGCAATATTTTCATTCAATATTCCTATTTCCTAATGTATTTCAAATAATTTCCGACTTCGAGAGGTAATAGCTGTGGGACCACTGAACTAAATTTGGAAATTTTACACTCATTCAAATTACACAAAACTACTTCAGTTTTCTGCATTCTAGGGTTAAAATATAAGGTCAAGTAAAGGAACATAAATTATTTTTGCATTGAGTTGAAGGTTTTATTTAGGATAGTTAGAACGACCCTATTAAGATCAAATATGCACCGTTTTATTCGTTAATTTATTGCCATTTTAAAGGTAATTTTATAATGCCACTCTGATAGAAACCCTCGTCCCTATTAGCAAAAAAAAAATGGGACAGTAGATTTTCACAAACTTCTCTTAAGGCGAATTTTTCACCTGCAAAATCAATCGCATAGACAGGAACAGATAGTAATTACTGGGTGCCAAGTCTGGACTATAAGGTTGATGCACGAGAACCTCCCAACCAAACTGCCGGAGCTTCTGGCGAGTTACTATCGATGTGTGTGGCCTGGGCTTGTCCTGATGGAACACAATTCTTCCCCTATTGGGAAAGCCAGCCGATTCTGGGCGATTACATCACGCGGTCCAATTTTTGGCAGTAGAGGTCCGACTTAAAAGTTTGACTGTAGGGGAGTAGCTCATTGTACTTATAGATGATTCCCTGCTAATCCCACCAAACACATAGCAAAACCTTCCTAACCATCAGTCCTGGCTGGGCCAGCGTTTGCATCAGCTCACCGCTGTTTAAACACCACCGTTTTCGTTTAACGTTGCCGTAAGTGACCCACTTTTTATCACCAGTAACTATCCACTTCAGAAATTAATCGATTTGGTTACGATTCATCAGCGATTTGCAGATGGAAATTCGGTCTATGAGGTGTTTCCCGTTTACTCTTAATTTAATTTGCATTACCAGTAAAAAGTTTGTAATGGAATTGTCCTAAATGCGGGACAGATACAGAGGAAATGCTCTGAGGTATTCCCTTCCTTCAGGCAAGATGTGCACATCGGGTCATCCACAATGCCCATTGTGATCACGTTTTCCCCCTGGATGGCCTTGTAATCAAACCAACCAGTGCTCGTTACTCATTCCTTTTCTGTCTAAGAAGAAATTTCGCCACCAACTTTCCCGGTCTTTCCAGGATGCATTCGGTTGTTTTTCTGTTGCCGGTAGTGCATCAACGGTTGTCATGCTTAAGGTACCTGACCGCCACTGCTACGCTTCGTCCTATAATTGCCTGCGGTGCGAAGGGTCTACCAAAGATCCGCAATAAGCCAACTCGTCAGCCAGTTCAATGCTCTGAAGATTGCAGTGTCTCGAAATCTACATGAGGTCAAGCTTATTCCATTTTTCAACAGAGTTCAGCCACAACTTAGTTTCTTAGTCATTTGTTGAAGAGGTGCGAGCAGTCTCCAAGGCCTTAAGTGCTACTTGCGCCCTACTGCAGAACCAGATTTGACATCAGCGCCACCTTTAGCCAATTATCCAGTCAGCTACCTTAAGTAGCTTCAATTGGTAATGTGCATTTTATCCAAAGCAGAACAACAGCTGAAATAGTCATCCCAACCAGCTCCAGTTCCATTTTCCGTCTTGTAGCGGTCAGCGCAAAAAGTTTTCATCGAGCCTCGCAAGAGAGTACATGGATCTCTACATTGTTCTGCTATAGAAAATCTAGCCGTTTACCTACTACCAAAGGAGACTCTCGGTATCAGTTTGTTATTTAAAGCTAGAACCAAAGGGTATTGCTCTGACAACCTTCCAAATGCGGCGGTGTCCTCTTTAATTGGTTTTAAGCTTTGAGTTTTGGGAAGTTTGGTAACCTCCCAACCTGCTTTTCGATGATTTCGACCATTGCCTTGATTTGTGTAAGTGTCCAGCCGAGTCTCAATGAATCGATGATCCGAAAGGGTATCTCTTCTCAGGCTCTCCATACCTCTGTTACCTAATGTCAGATCGGCCACCTCTTGTCTTCTGGTGGAGACAAATGTTGGTCTATTGCCTACCTTTAGTTTTGTATTGCCATATGTTTACTGTTTATTGAATGAAATCCAATCATCACTGTCTTCCCTATCCATGTACAAAAGCACTCATTCCCTTCATCCTTTCCAGGCCTTAATTGTAATGGGAAATCATGCCTGAGAGCTTGGACACCCGAGATTTCGGATTCCATATCAAGCATTTTACCAATAAAGCAAATCAAATTACATTATCAGTATTTTTACTGAAATTTCTTTCGGTACACTTATACAACGCGAGATACAGATTTCGTCGACCTTATATAAGAGTCTAAAAGGTGTCTTATTGGATTCAACAAAGACTCCTATAGAGTTCCACATAACTAACGCTTAGATTGATTTCAGAAGAGCGGATATTTTAACGTGCTTTAGAGGTAGATAAACGTTCGGAGCTATTATTCCACAACTCCTCATGTATGACCATAAATGTTTGCTGGGTAAATGCGCATAGGTAGATCCTTGTATTTTGTGTGTAGTTATGAGTTCAATGTTGTTGGCTTCCGTGCTTCCCCAAACATTCTTTAGCTTCTGCTATTGTACTCTATCATTAGTTCTTAGCTTGGCAAGAAGTGATTGCCCTTTTCGGCTATAAAATTAACTGTAAATATTTAATGTGCGCTTATGCACGCACACACAGCTATACAGACCAGGACACAAATATACTCTAGTCGTAAATATACCCCTTGTGAACTGAGCAGCTAGCCACAAAACGATAGCTTACGAAATGTGTGTGTTAAAAGGATAGATATCTTTCGCAATGCAAAAATAAATTTACAGGTTTTTTTGTTTTTTCGTTGTTTTTTTTTTTGTTGTCGATTATTCTATACTTGTAGCGCTAAAATTTTACGATGGATTATCACGTTGCAAGTGTGATGTGTTGCAGTTGCACTTTTTTGCTTGTAGTGCTTCCCACGCTAAAAACCATAGCTACACTTCAAGCCAACACACCTTCGATCTCCTACCACCACAGCACGCGCCTCGCCGCCTGGCTAATATGAACTCGAATGACATTCTCGCGTTTGTAACGCTGGCACGCTAAAACTCATTCGTCAAATACACACACACACACACACATACATAAATTTTAGCTTGAAAAGCGGAAGCCATGAAACCACAACAATAAGGTTCATACGCAAGAAGACACTAACATTTTTTCACAAAAAAAAAAATATATACAAAAAAAAAACACAGCGACAAAATCCAGCCAAATGCAATTTTTATATTTAACAAGTAAAAACACGAAATAAAATTTTAGTCATAACTACTCGCGTTGGTTTTAGTCTTGCGTTCTTAGTGAGATTTGCTTGTCTGTTTTTACTATATTTTTCTTTTTAATTTATTTATTTTTTACCACCCTCCCGCAGGACATTTGCTTCTTGGTCAGGATTTGTTTGGCTTAAAAATTTATGTATTTTTGTCATGCTTTCAGCTAATAATTTTTGCTCATCCGCAAGTTTATTTGCCATTTGTAGCTTTGCATTTGTGTGCTTCTTTTAGTCAAATGGAATATTAAAATTTTTGTTTAGTGTCAATGTTCGCTTGGAAGAAGATACTAAAACTTTCTAAACCTTTGAAAGGTTTTGTAAATTAAATTGGCTGAAAGTTGTAGACTGGTGTCGTTAATCAGAGTATATCTACTTGAAAATAATAAGAAAAAGAAATCACGACGTTGCATTCTTAAGATATGACAGGAAGTGCTGATTCTATAAATTTTGAAAGGTATGACTAGAAAATACGGGAATAGTAAATTTTTGCTTTATTGAAAAAGGTAAAACAAAGAATAGACAAATCCCAGGGATAGCGCTCTTCTTAGTTGTCTATAGGTTAGAAGGTCGCTATATGATAAGATTAAGACTTCTGGAAATGTAATTTATGAGTACCATATAGATCTAAAAAATGTGTACACGTCCTTCTCTATATCATGTCTGACTAGGCAATTTGACTTTTCTGCCACCAGCTGCCTCTGCCTGAAATAATGTCGATAACTAGGAGCATTTAAATAAATTGATATTTTTGTGTCAAGCAGCTCGTTTTGGAAAGAAGATTCATAACTAATTTTTGTTAGGTTTGCCACCTGTTTCAAAAGTTGAATTTAATTAGATTATAAAAAAGTTATATGAAATACTACTATATGAGTATCAAACGGTTCGTTTTGCTAAAGAAAAGATTTATCTATATTTTAGAGAGCGTTGCCACCTGCTGGAAAAGTCGACGTTAATTAAGTTATACAAAGGTCATATGAAATATTAAAAATATGTGGTTCGTCTCGGCAAGAAGGTTCATAGCGTACTTTATAAGGGTTGCCACCCGTTGAAAAAATCGCATTTAATTAAATTTAACACAAGTTATATGAAATATGAAAATATGGGTGTCAAACTATTTCTGATTCGCTGAAGAGAAGGTTTATAGCTAGCTATATTTTAAATACGGTTGCCATTTGCTCGAAAAGTCGATTTTAATTAAATTATTTATATTATTTATAAGTTCTATAAAGTCGTAAACTATTGAGGTTAAAACATTTATTTAGCTAGGAGAAAGTTTATAACTATAATTTGAAGAGGTTTGCCACCTTTTTCAAAGGTTAAACACAAGGATATATTATAATATTGTAATATGAGTGTCAAACTGTTCGTCCCGACGAGGAGAAAGTACAAAACTAACTAAAAAGTTGATAGCTATATTTTGAAGAGGGTTGTCAGCTTTTCTAAAAAGCCAAATAGAAGGATATAAAATATTAAAATATGAGTGTCGCACTCCTGGTCTCGACGAGGAGAAAGTGCCTAACTATATTTTTAAAAGAGTTGCCATCTGTTATATGTCACAGAAGCCGAAATGCAGAGGTTCATTAATAAATAAACATAGGCAGGGAAGTTCTGCTGGACTTTTTTAGTACACATAAATAAATATGCATATACTTATAATTTTTAAAGTCAGCGATCCTGAGGCTTTCTCTATTTTTTTTAATAGTTTTCTTAAAAACTAATGGTGTATTGTTCACAACTTTAGTCGGAAAGATATAATAAAAGCATTGCACTGAGCAAGTTGAAGTGGTTATCGGCTAAGTCGTGTTCATTGGGACTATATTCACAAATTGATGAAAAAAATATGCACTTTTCAAAGTATTATTAATTGCGCCCGCCTAAATTGCATAACAGACCACTGTGCGCCGCGGGAAGTTAGGATGATTGAAATAGCTAAAGCACCCTCCATGCACACCAAGACTTTCTTTTAAAATTTGAAATCGCCTTGTCCCCTTGTGCCTAATTAAGGGTTAAGTATAAAAAAATGCAGTTATTTTGTCTAAAGTTCACATTTTTTGTATTAGTAACTTTGAGTTTAAGAACGAACATCAAAGAAACTTTGGGCTTTCTGTACGCAATCAGTTCATGTTCAAGCATATATCGATCAATTACAGTTAGTTGCTGTGTTAACTATTTAAAAATTACTCGAAATGTGAGATTTATTTATTATTTCTTTATTTCCTTATTTACGCCAATCCGTACAGCAAGTTCTTCAAGACTAAGTAAGCATGCTTAAAAATTAATTAAGCGCTAAGGGGGAGTTATAAGAAATAAAGTATAACCAAACTAATTATAAAAATAATTCAAAGAATTTAAAAGGCGATTTTTTGAACATGAAAAATCTATCTCGATAAATTTAGATATCCTATTGAGCTCAATCAGAGCATAGAGAGATTGGAAAACTTCAATAAAAATAAGCTCAGAACACCGAAGGCCCCTGGCAGCAACTTAAAAAAAAATCCTCTAAAGAAGAATTGGTAGCATGAAGCAAAATCAAAAATGAAAGACAAATTTAAGATTATTCTCTTGTTGTGTATTGTTTTTGAGTTAATCAATAGGCGGCGCATTTGATAGTAAAAAGCGCATTCCACGCAATACTTATTTCAATAAATATCTTTTTGAATCCTTTCATTTCTATCGGCATAACACATCTAGTAAGGTGCCCCAATGAAAGCAGCCTACTCAAGTTTGGACCGACCAAATGCCACATATAAAAGTTTCAGCGTATATGGGTTCGTAAAATTCGACCTATTACGCCCAACAAAAGCAAGTATGGCGTAGGATTTGGTAATAATGAAATAAATATGACTGGCAAAAGTAACCCTCAAATCAAATATAACCCCAAAGTCTAAAATTTCTTTTATCCGCGTTAGGGGGGAGTTAAAAATATGACAAGAGGTGTCAGTGATATTGAAACGCTTAGAAAAGGTAATTTGAAAACATTTTTTTTGCATTCAGCGATAAGCGATTTTTGGCACACCAGTTACTAATATCTAAATCAATTCGCATCAACTCAGAATCAAGAGAACTACTGTTCAAAGAATAGATCTTAAGGTCATCCGCATAAAGCAGACGAGAAGCAAGAACTGATGCCATTGATAAACAGGACAAAAAACAGTGGACCCAGAATGCTACATTACGGAACCCCAGATCAATATAAGGAACGGCGAAGATCTAACTTTATCGACAACATCTACGCAATGACTATTAAGCAAATAAGAATACTGGATCTATCTAAAAAAAACGATGAACGTTATCTAATGCAGGATAATTTCTTAATCAAAATTACATAGGAGACCCGATCAAATGCTTTAGCAAAATCCATGTAAACGATATCAACCCAAACCAAAGATTGAAAGACTGAGATACAATCGTCTGAAAAGACACCTAGATTAGACGCTGCGGAGCTGCTCGGAGAGAGTTAAAAATAAAGTAATCTTAACATAAAATATTCAGTTTTTTGAATAACGCCTTCGAAAAATTTTGATGTTGCGGAAAGCTTTGAAATAGGCATATGGTCAATATCGCGGGAACGAGGCACGCTAAATGAAATTTTTTTTTTTTTAATTACGCACTTAATCATATATATTTTGTTTATATACATGCTATAGCATCTTTAAACCTCTAAATACCTCTAAAGAAGGATATAATTAGTATTCCTTGCGATTTCCATTGATATAATGAATGTTTCATTTTTTCTATGCCTCAGTATGAGGGAATATGTATTTCACGTTAATTGATGCGTTTTATCAACTTCGTCGATCAGTGTATTGCAAAGATTTAAAAAACACTGCAACGAATAATAAATATACGATTTTCTACGTTTTAGATAGTGTAAAATTATTTTCTTGTGCCAAATTTACCAATTTTCTGAAATCAAATCGCAATGTTACATTGACTTAAAGATAAAGACTTTTTGTAACGTTAAAGACTGCACATTTGGATTTGCAAAATTGTTGTAAGGAAAGTTTTCTCTCAAGTTGATTCTTAAATCATTTCTTTGAACCTTGGTCCTGTGAAAATTACATTGTTTTAAATTTTAGCTCTGCAAGATTCGTTAATTTTCGTTCAAGTGTTGAGTTACTTCCTAACTCACTTCCAAAAAATGTAACGTTAAAGACTGGACAAAACTTCGCGTATCTTTGAAACTGCTGACGATGGAAAAAAAGTTTACACATATAAAATGTAAACCTTGTGACCTACTTTAATGTACATTTGAACATTTTTATATATCATTTAATATTACGGATATATGAACGAAAATACACGTGCGACTGTAACGTTAAAGACAATGATTTTGACCATATAATTCTTATAACATTTTTTTTACCGCTGTTGAAAATTTTTGTGATGAATGCCAATTTCCAGGCTTCAATAAAAGTACCCGAAGATAGAGGTTTATTAAATAGTAACATCTTTGGGTACAGCAGAGAATCTCACTGAGTGATCAAAACCGCAGTCGAACAGTGCCACTGAAGATGCCCTCCGCAGGCTATACTAACTTGCCGAAATCGAGAGATGATTTTATGTTACCGGAAACATTTTCATCGCCCTCGGGCTCATATGTGAAATTTTACTTAAAATAAACTGTACAAAGAGATTAGCGGCATCAGTAAGAGTGTTAACCGATTTGTCACCAAGAAAAAGAATGGATGGTATATTGGAAATATGCAGCCTTTTTACTTTTTTGAATTTACGTAGAAATTTGTTTTTCTTATTACAAAGTTTCATCAAGGCTGTATTGTACCAGGGCACTTTGTGTCGTTTTTTTCGCAAAAGGAATGACCCTCAATATTAATAACAGTAATTAAAATGATGTAGATATTGAAATAGGTTATCCCATTTAATACTCATCAAAAGATTATTCAGTTTCAAAAAATCGCATTGCTTGGAATTAAAAGAAGTATCAGAATCAAGATAACTATTCTTAGCTATTTGTAGTTATAAAATTCAAGAGCATATATAATACTCGTATCCTCTTTTGATAATTTCATTCATTAAGTTCTTTTCTTGTAATACTTTTATTAAAGGCTATACTTTTCATTTCAATACATAGCAGAAAATCGGTCTAACACTTTCCCATACATAGGCATTTGGAGTTTAAAGAACTATAGTGTAGTCTAGCAAAAAATTGCTTTTGGGTAAATATATGGCGGCTTAAATCCAAAATTACTCAACAGATTTTAGAATTTTTTTTTTCAAAAATACCAGATAAAAGTGTACTCACATCGACATCGCAAGAATGCGAATAAAAAATCAACTGTCTAAAGTAAGCGTAAGATAAACACAACATACTTGCAACATTAAACTAACACAATTAATAATGTCACTACTGGTGCTATCTGCAACATTATGTGGCATGTTGCAATTGAGCAAGTTGTTTTTTTTTGGTAATTTTTCTCAATTTATTTTTTTCCCCCACAGCGCTGCTGAGTCAGAGGGTAAAAGAAAATAACGGAAAATTAAGTGGAAAACGAAGGAGGAATAAACGTGCAACACAAAGCACATGGCTAGTTGCACTTTTGAAAAATTACAGCAGTTAGTAAGCTGCGGAATGCGAGTAGCACAAGGAAGTCGTATTAGAAGATTAAACGAACACTGGGGGGAGAGAGTAAGTGAATGAGAGAGTGGCTGCGAAGCTGTATTTTTTTCGAAAAAAAAAACAAACAAAATTACCAGAGATAGTTGCTACAACCTATCGGCAGGCAAGCAACAATGTGTAGAAAATTTATGGTGCGCCATTTGGTGGACCACCGAAAGCAGACAGACAAAGTACGTGAAAAACTCAGAAAGCCATATGCGACGGACGGAACGACATATGTAAGGATCAGCAAATACAATGAAGATACACGTGTA
Organism: Anomoia purmunda; assembly: GCA_951828415.1. NCBI lineage: Eukaryota > Metazoa > Arthropoda > Insecta > Diptera > Tephritidae > Anomoia > Anomoia purmunda. Next base: position 99,936,764 of record OX639996.1, read on the forward strand.
AAACACACAGGCTGCCATTTTTAACAAAAAAAAAAAAATAACAACAATAAAGCTGGAATAGTGGAGGAGAAATGTGGTATCACAATTTTCTAAATAAGTTAAAAGCACTAAACAATATATTATTTTATCTAGCAGGCTAAAGGGAGGGCTGGCGGTGCTCATTGACTTAATGGCAGGTCATTTAAGCGTTTTGACTTTATCTACAGCAAGTTTGTTTCAATTAATGTCCTTTTTCCACATTACAAGTGGAGATTAACAGGCGCGAGTTGATAGGGAAGCTGAGGCGAATGAGCAACATGTACGCAGATGATACTACAGAGGCTAAGTGCAAACGGCAATAAGAAAGAGTTGTTCTGCAAATTGATCTAAATTATAAAAATGTATCCTCCTTTGTGGGTTCATCTCTAATTATTACGAAAATGTTTTGAAAAAAAGAAACGTCGAAAAATTCTCAACAGGTGGCACTGTAGGCTCATATTTAGTTTTTCGGTACAATCCAATTACAGTTTAACACGTGGCGTAATTTACATATTTCCAAATTGCGAATTAACAGATTTGGATAAGGTTTCACACAGACACAGTCCGGTTATCATCGAAGCAGTTTTTAAAGGAAGCTGCCACCTTCTTAAAAACTTAAATTCTATTAAAATAATTTCAAAAATTTATTGAAAAAAGGTTGCCACGTTTTTAGATATTAATTAAGTTAAATCAGAAGAAAGAAAGAAGAAAGCTTAGTTCCAAAAATTTGCTTGTGGAGGGTTGCCACCTGTTTGAAAACTTAATTAAAATTATAGCAAGAAACGAAGGACGGTATTATATTAAACGAAGGTAGGCTTAAAATATTGCATTTAATTGAATTTATAAGCTAAATAATATATAATACTGCTGGCACGAAAGGAAACACATTTCCCCGCCCTTTTATTTATTTCATTATTTTTTTAATTTAAATGAGTACGGTAACAGCAATTTTTCAATATTGGTGTGAAACAAAAAAGGATCTGTAAAGCTTTGCGAGAGAAATATTTTTTGAGAGGGTTGCCACATGCTAAAAAAATTCATTGCATTATAACCACAAAAAGCTTAAGAAATAATACTGGTGTGAACCGAAAGAGGTTTAGGAAGACTAAGCTTAGAAAAAAAATTTGACGGGTTAGTAACATTTTGTTAAAATTAAATGGCTTCAAAATGGCGCCATTGCTTGAGTGCGTTGAGCATTTTTAACAGTAAATTGGGTTTCGCAAAACTCGAATGGCAGCAGACCTGGCTGTTGTCAATGACAACAAGTTTCAACACACAGCCGAAATAGAAAACTGAAAATTAAAATTAAATACAAATTTTTATATTTAGGGAAACTACATATTTCCTACATTTTTTGTTACGTTCGAGTTCATAATGTTAAACCGAAGCCGTGCGGGTGAAACCGCGGGTAAAAACTTTATTTTATTTATAAGAAGGCTATATGTCAAACACACATTGGTATATATATGTAAGTAGTTTTTAGACTCGAAAACTACTAAACCCGTTGAGCTCAAACTCATAAAATCCGATTGACCGCGTCCCATTTCGGATTAAATTCAATGATTTTTTTCCCCGATTGATTACCTTTATGAATGTGGACTATGTTTATTTCTAGCAGAGTGTCAAAGCTAGGCAAACTTAACTGGGCACTGATTTCCCCGAGATCACGCGGGTCAATACTGCTCTGGTTGTATAACGAAAATAAAGTTTAAACAAAACCGCCGCCAGCGATACAACTTGCTGGTTGGTTTGTAGTAGCACTGTCTAGAGACCTATTAGCTCAATTAGCCCTTGCACCACCATTTGGATACGCTGATTCTTCTCAAAGCAGGGTTTCCTGCTATCACGATTCTCACCATTCGGATTTGTGGATAAATCTATCTATCTACTAACCTTGAGATTGAAGCTCCGACTTGGGGTGTTGTATGGAATATCCATCTTGTCCGCATGTTCGCCAATCGGCCAGTGTCCCGCAATTGTGGCTGTCAGCCTGAATATATATTTTATTGTCGTAAGTGGGACAGATTTCTTCAATAATTTTATAAGTTTTCGTTCTGTTCCATCTTCTTTCTGCCATTTATGAGAACTGCCAGTGTAGTTTTCTCCTGAGTTACTTCCGCTTCAGGTTAATCAAGACTGGCTCCGGATCTGGCCAATGAGTATACCCTCTGTACCATACATGGTCCTACGGCCAGAAACACAAAGCAAATATATGCCAATTGACTCGGCCATCAAGCTTGGCGTCCACTTAGAGTGGCTGACAATCTTAGAATTTGTCTCTGATTTGATACTAGTTCTATGAGCACTGCCTAACTATCTGATAATATACATTCGTTTGTGTCTTCAGGCTAAACATCTTATCTTGCAGACGGTCTGAATGTTTAGCATGTCCGCTAGAAAAATGCAAGCATGGTAGGTAACCGGAACGCGAAAAAGACGCCTTAGTTTATCGTCTAGTTTGACAGCGAAGTACTTCGACTTCGAGAGACACTCTAACCTCAAGGCGGGACTGAGTGATTGGCTCAGAATTTATGTTACTGAACGCTCTTTCTTTGCCCAAAAATAAATCAAATGTAAATTTATTGAGGTGCATTGGTTTTTTTATTATATTGCTCACAATTTCATGAGGAGCAATTTCTTTTGATAATTTTTGTTTCTTAGAATGAGTTTTGGTGTAGGCCCAATAGTTTTTCTAATGTTTTTAGCAGGAAAGGTATGCGACTTATTGGACTGAAATCTTTAAGCTTATCCTGAGTTATTCTACCCTGTTGAGAATGAAGAGCACCTTGCCTCTCTTCCAGCTTTTTGGAATGTAAGTCAGATAGATGCTGGCTTTGGAGACCGTGTCTAGCCAGGTGAAGTTATCTTGCTCCAAGTAATGCAGCATAATAGATTTGCTACCATCTCGACATGGGCTTTTGTAGGGAGAAAAACTGCTTATTGCAAACTTTATTATTTCCTTTCCAACGAACGAATATTAAAACCCTTTCGAGGGTTGTGAAAAATCTATTAAGCTCTGCACTGTCTATTTCTGGTTGCAGCCTGGAAAATAGGCTCAAGTACGCAGAGCTATTGTTCTTGAAATAGTTTCGTATTTCTGAGGGATTCGGCCTATTCAGTGGTACAGCTCTCGATGGATTTACAAAAGTTACCTCGAATCCTAAATTTTTTTTGTAACTCGTCCTAGTCGGGATTTGAATCCAGAATGTTAGCTCGCATACACAGTACACTCGGCTAGGGCGGGCTCCAAATGGAAAATCTCTATGTGAAATTCAAGGTTTATAGGTATGCAGGAAAATTCTACGGGAAACATTTTTTAAGAACACTTAAACCCAGTAGCTCCCATCGAAAAAATCGTTTTACCCCTTTCTCCAAGGGACCCCTCAAACAACAAATAAGATGACAAATCTGCTACTTTGCAATGTTAATATTAATGAGGACAGTATAAATAAAGGTTGCTTATTTCAAACGAACATATTTCTTTTCTTTTCTGTGGAGCTTTACATTCCTTGCATAAGGGTTCTGCTTGAGAAGACCTCTGGTAAGGTTCCCTGAAAAAAATGTTTTGTTAACATTTCAAACCTCTTAACCCTTAAACCCTTACCTTAAATCCTTATAACTTTCCAACTTGAGGTTTTGAGGAGTTATTTGAGGTTAGGGTGAAACAGTCACCTTTGCTTGAGAGATTATGGGTTAAAATATTCTACGAACGCAGTTCTCTAGAAATATTACTTGTATTTTATTTCACTAAAACGTAGGTATATTTTTTATATTTCCACTATTTTGAAGACTTAAAAACTTTAGTAGAATATGTAAAAAAGTCGAATTAACTTTGACAAATCCATCGAGAGTTCTATTAGTAGATAGTTATACTTTCAAAAAATAAAAATTATAAGTCCGGCCGGGTTTGAGTTGCCCTAAAAGTGTCGCACAGTGCAACAGGCAACACAAAAAATAAAAAGTGGGCTGTTGGTAGAAGTTTGTTTCGTTTTTAGCCTTACAGCTTGAACTTAATGCTAATATAAAAACATACTTTTTTTTACAAAACTACTGAGATTTTTAATTTTAAAACGAAATCTATTCTTAAAGGACCGGAATACAGAAAATATGTTTGGTTTTTGGATTTTCGACTTAAGTTTTTGAGCCGTGCAATAATTTAAAAATTTTTTTGTCGATTGAGCTAAGCCATTTTATATTTAGATACCTTGAAAGGGGTTTTATGTCAGCTCTTCGCTACCTATAATATCATCGGGAAACAGAAAAGTAACGCACTGTTTTTAAGCCATAAATGAAATCCACAACAGCTCATAACACAGTTCATAACACACTGATGCATAAAATCTTGAAAGTTAGTTAGGTCAAGTTTATCCTTCCCTGGTCGGTATGCATTTTGTTAGAAGGCCCAGCAACAACACGAAACACGAAGAAATGGTATCATGCTAAATACAGTAGATTATTTCCTTGTTCCAAAATATTTAAGGGCAAATTATTTTTACCCTACGTCGTTGCAAAAAAATCACTAAGCTTATTTAAGGATATAGCTGATTTAAGATGATTTTCCCCTTATACCACTAAAAGATTTTAACCAAACTAAAAATACAAAACTGCCTTCTTTTCTATCCTCTCTCTCTCGCTTTCATAACCAAATCAACATGTATTAATTTTGTACAAGAAAAATAGAGTAAAATAAAAATTAATCTCTTTGCAACATGCCACCACAAAATGCAACGCAAACAAACACCACTCAAAATATCCGCCAAAGTGTAGTACACAAAAAGCGCGCTAATACCTATTAAATATAGCAAATCTGTGTGCTTAAGAATTCGTCATCATGTCAAGCAGAAAAATATTTCAATAAACCTTAGCCAAGGCATAAGCAAAGGCGCTCAACCATTTCAATTTTTCAACAGTTACTTACGCACCCACCCCTAAGCCAGCCCAATCATCGATGCCACCCGCCGGAGCTAGTCAATCACAATTTTTGCTTAGCTCAGCAGGATATCATTTGCGGCGTCTCATATTGTCACTTTGATGCGCGAAAAGCCGCGGAATTTTTTTTTTTAATGTAAATCCAACTTTTTATGTGCTTTTGTGCTAGTACTCGCTTACTTAGTTAAATTTGTTTGCTTGTATTTTTTATTTCTTGTTGAAGAAAAGCAAAAGAATTTGATTCCGTTGTGTGGTAAAGAATTGAAAATCTTTTGTTGAAAATCCAGCCAAATGGCATAGTATGTAGTAGTAAAATGCGGTGATTTCTGAATATAAAAAATAGCTTTGATCTCAATTTCGAAGTAGGGAATTATTGAAATTATTATGCACCGACTAAAGCAAACTTCTCAAGGCTTCCGGCTTAGTTGGGTAGTGTTGAGAATTAAAGACAAGACAATGAAAATGCTTCAATCTTAGGAGCACATAAGCCTACTCAGAAATCTTCAGCACTACTAATGCCTTCCATAACTTATTGAGTTGCCTTGCCAACTATTTTCGAAGCTTGTTACAAGAGCTTGGTTTTGGTATTTGAATGACGTAAAAAAAATATTTCTGTAGACAGTGGGCATCTGGTCTCTCATGGTTTTGTAATAACCCGAAATATAATTACATCGTTACCGTTATTCAAGTGATATCTATATTTATTATATACGGAAATTACGAATTTTCTGAGTGGTACTTTTCTAGATTTACGCTTGCGAATATTTGTAACGAGGGATATAAAGCGCTGGAAGGTTCCAAAAGGAAACCGCAAATGCATTCCACAAGCTGTGCTGTTTTAAATAAATTCAATTGAAATTTAGAGTGTAGTTTGTATGTAGTTTAGTAGATTTTATTAGAAAAGTGTAGCAATGTATGCCAACTTCTGCCTGTAATAGGTTCAAAATTTTACAAAAAATAAATTCGCAAACTCATGATAAGGGGAATCAAAGGACATACTAAAAACATTCCCATGTAAAACCGCAATGATTTGAATTGTATTGAACCTCCGGACGAATCAAGCTAGTCCACGTTATCACCCGTGTATTGCCGGTCAAATCCGTGCCGAGTTCCATCTGTAAAATTGTATACGGCCGGTAGTCAAATGTATTCTTACACCCTTCATTTTCGATGGGATCTTCTGAAATCAAACGCATTTCAACCAACCAAATAACTTGGCGAAATCGAAATAGACGTTGGGCCCGATCGCAGTAAGCCTCTGCAGGCAGTGCGCTTTCCACCTGAATTCCTCGACGTATTAGTAGTACTTTCGGGCTCGCTGGAATCCAATAACTTCTACAGCGGCTGTCCGTAAAGAGTCAAAGTAAGCTTTCAATATTCGAGAATTCCTGTTAACGGCGAATCGTACTTACTGAGCAGGTAGTCGGGTGCCAAATTAGTGGTTGTGTATTTCGACGCACAGTCTTTGCTGCAAGAAGGCGTATGCGGATTTTATCTGCAACGAGGTAATACTCCGAGTCGTTTTTCGGTCCTCGGAGTGCCGGTACTTCGAATACACTGGAAACCAGCCTTCCCTCTATCGCAATATTATCGGTAAGGTATTACGTTTCTCGACCTGAAGATAGGCACGCAGTTTGGTGAATATTCGTTTGCGGAAACCCGATGCTATATATTTACTAAAATTTTTCGGGCCGCAGTAAAGTCGATCAGTCTTAATACCTTGGCAGAGATTTCGTCTTGAATACTGAATATTCCGATAGTGGAACCAAAGACAAGGACCCTAGTATTGAAGTCGCCAAGCACGATTTTGATATCGCGACGGGGGGAGCGATTGTGAATGCGTTCTAGAGCCACGTATAAGTTATCTTTGGTCACATGATCTTTCTCTTCCTTCTAGTCGTGGTCGAAGAATCTGGCTCTAATGCGAATTATGAAGAATCGCTCGTCTACCGGAGTGAACGGAGGTATTTGGTGACAAATTATATATAAGTATTAAGCATAAAGTTCAGTACTAGAATCAAAATACTTGGTAGCCATATCTCCCTCCCACCATAAATCAAGCATCGAACTTGCGCTCATTTGTAGACGTCTCAAGGTTCTTATGGATTTCCTTTATTTATTTTTTTTCACATCTATCCAGCTGTTAGGTTCATGTGAACATCAAGCCGAGCAGCGGCATATTCCCTCTGATGTGGTCAGACATTTCAAGAGCATGCTCTCAAAACGTACTCCTTAAAATGTTGCTTGTGATCCTCATCGAAAATCAGAGCCTTTCGTCAGGGTATGGTAATATGGAGTCCAAACCATAACTTATACAACAAGGGTTGCCATCTATTAATGAAGTTGAAATTAATATACATACATACATTTTTAATTAAAACACAGCAGCTTAGGTATCAACCGAACTCTTAGCGAGAATAGGAGCCACGACTAATTTTTGAGCAGAGTTGCCACCTCTAAAAAATTTTAAAATACATATAAACTTCTTTTATAGTAAAAAAAAGCTATTTGGATATATAACGAAAGGTGTTGTTGGATGAAATTTGGCTGCGGTTTTCTCTGAATAGAGTTGCCACCTATAAATTTAAAGAGTAAAAAAGTACTTAAATTTCGAAAAATTTACCATTAAAATCAAGGCTTAAAGAAAATGCTTCATCGACGAAATATTTTTGAATTGGTAAATACAATACCTCTTTTTGGTAAACTAAAGCAGCTTGAACTCGGAATTAATCATGTAAAATAAATAAAATAAATCTCAATTAATATTAGAAAATTAAAGGGTTGCTACCCCTCTAAAAACAGAAAACGGAAAAGTAATTTTATGAACTATTTCAATGTGGGTAACAAAACAGGTTTCGAGAATACCTTTTATTTTTATATGATTAATTTATAGCTTGTCTTAATTTCCAAAACTCGAGGATTTTCGAAAAGAACTTTTATCATTTGTAAGTTACGCGAAATGCTAAGTTAAAATAAAGTATAACACTGTCTTTAAAAAGCTAAAAAAAAACGATCGGATTTCTTTAGCAAATGATACACCCAGCTTACTTTTATATAATAAATTATATATTTCCCATTTCAAGACCAAGTTGAAGTAAATTGCCATCGGGAGTAATTTAAAAACCTAGCGCTGACCATAAACTTACAACAATTAAAAAATTATACAGCTTTAGACTTTGTTTGTGCGTGAAACTAAGCATTTGCCATTAGATATTTATTATAGCCGAATTTCAAATCAACTACTACGATTACTTGTCATGTGACTTGTTTATATGTCTCGCTGATCAAATCTCAAACAAGCACTCAGCTAACTCTTCCCTCTTACGCCAGCTGGTTTTATAACTTTTGCTAGTTACGCCTTAGGTCTTAACATTTTGCTTAAGTCCCTTCACATACACTACACTACACCTAACTGCATATAAAAACATCGGAAAGTATTTATTAGTAAACAATGTCTGCAACACAATTCCAAACTCAACAAAAGAAACAACAGAAATTTTAATTTCTAACCAAATTTTTGGCCAAAGCAGAATCGTAAATTAGTGTGGCAAAGTGGCAAAATCCCAGAAATAGTTGCTTGCGTGACTAACAGTAAATAAATGTTACAATACGCTGTGGTATGCGCGCGTACATATGTATGTGCGTGTGTGTTTGTAGATATCCTGTCGGAAAAAAGTAGACAGTCTCAAAAATGTACTAATTTGAAAGGTAGTTGGAAGTCAAATGCTTTGAAATAAATGCGGGTTAATATAATTATGGGCCCGTTTTATTGTACCCGACTTGCAAAAAAACGCTCCAACTTGGATAAAACTTCCTTTAGTTGCAAAAGCAACCCTGTTCGTATCTTTCATGAAACATGAGATTTGTTAGTGATATTTACGAACGGAAAATAGCTGTGCCGGCAAATTTTAGGTTTATGTAGTCATATATTTAAAAATACTATGCAAATAAAAATGAGTCAGGTCTTAAACTAAAATTTCTAATGTATTTTATTCAGGCTCATTCACAATAGCGCAATTTTTTCACTTCCCAACACTGCATCGCAGGTCGGATATCATTTTACCGAGTTGGCTCAACTCTTGTATTGTTATTGTACCTAGTGTTCCTTTGCAGCTCGGTTACAAAGAAACGGGCCTTTTGTTATTAAATGTGTTATATAATTTTTTTTAATTAGTTCATAAGTAACTATTATTCTATAGATTCAATGAAAATATTAATGTATGTGTTTTTTAATTCCAATTGTAATTGAAAAGTAATTTTTTCGTAACTATCCCACAACTTACAACAAAGTTTTTATTGGTATTAAAGTAAAATATGTAAAATTCACTCCTTGAAATAAAAAGAAAAATAAAAGTTCAGTACAGAATATGTTAGATTCGGTTTCCTGAAAACTGCTTACATTTCCTCACTGAGTTAATCGGTGCAGCTTTCTCTCATATGATTTTTGCAAGCAAAATTGCCGCACATAGTACAAGACTTTCGATTTCGAAGTTAAAAGTATACACTATTGTGAATGTTTGAATGCCATACCTGACCGGCTTAGTAGAAATGACTTGTTTAACTGCGCAACGCCCTTTAAACGCCAATAGTTGTTCATCGACAGTAAGAAAGACACTGCCAATAAATTTACTTGGAAAATTAACCACAAACACTTCAAAAATTTCACTAATAGGCGCCAATTTATGCATTTCCCTTCTCTGACGCTTTGTATTTATAACATCAAACCGTAGACACCAAGGCGAATTCATATAAGGTGAAGTTGATCAAGCAGCTGATGGAATTCGCTTGGTAAACGTTAAGTCGAAACGATGTGTTTGTTGTAAATCATACTGTCATTGTGCGCCTATTTTGTCAGTGTAAATTTTTGTTTTTGTACTTATAACATCAGATATCGAAGCCGTTTCTTGCTCATCGCTAGGTAGCCGCTTCAACTTCGTTTCCTAGGAAACTATGCCAAATTGTATGAATATTTTTTCTTGAGGATTAAAGAGCGTCAATCAAAAACAATATACTAATAAAAGCTCAAATTTTAGTGTCATCAGTTTCTCTTCCGACTTGATTTCTTGTATTTGCTTGAAAGTTACTTCGAATTTTTCGAATATATAAATTTGTAGGAACAGTTAACTGAATCGTTTACAAATAACTTCAGGACAATATTTTTTTTGTATTACCTTTTGTACCTGGCAAAAATTTTATGATATTGTGAGGATGAATACAAACTGGCGAATTGAAAAAAATAGTCCGACACTTCTAGTTCTGACTCAGCCTTGTGGTCACTCATTTCAGCAGCATCCACATTCACATCTAATGGGTTTTTCAATAGGGACGTTACAAAAGTAGACCGATAATGGCAGCGAACGACGCCATATTTTACCCCGCTCTTTTGACATTTCTCTTCAGTCAGGTTTGCTATTTCATCATGAAAAGATATACGATCCAACAACCAGTCGAAATTATTAAAATTAACTACCGAAATTCGGAGTCAATGGCCTCAACTTTAAGAGCGCTACGTCCAATTTATGGTCGTCGTCATTTCTGGATGAATGGCTTCGTCAATAAGCACAATATGCGTTATTGGACAGGCAGCAATCCACATGTACTCCATGAGTCAACATTACGTCCCGAAAAATTACGGTTTGGTGCGGTTTATGGGCCGGCGGCGTCATTGGCCGTACTTCTTCTGTGATGATCAAGACCGGCACGTTACTATGAATGGGAATCGCTACCGCTCTATGATAACCGAATATTTTTCGTTGCAGTTGCAAAAAACTAGTTTTGATGTTCTTTTTGTCAAACATGGTCAAAAGTATTTGAAATCGAATGCAGAGTCAGATAATTGACCTGCTCTTAGGGCATCGCCGAGCTAAGTTAGGTGCTTACAAGAAAACACAAAGAATTTCAGCTACCTCTAGTTGGTAAAAAGTAATTTAAAAGCTTTTAAATTAATTCAATTTCCGACAGGGTAACTACGTGAGAACATTCGAGTTTTGTTACAGATACAATTCCATAAATATGTACGCATATCCTCGCCGCTTGTTTAGAGACTTTGGTGTATTGTCGCGCGTCCATAAATTCCCTCTGCTTATCGCCACAACAAATACTTTATTGCATGTGCGATGTTGCATGCAACAAAATTACAATACACAAGTGAATACAAGACTACTTGAAGTACTGCACTGAGGCAGTTGTTTAAGTTCAAGCTAAAGTTTAACGTGGCGACAAATCGTTCGAGACATTGGTCATTGGGAAAGAGTGCAGTGAAGAGTTTTGGAAGGATGTTTAGCTGGATATGCAATTCATAGGGCGACATACAAAATATGGCTTAAATGCATGCAATAAATACGAAAATACTACTACAATACGCTGACTAAAAATGCCGTGTTATTGTAATTGACTTATTGTTGTTGTGCATGGCAATAAACCGCAATGTCACTTGCGCAATTTATAATTTGTACAATTGCACAATCGCGCCGAGAAATAAGAAAAAAAAAAACACAAAAATAAAAGCGAAATCTAACAACGCCACAAATTTTTAATAAATTTATGTGGCATCCAAAGTAAACGCGAGCAAGGATTTGCCGCCAGACAGTCAAGTCCCTACCGCTGCTAGTAAATCAGCCCATCTCTACGTAGTTATTACACTCTGTGTACAGCCTTACTTACTTATATTGAGTTAGTTAGCAGCGGAATGTCGTGCTTGTTCCGTGCCATCGTCTTTTTGGTATTAGCCAAGGATATTCAGCGAATTACGTGCGATTATATGCAAAACTGCCGCTAGGGGCCTCCTTGTCGCAGCAATTACGTTGCTCAAATCTTATGTCGCAATTTAGTGGATAATTTGTGGCCAACAAATTAGGTTTCTAGTTAGGTAGATGTAACATTTCAGTGCTGAGGGAAAGTGAGCGAATTTAAGAAGCTTTCCGTCCATATCCCAGATTTTGATTTTATGGCAATTGGTATATAATAATGTTATGGAATTTTTAAAAAGTTGTGGAGGCTTTAAGGCCCTTGATTGGCATTTTTATTAATTTGTAATATTTTTAAGTTATCCTTTAGCCTGTGTTATTGTAATCGACTAGCAAAATCACAATCGAGAAAATAAAGGAGTTGAGCAAACGCGGTGAATTAATATGCGACCTGAGAGGCAGTGTTGTAAACCAAAAAAACTGGGCTTTGGGAAAGAGTCTTAGAAAATATATGGAAAATTTCACTTTACCATCAAATCTAATTAATACAGTATTTTTAAATATATAGCAAAATCAATCGAAGGCACAAATATTTTTCGTTCTTAAATAGCAAAAAAAAATAGTATATTTCACGAAAGATGCCGACAGGGTTGCTTTTGCCATCGAATTGGTGCTATCATTTGCAAATCAGTTACAAAAAACGGGGCTATTTTAACTTCGTTTTTGTCGGTTAAAAAAAAAAGGTATAATTTAATAATTATTTCACTTTAATGAGTCTCTTCATGTTACCACAAAAACAACAAAAATTGCAGTTTTTTCATGTTTTCAAAGTGAATGTCCGAATGACCAAAATTGGGCTACGTTGACGCAACTGCAAATTTATAACAGGTGATGTGGAAAGTCGAACAACAAAATTCACATGGATTTCGTTTTTGCCTCCATGGTTTGAGCTGTCATAGTGTATGTATTTTGTTTTTGCTTTAATGGCTTCAGCTCTCAAAGCCGTAAAAGCAAAAATAGAATACATGTAATTTGGCATTTCTAGCCGTGAGACGAAATCAGCTGTTCGTTCAATTTCACCATATATTAAATCGCTTTGGTTGACGCCATTGCTGAACTTAATCGGTGTAGTTGTATTCATTTATCGATCTTCAATATAATAGAATTTAAATTGAACGTGTTTGACGAGCTAAGAACTCTCTTTTAGAACCATATTAAAGTTTTTATAAAAACACAATATGCTGCACTTCAACTAGGAAGATTCCCCTAACAGCGCTTTCCTATCGCTAGGCAATAATGTAAAGTCCTGATTTCTGTTCAATTACTATTTTACCAGTTTTGAGCAGAAACCGAGTTTCAAGCTAGTTAATAGAATAATGGGGATCTTGAAATTGAATCAGTTTTCCCAGATCTCATTATCTCGAACTTGAATTTTTTTTAATGCCATTTAGTAACCGGTTAGATTTAAAGGCAGGATATTTCCCTTAAGAGAGTGCGTACAGCTTGAGATGTTAGAAAAATTCACCAAAAGGTGCTGCGACTTTCGGATGGGCATAAGACCGTGCTGAATTCCTGTAGGAGAAGGAGACTGATGACTGATGATCGAAGAAACATTTCAGCAACAGAAAAAGCATCACCGGAGAAGATGAAGATCTACAACCCCACCACACGACCTCGATAAAGTTCGAATGGCAATAGTGCGGCTATGGAACAGCAAATCCGCTGGACCTGATGCGTTACCAGCTGAGCTGTTCAAGCATGGTGGCAAAGATCTGCTAAAGTCCACCCACCATCTCATTTGCACAATATGGTCGTTGGAATGCACGCCCGCCGATTGAAACATAACTATTCTCTTCCTAATCCACAAGAAGGGTGATACTAAAATATCCATCAACTAACTCAACTTTCTAAACATCTCATATAAGGTGCTATTGAGCGTATTGTGTGAAATACTGAAGCCAAATGTCAACAAACTGATTGGACCTTTGGCTTTAGAATTGTGCGGCTTTAGATTTGACAAGCCTACCATCGACTAGATATTCACGACACTCCAAATATTGGACAACACCTATTAGAAGATAGCCGATGTACCCTCTCTCTTTGTCGTCTTTAACTCGCCATCAAGGTGACGTTGATCTCCACCATCAGTTCCATCTGAAATGAAAGGATAAGTGTGAGCCGTTTGATAACGAGCGAGGTTACTGACCCTCCCCAAACTTCTAGGTCGCGTAGGTGGGAGCCTGATCGAATACCCGTATCTCGTCTTCTTCTCAAAAGGCGTAGGCTTTGCAACGTTTTCTTCAGACTCGCATTCGCCTGGGTATTGCGATTCCTCAAAAAACTGGCATAAGAAAGCAAGTTTGATGCGGTCGATCGAAACTGTAACTAATTTGTCGCGGATTGTTACTTTAAGTGATTTATTTAAGCGCTCTTCGAACTCGTATGGTCCCATGTAGGGTGGTGTCAAAGGAGGCCGGGCCAGTATTGTTAACGTGAGTAGCTTTGGCAAGTGCTGCAAAAACGAATGGTTTTCGCTGTCTTTTGGTTGCAAATCGTGCATGTTAGCTAAAAATATTTGGACGAATTCTAATGGCGATGCAGATTTCCGGGTTTCCTACATATCGTCTGAAAGCTTAAATGTAGTGCCATAAACCAACTGAGCGGGTGTAGCCTTGATGCCCGATTTGTACACTGATCGGAGGCCAAGCTGATGGTAGGACATATTGGATGAATTCGTACACATAATCCCCGCCTTGAGCGTCCGATGAAACCTCGGCTGATAAGATGCCGTTCTCCAATGTTTTACGTCCAATGCCTTTGCTAATTCTCGAAATAGTGTTGCCTCAAACTTCCTACACTGATCGGGCGAGATGCGAAGAAGCACTGCAAAGTGTTTAGCTGTAAATTCGTAATCGTTTATTTCATCTGCTGCAATGATGTTGCTGATGTTAGCTCCTAGGACGTCCAGTATGTGAACTGACCGATAAAGTCAAGACGACGAGTTTGTCTAGGTAAGGCAATCGCAAGACGCACAGTGGAAATGGTAGAAGTTCGGCCAAAGATAGAGCTAAACGACGTACGAGCCAAATATATATATTATTATTTTAGTGGACATCTAGACTAGTTTTTGTGGGGTTATGTGAAGTCTACGCAGATAAGCCCAAGATGATTGACGCCTTGGAAGAGAATATTCGACCCGTTAGTGCCCCAATTGATGCTAGATATGGTCAAAAATTGGGCCTCTCGGCTGGAATTTCTTAGAGACAGTCGCGGCGGTCACTTGCCCGAGATCATCTTCAAAACATAATAGAAAACCCTTATCTCTTAGTAATAAAGCTAAATTCTTGTTCATAGCATTAAATTATATGGGTTTCATTTCTTATTGAAAACCACATGTCTAAAAAAGCATCCCGTAAAAATGGCTGCGCTGATTTTCGTCCATCAAGTGGAACTTCGAAATAAAACACTAGTTTTTAAATACATAAATTAGATAAATTCGCAGTTTCGCGCTATACAAATAGGCAAAGAACTTTACTTATTTTCATAAACACATTAAGCAATGAAGATGTTTAGAACTTGGTGAAGGATAACTCTACTGTAATAAAGCCAACTAACTTAACTCATTGTTCTATTGTAAAATTTGTAATGCCATAAAATGCGCCATTTGTGCGCAAAAAGGAAAACTGAAATTCAATAGATGAGCAAAATAGACACTTAACATTTCAATCTATCTCTTATTCACCCTCGCCTCACTCTACTACACTGACAGGTGATGACACTGACATTTTCAACTAAATTGACGTTTCACCCAAAGAGACATTTAATTATGGGTTACCGAAAATATAACTAACTATGTAAAACCGGAAAAAAGCGGGTAATAAGAGAGGGAAATAAGTAAAATGGGACAAGTACATATAAATGCACTCAAAGGCATAAGAATATTAATTCACAGTCGATTGCACTTGTCAACGCTTCTTCTGTACTCCAATTTCAGCACAGCTGAGTAGTTCATCAGCAGCGCATCAAGTGAATATAATAAAATAAAAACAAATTGAAATGCAATGATACGATTGCTAAGAAATGAACGATTGGCAAGCGAGTGCATAAATGAAATGTCACTGTCACTTTGACGCTACATTCACGGGCATAGTAAGCACACAGCCATGGAACTTGCAATCAACTACTAACGCTGTGACAGTTTAAGTGTCACTTTCAATGCTGTGTACAAAAGTAGTGAACGCTCTAGTTTTTGAACCACCCTTCATTGTTGTTGTTATTGAGGATGAAAGGCAAAAAAACTGCAATCACATTCAATTAGTGGTGTTACTCTCTTGTCTTTTTTTTGTACTCTCCAATTTTCACCACGAACTTTTATCCAATGTGTATTTGCTGTTCATTTCTGGTACACATATGTCACAATTTTTTTTTTTTTTTTACTAACCAGTGTATGTATATTTACATAGCTACATGGGTGTGTATGTGTAAATGTTAGCTGTGTGTGGCTCTGTGCGACAAGTGCTCATATTTGTTTACATATGACGTAATCGAAGTTAAATGCTTCAGTTTCGGCTTTCAATTATGTCACATTAGAGACGTTTGTATTTCATTTGTATTTGTATTTTCATATTAATTCGTATAAACATACAAATGTACACACAAACATACGACTAATACAACATATGGCAAAATCAGCTCTCTTTAGGCACAACACAATATTCCATTCGTAGCACAGTGCCACCCTAAAAGATAAGCGGCTCACTTCATTACGTCTTGTTTTGTTTTCTAAATTTGTATTCTGATTGTATTCAATTACATAATTTATTAGGGTTAGGAAAATCTGATGGACTTCGAAAAGTGATTTAAAAAACGAAACTATGATTTTTTACAATATTAACAATATTTTTCATCAAACATTTCTCATAAATTTCTTATAAAATATAGCTTAGATTTGAATAGAAACCATACACATCAAGATATATATAT
The DNA here is from genome assembly GCA_951828415.1 of Anomoia purmunda. Taxonomy (NCBI): domain Eukaryota; kingdom Metazoa; phylum Arthropoda; class Insecta; order Diptera; family Tephritidae; genus Anomoia; species Anomoia purmunda. Next base: position 99,953,380 of record OX639996.1, read on the forward strand.
TTTTCATATATACTAGCTTTTACTCACGGCTTTTCTCGCACGTTATGGATTCGAATATAACGGAAAGGGAAATAAATAATTTCACCAAATAACTTTTAATTCATTTTTAGTTTAGGGTTTTATTTTTTTTACTATCTAAAATAAAATCTACCCCTACTTAATAATTTCCGATTACGGTTAGTTGCTGAAACTTTTTTCTCATGGGCTACCGCGCCATGCAATTTTTGGGTTTAGCGAAACCTAATTTTTTTTGGAAATGCCTTACTTTCATGATTAAGTTTTCTCAAGCCAGTTTTCTTTGATGGGATGCCGTATATTTCTTTTAACTTAATAATATATTTATATTTTCCTATTTAAGTAGGTTGCAACCCTCTCCAAGGTATATTCAAAATAAAGCTTTCTTAAAATTCTTTCGTATGACGCTCATGTTTCAATATTTGATTTAACTTTTGTTCATTTTAAGTACCTAATTTTTTAAGCGGGGGGCAACACTCTCCAAGGTATTTTCAAAATAAAGCTATCTTAAAACTCCTTCGTATGGGACTCGTATTTCAGTATTTGATTTAACTTATTATAATTTTAAGTTATTTTTTTAAACAGGTGGCAACCTTCACCAAAATTGTTTTAGAAATTACGCATTTTTTAAATTTGTAGTTTGGCACTCATATTGTAAAATGTCATTTATTTTTTTTTATATAACTTAATTTTCATTTAAATTGGGTGCAACCTTTTTTCAAACCATTTGGGAAATGAAGCTTTATTAAGCCTCTTTCGCTTATATCCATATTGCAATATTTTATTTTATTCATTGGTTTAATTAAATGTTCCAATTAAAAAAGGTGCCAACTCTCTATAAAAATCGATTTTATGTTAACCTATATAACATACTATACATATGCCATATCATATCCAGATCTGTCCAGTCGTTATATAGCAATATGTTATTTAACTTATTTAATTAATTGACTTTAAGTTCTTTAACAGGTGGCAACTCTCCATATAATATAGTCTATGTTATAGCGTAGGGGATGGCCTATTTTTGTGCAATCGACTCGGATTTCGCAAAAAAGGGCCACCGTCAGACCTTCTGCAGCAATGAACTTTCTGCGCGGACATAACGAAATAGCGTTTAATTTTTATATATAAGATTGCTTACTAACTTAACTAACTGACGCTGTAACCACCTAAAAATCCGGGTGCACTATAAAGTAAATTACTTATTTTCACCCAAATTGTTCTTCCGATTTTATCTTGCCAGCCCTGTAGCCACAGGGTTGCTTAGTTCTGTGATCAAAGAAAAAAATTTGAGATAATGTGTTTATTTTTAATACACTTAAAGTATATTGTGATAATATTTTTTTTAACTTACGGTAACAAAAAAAAAGTTTCTAGAGGCAGTCAAAAATCAAGGAACAATTGGGTGAATTGATAATATTTCGATTATTGTCGATAAAATTTAGAGCCGACACCGATTTGTCGTGATATGGTTCTTGACTTATGATAAAAAACCTTATTTCATCGTAATTTATTGATATATTTTGCAAGGCGAAATATCTTTGTTTCGTCGTAATTTATTCATAAAATAAGAATAAGTCATAAAATAAAAAAGGAGTCCGGGCTTTAAGCGATTTCGACCGAGTTTAACATTTGACGCCATTTATTCCTTTTTCCAGCTAAGACCAGGCTTCATTGCAAATATCAACTATCGAGTTACCAATTTCTGGGCAAGAGTTTTTTTGTCCATTCACACTACATGGCCTAGTCAACACAGCCGCTGTATTTTAATTCGCCAGGCTATATCTATGTAATCGTTAAGATCGCATAGCAGCGAAGAGTTTAAGATCCATAAGTATTTCGGATAATCTTTCTCTCGAACAACCCAAGGGCCACCTCATCCGATGTTGTCAACATCCATACAATAGCATGGTATTATGAGAGACTTACAGACTGTGGCTATTGTCCGTCGATAGAGAACTTTACTACTGAAATACCTGCTCAACCCAAAATAGCACTTGTTGAAAAGAGATTATTTTTTGAAATTCGATTTAAACATTATTAAAGGAACTTATGGTTTTCTTTTAAACAAAATTCTCCATTCTAAGGCGCGAATGCGTTGAAGGTTATTTTCTGGCACTTTCTCTGGCGTTCCCGAAAGCGAATTTAGAGCCGACATAGAGATGGTGTGTCGATTTTATTCTCTCTGAGCTTTACAATATTTCGAGTTGCGTGAATATCTGGTCGATAGTAGATTTACTAGAGAGGGTCCAATCAGTGTGTTGACGCCTTTCTGACAATACAATCGATAGAACCTCAAAAATATGATACGTTTCGAAGTCAGATCCAGCGGTAGTTGACATTAATAGCAGGATCGTCCTTTTTGTGGATTGGGTTTTACGTGCAACCACCCACTCTGGGGTTTTACGTGCAACCACCACTTATCAGCTTGAAGGAATGCTTCCTCCAAAGCTCAAGTATGCTCTGGGATTTCGGCCATCAGGTCGTGGCTTTCATTCTTAGAGAAAATTGCCCCGGTTTTCTCTAAACTGACGTACCTTCAGATAGAGTTTTCAAATTCCTCGCATCTTGTTCTCTCTTTACTAGTTTACTAGTCGTTATTTCGGGCTCTCTGAAAAAAAATGGCATCTGCGCGCCGTTTGGTAAAGAAGAAAAAATTTGGCAAACCCGTTCGTTTGATGGACCGTTGCACTCAGAGTGCAGTGGCGTAAGTCGAGTGGTTGGCTATTTGCTGCGATCTCAGCCTTTCGACGTAAAGCTCTCCTTGGGTCATATTAAACCTTCCTAGAACCAGCTGCTGACACCACTAATCAAGAGATGCGATGGACGGGCAAGGGTTGAAGAGCATCATAGACTACAAAGCAACTTAGTTTATAAAAAATCACCGAAAAGTCCAACACATTTTAGCATCCCTTTCCTACGGCTACGATAAATTCAATTTTATTAAAAAAAAAAATCGCTGTTCGTAAAATTTATTACCCAAAATTTATAATTTTAGGAGAAAACTAATAATTTTGTTCAAACCTTGGAAATTTGATTTGCACGTTGCACATTTTTTTTTAAATCTTGAAAATCGTTAGGTAGGTTCATAGGAGGAGCAGTTCAATTTGTGTACCACATTTTGACTCCGTAACCTGCCTGTTATAGAAATTCAAATACCATATAATAATTGAAATTTAATGGACTCGAAAAAATCTTACAATGGGCCACTGTCTCTCTATTCGAGCAGAGCGATTATTTGCTTCTAAGACTTAATACTGTCATAGTCTGAGGGGAAATATATCCCTCCACAAAATGCCTCTCGAAGCTGTGATAATACTGAGACATATCAAACTTCATTCGTTGGTGCAACCAAGTTTCCTAGTGGGTGCTTCTTCTTTTTTATGTTTTGTACACAATTCTTTTGAACAATTTACTTTGTAAAAAAAATTGCTACACAATATTAGAGATATTGTAAAATAATATTTTTCAGTTGCTTATTATTCATATTTACATACATCTGTATGTACTACATTTATTTGTTTACTTGCATATGCGATAATAAAATCAAATACATTTTCTCTATCGCTAAAATGCCACTAAAAAATTAAAACCCATTCATGTGTAAACATTTCGTTGAAAGCGCTAAAAAAAACCCAACATCAAACTAAGTGGAAGCGAATGAATGTTTTTTTTCGTAAATTTGTCATCACGCAATTTGGAAGTAAATTCAAAAAAAACACTACAGCGCTGGGGATGATGATTTACACACACACAGCCCAGAGTTTTTCAAAGGCACATTAGTACAAATATTTTCCTCTATTTCACATTTCCATAAATTTATGCATTTCACAATTTTCTCTAACTGATTTTCGGTATTTCACTTTGTAATCCGCTTTAAGCGGATATTTCATAATTTAATTTCATACGCTTGATGCAAATACAAATTTCTACTAAATGCCACAAATTATGGCTATTGGAATGGGGCATTTGAAGTTGAATGCTGAGGGTTGTGCCACAACAATGTGTGAATATGATGTAAATCTATAATCAAGGTATTGTTTCAATTTTGTGCACGCTTGAATGGATCAAATTGTGACAAATGTTAAACATGAATTGTAAAATAAAAAAAAGAATGAAAATAAATAATTTTAATATTGTAAATTGACTTTGGGTGAAAGGATTTCAATTGGCAAATTAGAAGAAAAATATGAAATGGTTGAAAAATGCTCATAAGAAAAACCAACACCAATAATATAAAACCAAAGTATATTTAATTGGCAGTAAAAGTTTATGTATTGATAAAATATTTCACTATTAATGCAAATTTAACCGGCTTCCGCCTTCAGAACAAACGATGAATTCTGCCTTTCTACTCAAATTAGAGCAAGGCGCATTTTGGAGGAGAATCAAGCGATAACGCATATTCATTAATTCAATCCAGTCTGCTATTTCAAATTTTTTAGAATGATACCTCGTTAAAAAAACTGTTTTTCGGGCTAAATTTGAAAAACAGAACACGAAAATGAATTGTATTTATTTCTCAAAAGACGCGTTTGTGGATATAACTACTTTGGTATATGTTTATAAAGCGAAATTGTACTTTTTGAATTGCAGGCATTTAAATTGAAAACAAAATTTTTTAGTTGGAAAACTTAATTATATTTAATAAAGGGAAACAAAATGCTGGTTTATTTCAAACTACAAATATTTATAATTGTTTTTATATATTACAATGCTTCATTGTAGCGGAATTTCAGACTCTCCTCGGGTTGATTAGGTAGAGTAGTCACCAACCACGACTCCAAAGTTTTATTTTTGATAATGAAAAATATGTTATGGTTTCCGTTTTCAAAGTTCGCTCCATTACACTTCGCACCGCGGAGTAGGTCGACATTTATGAATCGCGTTGTGCTCTAGGATATTTAGCTCTTAAATTTAAGTTTTTTAATTTGATTCATTTATCTAGAAATGAAAAATAAACTATAATTGTGTTTTGTACTTGAATCCTGGATAAATCTTCGCTTTTACTATTTACGGTAGCCACTGGGGTAGTCATAAGTCTCCATGACTGAAATATGAGCACGAATATTAGCTCCAATAGCAATGCTGAAGCTCCGCATGTCACCCTACGTATGCCTTTGAAACCAAATATTAACTTGATGTATTTACTGTACGTCTTACGTTCATGTTCACCGAACGTTGATTTTTAGCTGCTTCATATTTATTGTCGTTTAATTTTCGATAATCGGCTAGCTAACGATAATAGCTGATCTGGCGATAGCGAATATCGTTAAAAAAGGCCTTACCTCGCCTAACAAATCTGTTTAGAAGGAAAAAACACAAAGCAAGAAGTATTTCTACTACAAATTTGATAAAATGTTACTGGTGGCTTTCAAAAGTATAGTAAATGGACCTCTACATGAAAACATAATACTGTGCTATTGAAACAAAGTTCGTATATATTGCATTTAGTACGCAGAGTTCTGTGAATTATTGAGGTTGATCAAAATCCCCTTCTATTGAGTTCTTGTTTAACTAATATTTTATTTTTTGTTTATTAAAATACTTAATTTGCTTAAACTTTGGAATTCTAATAAAACGGTTTTTAACTTACGTAAATTGGTAGAGGACTTACTCCTCCTCCTTCGCCGATTTAACTGATATTTTTCATTTCGTGGGTAGGAAACCCCAGTTTCATTATTCCACTAATTTTTTAATGGTCTTGAAGTACATCTCCTACTATTCCATCTGATCTATGTAGTTATGATTACATCTTTCACTACATTATAAATAAGCAAAGTTCAATTAGGTTGGGTTTGAGCAAGACCACGGGGCGCACGTAGGGTACCAAAATCCAAGCTCAGATCGGCCAGCAGTCTAGAAAATGGAATAGGTTTCGGGCCTTAGCCAAGGCGGGACAGTGGCAGAGAGAGTGTTTGATGCTCACCACTTCCTCCTCGTCTCTGCAACTGCGACAGAAATCGTCCCTGCAGTGCCCGGTTATTACACCGACGATTAGTATGGGAGAGGGCTGTCAAAGCGAATGAGAGCTTTGGATCGCTTTACGTCAAACTATGACCAAACTTTTCTTGTAATCTGACAGGTGGGTTCCATGGCCCATCTAGTGTTCACTTCCCCGAAGAGTTGGGTCTTTAAATTAATTAGGCATTCCAGCGCCTAGAGCAGAATTAACCACAGATAATTTCGTCACTTTCCTTGCCAACTCATCTGCCGCACAGTTGCCGGGAATGTCGCTGAGTTTCATTAACCATAACTAAACTGAAATAATACAACTTTTAATTTGTTATTTATCGGGAATTATTGAATCGACTTTGGAAATATCAATAACTAAATGATAACGCAGGTATACACCAAAAACCAATTAGTAAAGGAATCGAAACCTGTAAGATTAGCACAATATATTTTTAGAAAGAGTATTTCTTTGTGACTCTCAGGGTTAAATTATTTTCTATTGGAAATATATAAACTGCACATTTTGTGGTCGGATAAGTCGTATTAAAATAAAATAAAATAAATCTGTGTATGAAACGCACACCAAGTATGCGCATGCATTTATGTACATACATATATGGTTTTTGCAATGCCGAAATGCTTTTTACCCCTGCGCTTGCGAGTTCTCACAATTTCATTGATAAAATTCCAGGCATTAACAAATTGATAACATACACACATACATACATATATTTTTATGCATTTAATTATAAATGCGATTTCACAACTTTACTTGAAATTCTATACTTTGTTGAAATGAAATCAGCACTGGGCTCTTGTATTGAGCGCACGCCGCACTTTGCCGATTTTATTTAATTATTAGCTGCAGTTAGATTAAGACGTAAGTGAATGGAATTAAAAATAAAATTTGATTCAATTTTGAATATCTCCACAGAGAGAAGTTTTAGTAATAAAAATAGTTACTAAATGTGATCACAATGTCCACTTTTTTTCTTTGGGTACTTTTGTGCAACTTGGCATTTGTGTTTTTCATTTCAACAGGTGAGTTATTTTTCGCATTTATGTTACTTCTGTTGCATTTACAAACCTTTTTTTTTAAATATAAAAGAGTTTCTTAAGTTTGCGTATCAGACCGAAATAATACGACAAACTGCAACCTTGGTAGCAGCTGTTTAAACTTGTTAGAAAAACATTTCAGGTTTTGGATAATGAAACCGCAAATAAGTTAAAGCTTATTTAAGATATTACAATTTCGCACCAGCACTTTTTCCATTTACGGCAAATAAAACACCACTTTGAAGTAAAATTATCGCGTGACAAATGTCGAACTAAAAACACAATATAAGAGAATGTAACTTTAGCAAGGTTTTAGTCAGGATTCAGTCATTTTCCAAAGTAGTTAAAAACTGCTACTTCACTACTTGCTGCCACTATTTCGACTAATTTCTACTATTATTCTTACTAATGTCTATCACTATTTTTATTAATGCTACTGCTAATTATTACCACTATTTCTACCTATTCCTGCCACTATTTGTACTATTGCTACTACTAATTTCTATTGCTATTTTTACTCATTTCTACCACAATTTTGGTTGGTGTTTACCACTATTTTTTACTAATTTTTCCCACTATTTTTCTAATTTCTCCCATTATTTTACTAATTTCAACCATTATTTTTACTAATGGTACTACTAATTTCTACCACTATTTTTACTAATACCACTATTGCTACTAATTTCTACCACTATTTTCACTATTTTCTATCACTATTTTTACTAATGTTTCTACTTGTTACTACCACTACTTTACTAATTTCTGCCACTATTTTTACTAATGGCATTCCTTATTTCTTCCACTATTTTTATTAATATCTACCATCTTTTTTATTTATTTCTTCCACTAGTTTAACTAGATAGTTGCTTCCATTATTTTACTAATTTCTACCAAAATTTTTATAAATGCTACTTCTAGTTTCTGTCACTATTTTTACTAATTTCTTTCACCACTTTAACTAATTTCTACCACTATTTTCAGTACTTTATTTTAACTTATTTCCACCATTATTTTACAATGATACTACTAATTACTACCACTATTTCACTAATTTCCACCACTATTTTCACTAATTTCTACCACTATTTTTAAAAATTTCTTCCACTACTTTTACTAATGCTACTATTAGTTAATACTAATCATTACGGCTACTTTTTTCATTTCTCGCACTTAGGTCCACGCGTGTTTGTTTTTTAATTGTTATACATTTTTTTCATGATCTTTTGTTGGCTACTTTCGAAATATTTTGAAAAAAGTTATTTTCTTTTAACTACAAGTGAAAGGAGTGCCAAATTTCAAACTATTATCTACTTTATTAATAAATTTTCCAATCCCTTACGTAAATTTTTCTAATTCCTTCATGCTCTGAAGTTCAATCTCTAACTAAGTAAATAATGCTATTCACGAGTTTAAATTTTTCATTATTTAGTTGCGCAGGAATCCTGCCAGTTTAGTCATAGTGTTGTTGGAGCATGCAAACGGTATAAGGATTGTGCTGGTTTAAAGGACCGAATCATTTATCCTGATTATAACTGCAAGGTATGTACTTACATATAAAGTATTACTCTTAGGTATTGTATATAAAAATTACTTATATTGTATAATTTTTGATCGAGTTGCTAAAACAAAATCTTTCATTCAGCCTGGTACTATTTGTTGCCCTAATACCGATGCACAGCCTATAGAGTCTAAACTAAAAGCAGTAACCATATCAGAGCCAACAACAACAACGCCAATAGTGACACAAGTTCCCATAGCGACAGTCACACCATCGCCGCCACCACCACCGCCTGTGGAAGTACCATCATCTTTGGATAAAGAATTCTATAGACGCTTGGGATTAACTTTTGGCGAAAGATACGACATATATCACAATGAAAATAATACAACACAAAAGCAGGTAGTAAGCACAGAAATACCGACCACCACTACTACTACACCGGACCCTCCATCAACTACGGAGTTCTTTATAAATTTCGATGATATACTGCATCCTTTGGGTCTCGAAATTTTACGTTCTCAAAAATGTGGCTTTATTTATGCTAGCGAAAAACCAAATGCTAGTAATGTGCAAGCGGATATACTTGAATTTCCTTGGATGGCACTGTTGCAATATAATGACACTAGTGATGGTGGTCGAAAACAGTTTGCTTGTGGTGGCTCATTGGTCACCGAACGTTGGGTGTTGACGGCTGCGGAATGCATTAAGCCGGGCTTGTAGGTTACGTTCATTTCATTTGATTTTATTTCATTTAAGTTCCACCAAAGAACGTTGCAAACAAATTGAGTGCTGCACTTTCGCTTTTAATCTAACTGAATTTCTTGGCTTCTTACATCTCTGATTGTTACTAAAGGGTGGTTGTTTATAGACACGTGGTTTTCAATGAAGCAATACTTTTTTCGTAGTTGGTCCTTTTGAGTTGTGGTTTGACAGAAATAGTGGTTCGGTTCGCGGGACGCATCGCATTGAAGCTCACTTGGACGATAAAGTCCACTTTAGGTTGAATAGGTACGTTAATAAACAAAATTCTCACAAACTATTGTGTAGACGACGTTACATTCGCAAAAAGTCACTGCTTGGTGTGCTCCCTAGGCAGAGGGAATCATTGGTCCATATTTCTTCAAAAGAGCCATAGAGCCATTATTAATGACTTTTTCGTGCCTAAATAGGAAGATGTGGATGTGGACGACCTTTGGTTCCAAAAAGACGACGCTACATGCCATACAGCCAATGAAACAATAAATTTTTTGAATGAAACTTTTAGTGAGCGCATTGTCTCGCGCCGTGGACCGTGGCGTGGGCTCCAAGATCGTGCGGTTTAACACCGCTGGACTATTTTTGTGGGGTTATGTGAAATCGCTTGGCTACGCAGATAAGCCCGAGACGATTGACGTTTTGGAAGAGAATATTCGGGGCGTTATTGCTGACACTCGGCCCCAATTTCTGTAAAAAGTGGTCGAAAATAGGGCCTCCCGGCTGGAATTTATTCGAGCCAGCCGGGACGGTCACTTGCACGATGTCGTCTTTAAAACATAAAGGCAAACCATTGTGTAAAGTAAAATTCTTGGCCACAACATTAAACTAGGTATATGCGTTTTATTTCTTTTTGAAAAACACTTGTCTAAAAAAACACCCTTTGTAAATAGAATCTGATTTGATCATATTGGCTGTTGGTGCTGTGAAATAATCCAAAATATCTTGCTATAGGAAATTAAACGAAATGCAACTTATTTTGTGCTCGATGTTCTTTGGTTTAACAAATATCTGCTGAGTTAACCCTTTGTCTACCAGCCGGGCCCCATGAACGCGAATGAGTTTTTTTTGTGTGACCATATCCAAATATTAGGCGTTTGAGTTAACTTTGTTTATTTTCATGTATTTTATTATTTTTTGACTATATTATTATTAATAATTCGTATGGCTAAAGAAAATTTTCAAGCGGGAGCTGCGATCCGAGTCCGTTTGACCTAAAGTACTACTTAAAAAAAAAAATGATTTTGCTTTGATAACCAAAGTTAATTTTTGTAGAGATGTGAGCAATATCGTTGCTAATTTTTATGTACCTCCATGAATGGTGTTTAAAAAAAAATTTGGCTGCATTATGGCGATTAAAGCTGGTTTTTTTTGCAAAATTTATGTCAAAAGGAAAATGGGCAATAGCAATGAGCGATTTTTATTGGCAATGAGATGATGTTGGAAACACGACCTTAGAAAAGTAATGACCATTACCTATTTTCAGACACCGTCGCATCCCCCGAGATCATTTTTAATTTATTTTAGAATAGCGCTTTGGAAGGTTATTATCAAATGGCAAAATACTGAGCGAACTCGTAATTTTGGGAATACATGAAAACCAATCGACATTATGAGCCTAGATTTACACAAACTGAACATATTGAGAGTTTTCTGATTTGGTACAACAAAAAAGGAAAAAACGAAGTAAGATCGGTTGATAAGCTGCAGCCAATTCGCCTGTGTTTCGAAATCTGGAATAAGGGACCCCCTACAAAACGGATTCGTATATGGTTGTAGTAAGACAGTATTAGGCTTTAGAGGAAAGTGTCCATTTCGGCAATACATCCCAGCAAAACCAGAAATACATGGCATCAAATTCCGGACAATTTCTGTCACATCTAACGCTTGATACTCAGAAATTTACGCTGGAAAAGTTATAGAAGTAAAAGAAAACAATCAAGATGAAAATGTGGTGAAAAAATTAATAAATGAGATAGATAACTCCGAACGAAAAATTACATGTGATCATTTTTTTACTTTACGTTTATTTCAAATCAAAAAAATGGTGTTTTATAGAGACAATCAGAGAAAACGAATCGGGCTTGCCGATTGGGTCTACAAATTTTAAGAAGTATGAAATATTTGCTATATTATTTGGATTTCAAATCGATAAAATAATAGCATCATATCGTCCAAAAAGAGGATATATTTTGGTAGTATTAAGAACGTTAGATAATGACAAGGATATCGATACTAAGGACCAAATAAGAGGGTCATAGAGTGTAAAAAGACGGTTTATAAGTAGAGCATGTCCTCTGACAGTTTCTTACAATATGATCGATATATGTAAGTGTTGTGAATTGTGTGGGGTTCTCTTAAAGGAAATTGTGGCAAAAACCACGCATTAAAGAATTGTGAAAACAGCTGACTCAACATCATGAAGATTGTGAACTATCGGAACCGAGTACTAGCACAACACGTGAACGTGAAAGGAAAAGTAAACGATGCGGTATATCCGACGTCTACGGATTACATTCGGGTCCAATAGATCCGAACCATTGTGAATTAATACAAGTGAGATGTCTTTTAAATTTAAGGATGACATTAAATGTCATAAATAGCCGTTATTAACCGTTAGACGAAGATGCTCGTTCAGAGAATGGCATACAAATAGTGTGGGTTTCTACATTAGGTGATCGCAGCTGTGACGAAATCTGTTCACTTGTATTTATTCACAATAGAACCGAACGTTAGGTAATATCAGTAGACGAAGGGTTAATTTTGTTCCATTTCCACTATAATGTTCATAATTTTATTATGTTTACCAGTCTATTCAACTCATTTCAATTTCCAGAATCGGGGTGCGTTTGGGCGAGTATAAAATCTCTGCAAATACCAAAAGGGACTGTACTCATGGAAAGGGTATGAAAACTTGTACCTTTTATATGGATTTTAAGATAAGTACCACGGTTATTCATCAGGATTACGTAGAGAAGACAGGTTTCAAGAATATTGCATTAATAAAGCTGAGAACTCGAGCTGGACGAAGTAGTGAGTAATTTAAATTAGCAGGTGTTGATATTCTCAATGAACCACTATGAGCGTTTTATGTTTCCCAATAATTATTTCAGAAAATATCAAACCAATTTGTCTGCCAACGCACATGAAGTCGATTAGGGTACCGTACGATCAGAAGATTGTGAAAATTGCTGGCTGGGGCTTAGCGGAAAAGGGTAAGAAATTTGGTACATAATGTGGCTTTCCATTTCGAGATAACTTTTTAAATGAAACTCGAATAGCTATGATGTTTCTTGTTCAAAATCTTAAGACCGTTTTTTTATCTTTTGGCCGAAAAAATGTTTCGATATTTTTCGGCGATTTTGATTTCGCTGTGAAAATCGTAGAGTTCCGTCAGTGAGATTATATTTTTTTTATGCCAACTAATGTCCAAAGTTTTTTTTTTTTTTTGAAAAATTAAAGAAGGCAATTATTCCAAAATTTTAATTTCTCGAAATGTGTATTTTTTAATTTTTATTTTTTATTTTTTTCACACCAGAAAGAAGACACTTTAAAGTATATTTTGGCTAAGCGGCTGTTAGCCTTTCTTTTTATTTTAAAGATACCATTTTTTTAAAAAGTGTTGAAATTATTAATACGATTTTGTTTTTAATTTAGGTTTGCAGTTTTGTGACTCATTTAATTTTAGCATAATAATTTGAAAGTATGAAGTGGCTAAAAATGGCGGTTGATTTTTGACAATTTAAAAAAAAATCGGATTTTACGCACATTTTCCACATATAACGGATGAATTTCATATAAATTTCCGTTGATTTTTTATGCTGTGGGTATCGCAAATCTTCTGACATATAAACCGAATGCATGAAATGAAAAAGAAAACAAATTTAAAGAGCAAAATCTAAAAAAAAAAATAGTCAAAAATCAACTGGCATTTTTAGCCACTTCAGAATTTCACATTATTATATTAAAATTAAATGAGCTGCAAAACTATATACCCACTTAAAAAAAAAAACGAAGTAATAATTTTAGCACTATACAAAGAATTGTGTAATTAAAAAAAAAAATGTTGGCTAATGTGAAAACAATGCACTTTTCTAAGAATTAAATTAAAAAAATAAGCTCTCTTTCATTTCTTCGAAAAAAAAATTTTGAACATGAGTTAGTAATTTTTTTCTTCGCATTTTAATGTTCAACTAATTACGAATACTTTGCAAGCTGAATTATAAAAATTGCTAAAAATGAAATTAAAATTTCAAGCTCGGAGCAATACGATTTTCACAGTGAAATAGATATCGGGAAAAAATTCAACTCTACACATTTGCAGGCTTCTCTTTCAACTCTCTGAAAAAGCATATAATTTCTCAACGCCCACCATCAGCCTGCAAGCTTGCCTATCCAAATATAGAGGCAAATCGTTCCAGGATTTGCCTAGGCGTCAGCGATGAACTAGGTTCCATCTGTAGTGGTGACCCAGGTGGACCAATATTTTGGTTAGAAAAAGATGAGCCACAATTTTACACACAAATTGGTATTGTTCCATTTGATATGAACAAATGTGGTGCCGAAGAAGACGGTCCATATTATGCTGAAAGTGTGGCCGATTCTATGGATTGGATAACTAAGGTTATTGGAGAGAGCAAATGAAGTTTTTGTAAATGAAATTAGGTATTTTGATGATATTCTTATTTATGATTCGCTTGTGAAATTCAAACATATTTGTGAATCATTTTGGTAAAACTTCGTTTCACTTATTAAAACGCCGTTACTCGCGGCGCACCATATAAATCCCAAACTTAAACATACATATATTTCCTTAGAAAAATGAAGATATAGAGATGCATAACCAAGGAATTTGTTACATAATGCCGTCAATAAAATACTAAATACTTTTTTATGGTCAAACACATTATATCATATACATACAGTAGCTTTGCAATTAATGATAATGAACATAAATTACTTGCTAATAAAAAAAGTAAAAAGGTGGCTCTTTTCAAGCAATCTTTACATATATTAGACATGTGTTTTTTTTAAGTCTTTCGACGACGGCTCATGACGATGAGGTGGAACCGCCTCCAATACTGCTAAGAAATGCTCTTGCAGAATTGGAGCGAGGAAAGCCCGCCAGCGTTATTGGAGGGGTGAGTCTCTGTCTGGTTTTATTTTAAGCGAAAACTTGTCGATTTGTAATAGGAGCAGCGACCTCACTTTTGAAATAGCGGCCAGAGAGTAGGGCTTAAATATCACTCTGGCTTCTACTGGACTAATCTCGGAAATCCCGAACCGGAGGGTTCTAAATAATCACCCTTTTCAGACGACAGGTATATTCAACTCGCACCGGACGTAACTTGTCCTCAATATCTTCCTGACAGGAATATGAGGAGTACAAATTGGTATCGGAACTGCGGGGAACTACAGGAATGTCTCTCGGAGCAACCTCAGAAGAACCTGCTTCTTTTAGAGTGCTCGATCGATAGCTTGGTGGAGGAACTCACTAGATTGTAATAAAGTGATTTCGTGTTCAAAGAGAAAACCTACGGCCTAAATCTTAACCACTTTATTGGACGCCAAAACTCTCGGAGCTTTGAGCTTCGAGTAGACGTCTTTTTACCAAGCGAGGAAGAGTAGAGAACATTCGGATTGGGAATTGCATAGGATCGGGTTGGGTATCTATAAATCCGAAATAAGGAAAGCTAAGAGGGATTAGTGAAGAAGCTTTTGCAAGAACGTGGAAGACTGTCACGAGTCCTCCATTCCATTGGATAGCTGAGGAACGATGTGGGCAATTGACTGATAATCAGTGAAGAGTCACTTAAGCTTTTCCTTGATGCCCATTTTCCAGGTAACCCTGAGTAGTGTGGAGCCACCGGCATGAGATCGAGTGCCCTTTATGTTCCCGAGGTCGAGGAGCGTCGCTTGCTCCGGGCGATCAGCGCCTTAAAGCCGTTCAAGTCACCGGAACCTGACGGCATCATCCCCACTCAGTTATAAAATTCTCAGGCAGTGTCACGTCGTGGTTCGGTGCCTATCTATGCGAGCTATGTAGGTTGGTGGATACATACCCAGGCTTTGGAGGACTGTGAAGGTAATGTTCACTCCCAAGACGGTTAAGAGTATGCCCTTATGGCTTCAGATCAATCAGCCTCTCATCTTTCCTTTTGAAAACTTTTGATAAGCTGGTTGGTCTGCACATAAGGAACGGCATTCCTCGTGAGCCTACTCGAAGGGCGGACCGGTGGATACAGCCATGCACACGGTTTTTAATATCATAGAGGAGTCTCTTGTGCACTTCGCAGTTATTGCTTTCCTGGATATAAAAGCGTCCAGCCTGAGGCAACAGTTCGATCCCGGCCGAAAAAGCCTCATCTACCCATGGCTCAGTGCGCTAAACAGAGCCATCGATGGGCGCAAAAATTGGACCTCAGCGGGGGGTGAAACCACACTATTAGTGTTCTTAGTTTTAAAATAAACCAGAAATATACCTTATATTTCGTATAACAGATTGTTATCCCTTATTTTTAAGGCAACGTATTACGAGGACAGTTGACACACAAGCAGTGGTAATAAATTAGAATTGAATTATTTATTTTGTCACTTTCTACAGGCGATAATGAAGGTTGACTTATCCCGAGAGCAACCCAACTCACTTAACAAAAATATTGCGCTTTTTACGTGAAAATGTAAATAAAAATCCTTACAAATTTGTTGCACAAATGGGCGTAATTTAAGCGCTAATATATGCACTGCTTGCCTTGCAGAGGGCTGATAGAAATTTTTGGGGTAATTTTGTGGTAAATGATAATGCAATTTAATTGATATGGCAAACAAAAATAATTTATAGCACCAGCTAAAGAAAAAATATGTAGGTACAAAAAGGTATTTCATAGAGGGGTGATGTCTTTTTTTTTGGTTCGCCTTAGGTATGTGTGTATGTGCGTATTTATAAATTTACAACATATGTGCACAATTTTTCGTGAAAATGCGGCAAAGTGAAAGTGAAATTTGACACCGTTAGCAGCGTAATGCGAAAGGTGAACTGAATCGAATTTATTTTAAGGCGGAAAACGTGAAGAAAGCAATAAATAAAATTTGAGGCACACATTCGTTTTTTTGTTTCATAAACATTTTAAGCTTCATTTGACAGCTCATTCAAAAGCAATTTTGCGCTTTTCTAAAGTGGCATGCAGCGGCTTTCGTTTTTCGAAAAAAATAAATTCATACATAAATTAAAATATTGCCTATTTATTTTAATTATATGACGCAACGGATGCGGAAGAGTAGCTGTTTTGTGATGCGAAGTGGTTAATTTACATTTTGTAGTGCCTCTGCGTTACGCTAGTTACACGCGCCACACACGCGTTGCATGCAAGAAGTGGCAAATATGTTACTCTAAGAGTGCAAATTTTTTGCAACTGGCATTCATGTAAGTGTCATAATAAATAAATAAATTTAAAATGCATTAATTCAATATGTTTTCTTTTTTTTTTTTGCTTGTTTTCTTTTTGGTGCGAAAGGCAACTAAGCTAAGGCTGGGAAAATTTTCATGACAGGGAAGCGAAAAATAGTTAGGATGCCGTGTGATTTTGCAAACATATACATACGTTAATTTTCTAAACAGCCCTGCCATAAACGGTGTGAAAGCCCGTAGCAATGAATTATGCTATTTAAAGTGTAAAATAAAATAAAAAATATGCAAAGCTAGAACAATTGTAAGCCGCATGAGGTATGAATTTAATTCAAAATATCAGTCAAGCTCCAGCTAGAACCGAATATTCAATAAGTTATATAAATTGAAGCACGGACTCAGATTACTAGAATGTCAGCTTGATGTATGGTTAGTCCTTTGCCTTTCGCGATATGGAATTTGGTAACAGATTTAGATAAGTCATATGTAACTAGAGAACGACCGATCTTCGACTTCGGCCATGCTCATGCTCGGCGAAGAAAAGCCGAATTTTGGTTGGACATTCGTCAATTTTCATTTGTTTAAAAATTACGTAAAGTTTTACTTCCAATGTGTTTCTCTTTTGGAAAAGGACAAATAAGCATTTCGGATTTACATATATGTTAGCAATATGACTTCAATAAAAATACTGAACACAATTATAAAATACATAACGAATTGAACACTTTTCTCAATGGGCATCCGCTGCCAAGGAATTTCGTGGTTTTTCAATACTTTTTGAAGCTCACATTATCTGTCTGCAATGATACAGATCAACTTTATGTGTATATACAAAATCAGTTGCGCAGTCAAACGATAGCCTAATAATATTCCTCAAGCCATCTACTGCTTCTATGGAAACGCGAGATAAATTCGTCCTTCACTTTATGGAGAATTTTTTTTTTATAAATACGAGGAGTGACTACGAAATGACGAAGCCGACAGCTGTGTCAAAGATAATAAGATATTAAACTCTCTCGACTGACCAATCAAAGCGTCCCATAATCTTGTCGTTAAGGCTGACAACAAAACCGAATCATAGGCAGATGAACAGCTGACAAGCGAAAAGGCGGGCTACCAGACTCGAGTACGCGTAATAACTGTCAGAATCGGCGGGGTTTCCAATTGGATTGGAAAAGAGAGTGAATATTGTTTTGCTAAGAAATCGTGAGATTTATTACAAAATATTTAAAAAAACAGGAGTTCCATTTTGAATGATAATAAAGAATACAGTGTTCAATTTTACATTCAACTGACGTGTGTTTTAAAAACAAAACGCCATTAGCAATGTAGATTAGAAGTTCGTTTTCGACAAAACTGAATATAGATTGATTCTTAAATACTTTTTAAATTTTATATATATATATATATATATATATATATTAGTATATGCTGTTTTATGTATACACTAGGGTGGGTCAATCAAAAATGTTCCAAGCATCATCGCGATTCTGGTATTATGTATCGTAACAAGTATATTTACCCAAGGAAATATACCTCTAAAATGAATTTATCGTCCGCGGAATTTTTCGGCATTTATTGTCAAAAATACTAAAAAGTCGCTTCGGGAGGCTATGGCTGGCTTAACTGCTCTAGCAATTGTTGACTTTATGACAAGTGAATGTATGGGTTTATGCATGAAATAATGCAAATTATGGCGGCCGCCGTAGCCGAGTGTGTAGCGTGTGCGCGCTTCATTCGGTGGGTCCCAGGTTCAAATCCTGCTCGGAGCAAGTACCATCCAAAAATTATAGAAAAAGCGGTCGCCCATCGGCAGGCAACGGCAAACTTCCGAGTGAATTTCTGCCATGAAAAAAAATTCTCACAAAAACATTCGCCGTTCGGATTCGGCGTAGATCTGTAGGTCCCTCAATTTGTGTTACAACAACAAGACGCACGCCACAAATTGTAGGAGAAGTTCGGCCAAAATCTCTTAAGCCGTTATAGCGCCAATTAAGTAAGTAAATAAGTAATGCAAATTAAAGCTGACGTCTGTCTTGCCTATAACAATAGAGCAATACAAAGCAATGACTTATGTACCTGGGAGTGCTAACTCAGAGTGCGTATAAGTGAGGAGAGTTTTTGAGTTCCATTTTATTGGGTGTCAAGTAGTATCTGGGATGCAAGAATTTTAGGGGTTTTCTTAATACCCCTGCACTACGTAAAATTTCTTTGAAAACGTAATGTTCTCAAACTCCTTCCAACTTAAGATTTCTCGTCTATAATTTTTTAGATGAAATTTGAAATATAAGCGTTATTTCCTTTCCATGTTTTATTTACAAATTATAATAAGAAGCTGTTAATAAATTAAGCTTTGCAATTTCATCAGATGGATATAGTAAGGAGTCTGAATACAAAGTTATCGCTTTATGTGAAAAAGCCAGGTGCAATCGTGACTATCATCCAAGTAAGATTAGCCTTGCGGTATGCCCCTGCTCACCATTATTTGTATATAGGCAATGCCCCATTTTGCCGCAACGGTTTTAACGTAGAGTAGGCTGCAAATGAATCTTATCAGGCCAGAATTGATACCAAGATCACCCAGCCATCTAGCTATTATTAAAAGTCGCCCAGTCATCCAGAAAACCACCAACAGCGAAGTCTCTGTGTTCAAGAGACCTCTCTATGACATAAACACCCGTGTGCAGAGCTGTTTGGACTGATCTGTTGCTCGAGTATGCGTGTTGAGCACGCGACAAACGCTCACGAGGATTCCCAGTTTTTATCTGCAGATCAATCAAGTCCTTATGGTTTACATGAAAGCTCTTACCTGCCTTGGAAGTGAATCTTTCCTTCATAGCCATCCAAATCCTGGGTATATATCCCCTACTTAAACTGCTCGCAGAGCTAGACACCAACCAACGACATGACACCCGCTCAGACATTTTTAGCTGATGGGGGATGATGCCGCCAGGTCACGAAGATTTGAACGGGCATCCAACGGCAACAGGAGCCCTCGCAGGGTATACTCGCTCGGATTTATTTATTCCCAACCCTATCCTGTACAGTTCCCAATCCGAGTGCTCTCTACGCTTCCTCGCTTGGTTAAAAAGACGTTTACTCGAGGCTCCAAGCTTCGAGAGTTGTGGCGTCCACCACGGTGGTATAGATTTGTCCGTAGGCTTACGGGACCTTTATCAATTTAATCCCATGTAATGGAGGACACTGTAACATGAACTGACTTCATAGTAAAAGCCAACTTTGTACCCATATATTTATATATGTGTGCATACTTTTGCGATAAAATGTATGCACTCACAAGGAATATGTCGAGGCCATGACAATCGCATAACAATACTAACAATAAACAAAGCAAAAAATTCAACAATTCAAAATATGCATATTTGTAAAATATATATATATGTAACTGCATATGTGTTCGTTAGAGCGTGGCAGCATCGGTAACGAACAACAGCAGTAACATGCCACACGACAGTTCAAGTCATAAATCAACAAGTTAAGTCGCAGTCGTCGAATGTGGACTAAAAGTTTTCCGGAATTTCATATTTTAAAGTTTTTGCGCGGAAACGGAAATACACACACACATGCAGCCATGCATGCAAACATATGCAAGAAGAGGCGGAAAACGAAGGCTAAAAACGTATACAGTCAATACAAGGACATACTCGTATGTGTGTGTTGTGATATTTTGGGAGGTAGAGTGCATCCGCTGAATTTGTCTACGCTATTTGTGGCAACGAATGAGCAACACTACTTTGCCATACATGCAAACAAAGTAGCAACAAATGGCATTGATTACGTACCAATGTGTGCAGAAATATTTGAACATAAAAAAACCACTACTATTTTGAATGAAATATGGGCATGTGAGATCTCCTCGTTTTTGCTATAGTGGTGACTTGAATAGGTAGAGATTTTCGATTTAATAAAAAATCCATGGAAATTTGTCAGCTTGTTGCGATGCTATTAATCACAGTTTGTTGCACTGCAATTTTGTGTTGACATCAACAACTATGGTACTGCGCGCAAAAAACGGTGGAGAAGGATATGACTGAAAATGGGGCGGTATTGTGTGGAGTAGGGAGCTCAATATGCATTGTGTTTTGTAGTATGATGACATCAAATAATAGTATGTGTATTTCTATGAATTTTTACCAAAATCGGTGCATATATAGCTAGCATCAGAAAACGACGAGCTTTTCAGAAAGAATATCAATAAAGTGAAAATCTACCATAAAAAAAAACGGGAAACGGAAACCCGGTTTAGAAAATTCTAAATATGGCTTCTAATATTATTCAGATTAAAACATTAATTATAATAAGGAAGAAAGAGTCTAAGTTCGGGTACATCTGAACTTTAAATACCCAGCGCAAGTTTTTGTTCGATTTAACAGCACTTGTTTTATTCAATAAAAAAAGTTAAGCTTATATGTAAAAAATTGAATGCGAGTCCTTTATTGGTGGCCTAAATACTAAACCGATTTCTACAGAAGATGCATGCAGTCTCCAGGTTCAACTAAAGATTATTTATATATATATATTTGAAAAAAGTGAGCAGTACCACGCCCTCACGAAAGAGAAAACTTTAATTCGTTTTATATCATCTACTATCCGGTGCAGATGAGTAAAGATTTGCTTAAAAGCAAACACATTTCTTACATATATGTATCTTATAGGTTTTGGAAAAAATGGGCGGTGCAATAAAACGCCCAACAAAACGCCCAATAAATGCCCAATTCAATATAACTCCGCAACTATATGATTTGGATGTACAATATTTGGTATAAAAATTAAGCCGAGTTTTGTATCATCATTTCGAACCCCCAAACGACGTTTATTGACTTAAGTTCAAACAAAAGAGAATCAATATGATTTTAACGTACCACACTCATTTGTCAAAATTTTAATTTTTTTAATTATTTCTCTCCCTAATTAAATTCTTTATACCAAGTATAAAAGAATTCACGACGAGATATAGTAAAATGTTTAGTATTTCCATTTATGTAAATTACCGTTATATGAGAGATGAGCGTGGTTTTAGGCTGATTGCCATTCTTAACATTTATGATTCTAGTATGTACTTTACCTTATATAGTAAATAAATATGGGATTTTTTTTCTTTTGACTTTGTATTTTACTATTAAAGGGTGGTTAAATTTTAATGTGTGCATCAAATTTGGTAGATTTCCTCTGAAATTTCCAAATTCTTTTCGATTCGGTGTATTTATTAGTGCAGCCCCACACTTCATATTAATTGTGCGCGAATTGTCTTTAATGCTGACTTAATTAACGCGTTTTAATTTTATTTCTTTAAATTTCTGTTATATATATCTGTGTGGTTTTTGTCCGATTTTAAAATTTTTTTTCGAAACTTTCCTTACTAATTTACTAAATTTGGTAGAGTTTTATCAAGTACCTAATTTTGGAGATAAACTTTTATCTTATAAAGGGGGCGGAACTACGCCCATTTTTCAAAAAAGACTTATACACGTATTTTTTTTCACAACCCAATACTATCTATCAAATTTGCGCAAATTATTTTTACTAGTTAACGAGCTTTAGCGTGGCTATTCTCCGACTTCGTATATTTACAATACCAAAGCACCTTGGGTCCAGGACAATATGTCTACCAACTTTCGTTGAGATAGCTCAATATTTAATCGAGTTATCCGACCCACGGACGGACGGGCGGACAGACATACATAGCTTAATCGAATTATCTATTAATTCTAGAATTTTGGTATATATACGTCTATATCGGATAATTAATGCTGTTAACACATAACAGACTTTGTGATCAAAGCAACTTCTGACGAAAAGCACCGTTTTGAGAACTTAACTAAAAGTTTAAATTCACTTCAGTTACCGTTGTTTGTTTTACAAATTTACCCGGAATTAGGAAGATATAGAGCGGGAAACACTGCCAAATAACATTATTTGGTAAAATTACTCATTTTTCTACAAAATATTTGTCAACTAGGAATAGCTTAATATTGTAGAATAGCCAAGAGATCGCAATAATTCTCTCTGGTTTTCGATAGTTTTGAAAAAAAATATTAAATTATATATTTTTTCAATACTGGATATTTTACGACCGATTTGATTGCTTTTTGGTATCTTTTTGTTATTTATTATACAACATAATATTCGTAGTTGAGGTAATGTACTTCTAAAGAATATATTTTGAAAAACATCGTGAGGTGTAGATGGAACTACGATAACGGCTTTCATGGGGCGTGAGCTGATGAAGATGTTAATGACTCCCAAAGAATTCCATTTAAGGCTTATCTAAAGCTTATTGTTGTTCTCGTTGTTATTGTTGTAACACCATAAAAAATTCTCCTAGGCCATATATAAATCCGGGTGATTTCGGGTGGTTTAGACACGACTGTCATAAAAGCATACCCAAAAAAATTTTAAATTTTGATGAAAATTTGTTGAATGATTTAAATATTTATAGAAAATTTTAAATTGTGACTTATGTAAATGATTTGTATTATAGACGTTTATTTGTACAACATATACATGTATTAATCTAATACAAAAACCAACCGAACTACAATTAATTCGACTTTTCGGAATTTCAAATTATCAAATTATCTAATATTTAAATTTTATTTTATTTTATATGTATTCATTGATTTGAAACTTAAAATTATATGTAATTTTTTTTAAATTAAATTAAAAGTAAAATTAAAATCAAGACACCTTTAGCTGATAGGGAAAAGGAATACATCAAGGATTGAAAGTAGCATTGATTGGAAGATTAGAATAGAAAAAGAGAATGAACTGATAGTTTGAGGCGCCTTGGGTGACTTTCCAATTTAAATCCATTTGGTGAGGAGTTCCACAATTTTACTGATCTAACGAAAAACATTACTGATGGCACTGAATACTTGCACTGTTGTACAATAAAGTTACATGTGCGCCTGGAATGTGTAAACGATAATTTCGAAAAAATATATTTCGGTTCTTGGTTGCAAACTAGCCTATGAATAAATAATACTGAGCTACAATAAAAAAAAATGATGGTAAGTTACAGGCAAGAATGTTAGTGGAGAACTCCGAAATGTGTAAGCTTTGTCTAAGTAATTGTAATTTAGTTCTTGGTAGGATATTAAAGGGACTATTAAGGTTTTTATCAATTACATTAGATTAAAGGCTTCTTTATAATTTCATCAAAGTATACTTTTTTACACTAAAGTTACAAAATAAAAGGACTTCTACCATACTAGTCAATACTTAAGCTTTAAAACCGTAGCACTTTCCTGAATTCGTACAAGGAACACAGAATTCTACTTACATATCATTGCACTCCCCCGGACATCTTCACCATATGAAAAGATATTAATACATACTTGATAAATTTGTTACTCAACTTAGCCACAAAACATCTATGTATGCTCTATCTGTTTTAGATCTATGCTTATTTGCTCGCGCCTGTATTATGATTTATGACTTCAAACGTCAAGTGACTACTACAAATTTTACATTTACTTGCCACAAGAATTGTAATAAATTATATTCTGAATTTTAGAAAGTGGGTAAAAACATTTGTAGACAAAAATAATGATATGTTTAAAAATCTGAGCACATATAATGTAAATGTTAAATAGAATGTTCAAAGATTGGGATTTCTATGTATTGAAAATGCTTTTAAAGTATTGAAAAGAGTTGCGTAGTTCATGGTATTGATTGAGATGTTTGCAGTCTTATATTAATCAATCGATACGTAAGAGCTCGCATTGTATTGGTGAAGAATGAGTTGTCTTCGGCGGTTGGTTTTCCTTAATTCTCCAAAAACTTTTGGCAAACAAATGATTATATACCACTCAGAATTGACCGTTTTAAGTTTATCTAGTGGAACAGTTGCGACATGACCAGATTTTCTGAAAAAACAGGCGACCATTTGCTTTGAGGTGCTTCTTGCGCGAACAACTTTTGTTGGATTAGGCTCGTCTTGGAACGCCCATACAGTCGATTGCTGCTTTGTTTCTGGCTCATATGCATAGATCCAAGATTCGTCACCTGTTACGATGTGACAGACGTGCTTTAAACCACCGCGGCTAAATTTCTTCAACATTTCTTTACACCAATCGACACGAGTCCTTTTTTGGACAATTCCGCGAACCCAGTTTTCAAAGATCTTGGTACGGCTCCTGGCTCTATACGAGGAACTGAGGGGTCAGAATCGTTAATAGATTCTTCGCACAACAGCCGTCCTTCACGCCAACCTACAGAAAGAAAACTCGAACGCCGCCAAATCGTAGCTCTGAGGTGGTAAATTGACATCGCCGAGATGTCGAAATTGGCGCGCAAAAACCCGGTTATGGCATAGGCTGTGTGGTACGTGGCGCCATATTGCAAAAACCAAAGATGACTCAAGGCAATATCTTCAATTCCCGACCCAAAAAAATCATTTATCATGCCTCTGTTGTACTCACTGCTGGTCGAATTGGATTTTCCAGCAGATTTTTCAAATATGGATGTATTGTCTTTTTGATGATCATGTGAGAGTTTTCCCTTTCCCAGACGCGGTAGGTTTAGTTGCTAAAAAAAATCGTTCTACGTTTTATTTGCATTATTTCCCAAAGTTGTTCAATCGTAAAGCGAGTCATTTCGTTCAGCCGAGTTTCGAGGGGTCGGGCCAGAGGGAGCGGGGTATTTGAGACGGCATGTGAATAGGTGTTTGGTATCGTGGGAAGAGTCTCCAAATACCGGGCATGTGTTTCGTATGTCGGGGTTGATTCTGGATAGATAGGATTTAAATCTACTCCAATATCCAGATCTTAATTGGGCCAGAATAGCGCAAAATTCGCGAGGAATCTGGGACCCTGCGTCTGCAATTGATGTAGGTGCTCCTCTGACGACATCAGCAGGCATCCCGTCACTGTACGGAGTTCAGCTTCACCCAATAAATTCTACTGATTCCCACGACCACACTGACGCAGCATAGGTTATACAGGCCTTCCAATCGCCTTGCATATTGCCAGCAACGTTTCGTTGTCTTTTCCCCAAGTGCTGCCGGTGCGCGACTTAAGGACATAGTTGCGTACCTGTACTTTGTTGGCGATTGCGGTAGTGTGCACAGAGAAGGAGAGCAGGACATAAAATGTAACCCCCAAAATCTTTGGATGATTAACCGTCGGAATGAGGGTGTCATCGACATGGATGTTTAGATCCTGCCTAACCTCCTTCGTTCAGAGGGTCGCCGAGGATGAGGGATAACGCGATTTTTCTGCCAGTGAAGAAACGGGCAAGGTCGGAGAGATTTCCGCCTACTTTCGATCACAGGTCATCAAATACATTTCGGGTGGCCATTATCGAGCAATAATTGGTATATGAGTCAAGGGTGAATCCCTCTGGCAATTAAGGGAGCTTAGAGATTTAATGGTCAAACAAAAGTGGAACAGTACGCAACCCAGCGATCCCCCTCGTTTAAACCTCCTCAGTTTAGATGCTGAGCCTTTATGATTGACCACACAGGTAATTTGCGGTCCACCGTTTCAGTCCCTGAGCCAGAGTGGATGCCTCTATGTCGGAAAATAACATGGATTGGCTTACGGTGTCAAAAGTCTTTGACAGGTCCAGCACCATTAGGATGGTTCTCTCACAGGGGCGGTTCAGGGGAAGACCGGCATTGAGAGCTGTTGTTGTACCCTGCACTTTCTGAAAGCCATATTGGTGCTTAGCCGAGCCCAGGTGGGGGGTGTAATACGGGAGGCGTAGGGTCTTATGTGTCTTTATTACTGGCGAAAGCAGGGAAATCGGCCGACAGGAATCAACTCCCATTGAAGAGATTCGTTTTCGATTATTGTCTTTCGGTTTAACTTTTAGGAATCATAAGTGGCTTCTTTTTGAGCTAGACGGAACTTAAAATCATATAGGTCGGCGCTTAGTGATTCAAGTTAAAAGGACAAAATTGAATTCAATAAAATTTTTACTGT
Organism: Anomoia purmunda; assembly: GCA_951828415.1. NCBI lineage: Eukaryota > Metazoa > Arthropoda > Insecta > Diptera > Tephritidae > Anomoia > Anomoia purmunda. Next base: position 99,980,012 of record OX639996.1, read on the forward strand.
TAAACATTAAAAATAATTTCCACACATATGAGCCACAATTTTAAGCCACATATGGTACTTAGAAATTCCAAAGTGTTCATATTAAATATTTACTACCAAATCGTCAAACCAAAAAGAGATTAAACAAAAATTCAATACAACCGCGCGCATTAAAAATAATTAAACCTACCGCATATGAACAGCAGGGTTGCATGTTGCACACTGATTGTGCGTAGAGGTGGAGTAAAATTTTCAAAAGTCGAAAAACTGAAATTTTCCTAAGCGTTAAAAAATAAATTAAACGCATATGAAGGCGAGCATATGAACAAAAATTATTTTAACAACGTCAGTAGTACAAACGGGTGTACCCAAAGCGTTAAGGCGGTAGTCAAATTTTGATGCCTGTAAGCCTCGAATAAACATAAGATTTTATTATCGCATACACATAACATCATATGTGTAAAGTAATATGCAAAAATCGCTATTGCCACATGCCACATGTCACTTGCAATACTCAAATACTCGCATGCCACAGCCAATGTCAACCCAATATAGCGGAAAATTTAACAAAATACACAATGGTGCAAAGGTTTTATACTGAAATTGAAGTTAAACGCTAGGCAAAGAGATGAGAAAAAAGGGAGTTTCGGTTAGTAAGGGGTTGACGTAAATAAAATAAACCGACTGCTGTTGGTAAAAACGAAGCAAATGAGTGCCAATAGCGAGTGCAGCGCGCAATTTGGGGTGATGTCAGTAATTGCGAAGCACACGCGGGTCCCTTTCTTCTTTAGTTTTGAATCTAGTAAATCTTTAGCCGCCATAATCATAAACATTTATGATGCAACATGCCAAAAAATGTGCAATAACAACAACAACAATAATAGCAATAACGTAAACAACAATAATTATACAACATGTAAATGAAAGCAACAAAACGCTTACTGCAATGAGCAATTGTAATGGATATACATATGTACATATGTGCATTAGGGTGTCCATCACTTGGCATACAAAGAAAAAAAAAATCGTAGTTCACAAGGTCTCTTATTTGATGATATTGTTGTATGTGCTATTTTTTAAAATTGCTTTATTTTGGTTACTTTGGATGTAAGTCAAAAACTGAGCTGATAATAAATACACATTAAGACACCTTGTGCATTTTCCAATTATTTTTTTAAGACTTCCACCAACAGATATTTCGGAAAATTAGTAGCATTTACTTGCGCTAGACCGATTTGAATATAATCACAAAATGGCCTTTTTAAATTCAAAAAGATTTTTTTATTTTTTTATGCATTAACCCTTAAATGCATACTGCTGCAAAACTGCAACTTACCTTTAAATTGAATGTTATAATGAAAATATTGTGTCATTGCATGTTGTTGTAGATAAATCACAAACTTCAATTTTTTTTTATGTTTTGCAGTCCCTATTTGGTTATTTGCCATTTCTGATTGAAATATCAAACTTTTACTTTAATCTTTCGCGAGTGATCAGTGTGGACACATACTGCCATTTTATATAGAAATTTATTTTCTTGGTTTTTTAAAAAAAGTGTATACAAATATTTTCACTTAATACATATAGATCGAAAGCTCAACGGTGGATTTAGTAATTACTTAAAATTTTCGTATATAACAGAATGGTTTTTTTTTAATAAAATCCTAAAAAAATGTCTGTTTCATTTCCATTTTCGTAAATTATGTAATTTTAGCTTCCATATATATTTTTTTCAAACCGAAAGAAAAAATCATGCATTTAAGGGTTAAAAACTTAAAATGTTTTTAAATTAAGATAGCTTTTAAGTCAAAACCAGTCAAGGTTTAGTTGAGTAATTTAAGTTTTTGTTATCCCAATATTGCACACTTATATCTTATTTTAAATGATTTTATACATTTTTAATATAGATTTTTTAAATAAAATTTGCAACGTTAATGTAATAATTCAAGTTTTTGAGATTCATACGCCTATCTAGTTAAGGAGAATGGACACTGGGCGAGAAGCAGGTGGAAAGCTCTGAAACTTTTCATTGAAACTCCCTTTCCAGGGTGTTCAAGGATTCCAGGATTATAGATGGCACTTCTGTTACGGCCGAACAAAAAGTTTTTATCTTTGAAGTTATACAAATCACCAGAGATCCTGACCTACAAAAGTCCTTGGTCTTGATCAAACCAAGACTGAAAGCAATACAAAGGGCGACAGTATACCACGGAAGTGGGCCCAGGTTAAAGCAGGATTTTAGACCAGTAAGTCTCTCGACAAAATTGGAGCGCATCTGGGACTCTTACATAAGTGGAGCAGTGGGGCCGGAACTCTTCGATGTCCAAAATGCATACTCTAAGGGTATGGGTATGGAAACTGTTACTGTTTCCTGTTATACAGCCGTATCTTTAACACTGAAAAATCTTTGCACTACAAAGAATATTTCTTAGAGCAGTCTTCCTAGATATAGAAGATAATTTACTAAAATCGGCTCATAGGCAGTTATTTCATCGGTACGCGGGTCGGAGCCGCGTTCATCAGGACCTTTATCATGGAAATAGTAATTAAAGCGCAGATGGGGGACTCCTCTTCTTTTACTGTGGAATAAAGCTGTCGATAGATTGATAAAAGAAATCCAAAGCATAAGATGGGAAAGTGACAGTCTACGTAGTTGAAATTGCCATTATGGGAGTAGAAAATCATCTAGAGACACAGGCTTCCAAATAAGTTCTTGCTGTGCTGCTGCCGTCGAGGGTTCGAGGTTAACTCCAACGAAAAGGAAACAATTTTATTCACTAGAAAACGTGGTTGCCCTCCAATGGAAAATTTAACTCTAATGTGGGTAATCTGTAAGTAGTCCCTAGTTATTAATTGAGACTTTTCGGTGGTGAGAATGATTTTGAAACTATTCGGCATTCAGCAAACCGTTTCAAGTCTTTAGTCTCAAAACAAAGTCACTAATTTGTCAGCAGGTTCTGAGCAGGTCACAAAACAAAGAAATTGAGGAAAGTGTTGTTAAAACGTGGAAATGGAGTGGCACATGATCTCTTTCTTGGTTGTTCGATATATTTTACTTAAATCTTTAAAAAATGACACTTAATTTTCATAACGTATAATTAAAAATTATATTTGTTTACATTTACTTATTTATCTTATTCTGATAATTTGATTGAATGTGCATATGGAGTAGAAACTGCATTTATCGGTTGTTAATAGTTCTAATTTTTACACATGAAATAATCAGTTCAAGTTCTGTAACAAGAATTTCGAAGGGTTAATTTCAGTGTTAATTTTACAACATGCATATTGTCTTAATTTTTAAAGAGCAATAGTGATGTTGAGAAAGAACTGAAGTAGTGTATTGTGTGCAAGCGATAAACACACTTTCATTGAGCCTGTTTGTGCGTCTCTAGCTGAATATACCATCAGCAGATTGTCTCTACTGCTTTGCACCACAGTCTTAGGTGAAATTTTTGAAACTGTTGCTTACTGAATACCGAAATCGTCTCAAGGCACAAAAAATGTCTCTAATTGGAAGTCACAAATTTAGTGAGTTCAGATGAGACTGAGTTAAAGAAAGCCGGCATAAATGGAGTAACGTTGAGGAGAACCGAACAAGCCGAGTATATGGGCCTGATCCTAGATGGAAAATGGTCCACAAAGCCACGACGGTAAGGAACAGGGATTAGGGCCCCAGACTATTACATAGATCTATGCGGCGGTTGTGCGACCAATTATCTTTTATGGTATGTCAGTCTGGTGGAATGCTCTCGCCAAAAAAAGTAAATATTAAGAAAGTAGAGAGAGTTCCATGGATAGCCTCTCTGCCAATAACCGGAGCTATGAAAACAACACCCAGCAAGATGCTTAGTGCGCTACTCAATTTCCTCCCGGTAGACCGGAAACATGAGACTAAAAGCAATTAGGAAATGGGCACATCTTTGCATCATCCATAGTGCAATAATGGTCGAATTCACGACACTGCCTAGGATATCCGACGACATGCTTTCGAACGGGTCGGCCGAAATCAAATTCATGACCCAACTACCCAAAAGGAAAAAGTGGAGATCGGACGCGGCTATATTTGCACCGATGGGTCCAAGCTTGGCGGGGGAATTTGTGGAGGGATACTTTCGGAACAACTGGACATAACATTCAGTTTTGGTAGAGCTGATGATTGCTGTTGGGCCCACCGCTACACACTCAGCTATATCTTGAATAATTCATTTGAATAGATATTCAAAATAAACACAATGCTATGTAGGACTGCATTTGGAAGGTCATTCATGAAGCTTTCATCATTTAACATATTTGCGCTTGCAAATAATTTTTAACTCGTCAAATCGACAACTCGCTGAACAAAAATTTAAAATTCGCTCCTCGGGTTGGAAAGCGAAAACCATAATACCACACTGCCAGATATCTTTTCAATCTTATCTAACAATAATTCCATGCCATGACCATAAAACCAAAAATACTTAACGCAGAAGGCTCACTCTGAATCGAGCTACATAATTCAACAAAACGCCCGAACGAACGGCGATTACTCCTTTGGGAGGGATTAAGTGAAATTGTCAAGCAACCAATAATGGCATCAAATTGTCTGACATCCGCTAAGCTCAGACTAAGCATAGCTAGTAAAACGAATGTACGAAGCAAACAAGAGGATATACTCGTATGCTTAGCATAAAATCGCAGGTCGCGAATGTAAAATTATATGCCAGCAAGTGTGTAAAAGAATGACTGCTGACTGAGGAGTTACCAAAGTATTTCAGGACTAATCGTTAATTTCCATCTGTGAAATGCAGCGAAGTGGCGGCAGGAAATTTCTATTAATTTTAAACTCAAACCAAACGCGTCAATGAGGACAGCCGAGTTAATGGGCATAGTACCGGGGCGAGTTTTTTTTTTTTTTGAAAATTGTCGCAAAATTGACAAACGCATAATCCCAATAAGAGACGTGTGTAAACAATCAGATAAACACACGAAATGCCAGACAGACAACGAGTTGGATGGATGAAATGTCAAATGAGACGAGTAAGTGTGTACGTGCGTCAAAAAGGTAGTAAAACGGTGTGTACAAAAGGGTTAAATATCGCATATTTTCTAACCCTTACATAGCGGTCTAAACAGACACACACACACACATACAAGCAGGTCTATAGATTTTGTTCGTCAGGGTGTAACTCGGCGAAAGCTGGTTTTGTTTAAACCTGAAAATTCAATATTTACAATTACTTAGGCAGGCGTAGTGTTCGAAATATCTTTTAGCACGCCAGCAGGTCTCTTACGACACACACACACACACACACACCCACAAATTATTGTATTTGTGTTATTTGTCAAGTCATAATCAAATTTTGGGTTATTCAATCGAGCAGTCAGGAAATCATTTTAAATGACAATACGCGCTTGCCGGTTGAGTTTGCGGAAGGATGTAAGGGACAAATTTAAAGTTTGTCGCTTCCGTAAACACTTTCTTTGCCAACCATCAAGACACAACGTAATTGATTTACATTATTGAAGGAAAATTGTCACAGCTGCATATTGTAATCCTTTTACGTGCGCGTCTGTGCTTTAAAATATTTATTTGACAGTTTATTGCGCTGGTTAAAAAAAAAAAACAACTGCATGCTTGTGTTGTGGAAGAATTAAAAAAATTATTGCTATTGACATTTGGCTGTCAAGCGGTAATACAAATCATAAGCTCATACGTACATATGTACATACATATGTCTTTGGTTTACATGTGTGCCTAAATTTGTGCATTAGGGTGGCTCGGCAAAAATGTTCGTGTTTTTCAACCGTAATTATAAAATCTATAACATTTTAAGACGGCTGCCAACAAATTTCTGAAACAAATTTGAATCCACTTGAGTTGGAACGGTTGAAAAAGACTAACAAATTTAAAAAAAGTTTTCTCAATAAAAAAAGTTTTAATAATTTTTTCAAAAAAACCACCTGAGATTCTACTCCAGTTTCAACCTAAAAGATCTATATAAAAAAATAATTTAAAAAATATTAGATTTACATACGTGAGCTGAAACAATCTTAAAATCTTTCCAAAATGGAGTTTAAAAAAAAATTAATGATACAACAGTTTCATTTTAAACGTCTGCATAAAAATATACAAAATAATTTAATCGAAATCATAACATTGGGATTTAAAAAAAAAAAAATTAAAGAATTATTTGTAAAGAAATTTAAAGATAGGGATGACCTCTTTCAAATGTTACTTTACCAGTCTAAATCGATTAAGTTTTGACTAAGTTATTTAAGTTCTTCTTAAATCAATCTTCCAAAAAGTCAAAACCAACGCCAAAAATTTCATTATTATGATTTTGTTGAAACATTGGTATGCAACTTTTTACTTTTTTTGGAAAAAATTAAAAAAAAAATAAAACTTTTTTTATTTATAAAAAAACACAACTTCTGCAGATATTTTAAAATCGGTCCAGCTGACGCAAATGTTAATACATATTTGTCAAATATACTTTGGGTAAGTCTTCAAATAGTGTAAGTTTTACGATTACAGATCCGTTAGAAAAACAATACCGACTTTTTCTCATGGAGACTGATGCACCCTAATGTAAATATGTGTGTGGATATTCTTATACTCGAATATCATATCAAGTAAGTTTAGCAAGGCAAGCTGGCTCGCATAGTGACGATAGTATTTACACACTAAAAGGAGCTCTTTGGTTGAACCTTTGAATGTAAAAGTAACACCACGAAAAACCTTAGACCGTGTAATAAGTGTTGGCCGATCTAAACAGAGTTCGAACTCAGAAATAACAGCCCTTGGCCGGGAACGCCCCGAATCATTTCGGTGCGTAGAACCAGCTGTAGTGCAAATGGTGCTCTAGCCCAACTGGATATTTTACCAAGCTTAGGCTGGGTTAAGTTATGACAGCTGTCGTCAGAGGACATGGCGATCAGCAATTCACACTTCTCCCTAAAGCAATTTTGATATTTACATGAATTTTAGAAGATCTCTGACTTTCACGCATCTAAGATCTTCCAAGCTATCGAAGAATTGTCTGCCTAAAATATAGAATCTTCGTTAGGATAGAGGGATTTACGGTAGATGGAAGCTAATAACAGGCTTAACTCCCATCTCTCTAGAATTAACCCCGATATTCCCAATACATGTCCCGTATGTAGAGACTTCCCGTACCAACCTCAGTGTAGGGCGTTTCTCTTAGATGATCCTGATGATAGCGACCAGGCCTAGGAAGAACTTGTACGGTCTGAAGAATCGCTACTACAAAAACAAGCATATAATAGGTAAGTATTTTATGTAGCATCGTATTAAAAAATTGTATAATAAAACGATTTGAAAAGCTTAGCTTTTTAGAGGTTATCTTGTTTTAGAATGGAATGGATAGATAATCGGTATACAATGCTTGTAATACATCCAAATCACACAAGGTTCAATTAGGTTAATACAGTTGGCTAAAATCCACACATTGACATTCTAGTCTGTCGGCTGAAGGAACTGTGGAAAATTAACAAAGCAAAATTATTCTACAATTTAAAGAGAACTCACCAAGCACTGATAGACTAAATGCAAACTCAAACCGGGAAAATATATTTAGATCTCGTTTTTCTTACCAAATTTCAGTTAAATTTCAACCACGAGTTCAACAATTCTTCTAAAAAAGGTAGGATCTATCACTCTAGCCAAAGCTCCTCGGAAAGAGCTTCTGTGTCGTTTGAGTTATTTCTTTGAGAACCCAGTCTTCGTCATCTAAAATGGTTTAGATATACCAATCCTTCTAGGAGAGAAGAGAAGAAAGCGTATAAAGCATTTGACAGCTCTCCTCTTTAAATACTTATTCTTTTCCAGAATGCAAGCAGATTTAAACCATCAGAACTTCCGTCAAAAATTACAATTACTATTCCCCCTCTCCCCATCTTACTCCAAGTGATGCTCGAAAATAAAGAACAATTTTATGATTATTTGTGGCGCAGCACTTAAAATACATATTTTGTAGCACTCAGGGCTATTCTTTTCATAAAATCAATGATTTTTGTTTTTTTTTCAGAACAGCCAGAAAATATGCAGCAATTGCAAATCTCCACTACCACTTTAGTGTCAAACTCATACCACTAAAGGCGATTTGCATGAATGACTGAATACGTAAAGCATTTGGCAAAACAATCAAAAACAGAGTGTCGACGACCAACGACGACCACCGTGTCGGCTTTGCCAATGAGTCCCCAAGTGATGAACCAAATGAGCTGAGCTGAGTAGAGTCGAAGCGAGCAAAGGCCCATGGCAGGGGTAATAGCTTTCAAACAATAAATGTCCGCAAAAACCATTGACATGACTAGAAAATAACACAAAAGCGGGGGCAAAAGTGTACAGCTTTGTTAGGAATGAGAGAGCATTTAGAATGAGAAAGAGATGGCTAAGCCAATGCAGCTAAAATGTAATGAGCGGGCGAGTATGTGCTAAAATTTGAGGTGGTTTGAGCGGTCGACCAAGCTGACGATAAGTCATTACAAATGTGCAAGGTAATAGAAGTCGGAATACGATTTGGCGTCGAGGGCAACATGAACGATTAAGCGGCAAGTGCAACGTGTGGGCAGAACCTGTTTTTTTTTGGGAAGGAGGAACAAAATTACTAAAACTGTAAGCATCAATGACTTCCGTGCGCGCCACTGAAGAGCTTGAATGAATTTCGCTCGAGGCGTGCTAGCTTAGACTGAAGGCAAAGGCGAAGGCGGCTGCTGGCCAGCGGCAAGCAAGCAGCGGTCAACTACAACAGCATGAATGTAAAGGTGGGTGCGTGGTGGCTAAATTTCGAAGTGGTTTGGGTGATAGCTCACCAAAAAGCAATTCATCTAATTTGAATGCTCAACAAACTCAATGCTCCGTTTGATGGGGATGTTGGCTGGTCGGCATCGGGGGATGGAGTGGCAGCGAACAGGTTGGTTGGTTTCCTACATGCTGGACTACGACAACTTGACAGCCATCGCGTAAAAGCCATTGTTCATTGCACGTTTTTTGTGTATTTTGAGTGGCAGGCAAACAATAAATAAAATTAAAATGATGCAAACAATAGCCTGTACGGCGAAGAGGTCCAAGCGCAGCAGCCAACCAAAAAATGAAAATAAAAAAAAAAACAAGAAAAAATACAAACAAACTGCAAGGAAGTGTGAGCAGTTGCAATGTAGACTTCAGTGGCTTCCCCACTCAACTAGCAGTTGCGACGGCGTACCGGCATTCACAGGTCAGTTGTGATTCTCTTATTTCCACTGGACTTTTGTCTACTCTACTGGCTATTGTCAGCTGCCGAGACGTAATGACCCAATGTGGCGCTCAATATGCCTATTCTATGCTCGACACCATCATCATCACCACCACTTTCTCTTTCCCCCTAGGGAGCTACATTGAAATTGAAAAAGAAATTGTTTGTAACAGCGAAACGAGTTCATTATTTCGCACCCTTTCATTGTTCAGCTGAACTCAAACCAAGAAAGTGCACAGAGTGAGCCGAGTGCCACTACTGGTCATTACTACTATTGGTGTTGTTTGTGTTGCTGTTGTTGTTCTTGACAAAAGCGCGAATTTTGTGCCCTCTGCCAAACATTTTAATGTGTCGTCGCTACCCACACTCCATAGCGTTGACCAGTTGTGTTGACTATTTGGTGGCGCGCGTATTTGCCAACATCCGTTTTTCATATGATACGCGTATCCTTTTTTAATTAAAATGTTGACAGGGCACATGTAGTAATGTCTGAATTTCGCAACTCACAGTTTACAGTTTTTTTTATTCATTCATTCATTGTGCTTTTCACATACTTCATTTTTCTTCTTGTTCTCTTTTTTTTTTTTTTTTGGTTTTGTGCTGTCTGCACATTTTATTTCGTCTGTCAATAAATGATGTTTGCTGTTGGGCTACGCCGATTTTATACTATTTTGGGGCCAAAATGTTTCGCAGGATTTCTTTTTTATTTAAATATTTTTTGTTTTTTTTTTTGTACAAATTCCAAACATTTCATTACCCTGTCAAGCTACTGTCTGTCAAATGTGATGTCCGCTCAATTGTTGCAAAAAAATATCTTTTGTTTTATGCGTCGAGCGATTTTCTTTTATTTTCCGGTTGCTTTCTCTTTTTCGCAAAAATTATATAAATTACTTTTTAACCTCACTTTTTTTTTGTTCATGAAAATACATTAACTTAACTACTTTTTATTTGCCGTTGGAGAGTTTTGTATGTATGTAGATACATATGAGATATACATACATCTGTATATCCTAAAAACAAGAAATCGTTGTTTAAATAAAAAAGTGGGGTCATCGCTCCCGAGCAGCTGCATTTCAGTGGTAAGTTATTAATTTATTTTTACCTCGAAAGTTGTCCACCATATGCACTTAGCGTTTTTTTTTTTACCATTTTTACATCGGTTGTTTTGTGCACCATAGATAAATCTGATATGAGTTTTTCTCAAACGGGTTCAAACAGATCACGACTTCCTTGAGTTATAACTCAAGTGAGCTTTAGGTAACTGCCGAAGGCTCGTTTTCAAGCGAAGGCAAACTAGGTAAGCCCACTCCGGCAAATCATTCACCAATCTGCCGCCGCTTTTCAACAATGGGTGCGCGATATCCTAGGCCAGGTCGTCCCAGGGATTTTCGGTTAAAGGATCTCAACGAAGAATTCAACAACTGGTAAATCAACATAAGTGAATGAAATTGGAAGAGTATCGCCGGGAGCGTGATCATGCGCTGGTCAAACGAGATGGGTCTGTCTAATCCAACAAGTGACATCAAAATTTGGCGATCGCACTTTATCGGGGCCGTCGCCGCTTTCGGCCGTCATCAAAAAGAAGAAACTTCTAATGCCAGTGACCCTATACGTGCTGATGCTAAATATCTAGGCGAGGCGGAAGTAGACTCAGGGTCATCAACTTGTCACTTGCCACTGTAATTATTCCAGAAATGCAAAAAACTCCAGACTTGTCAGAACGCCGCACCTTGGACAACCAATGTATGTATCCTTTTTATCTGCTGTCTACTTAGTGAAGACCAAATGCCTTCCGTCTGGAATCAAAGTAATATAAGCAGCTGGGCAGCAAACGTTGTCACCGTTGCTAAGTGTGAAGCACGTATCATGTGCCCCGGGCTCAAATCTCGGCCGGAGCAAGTAACATCAAAATTATAGAATATTAGCAATCACCCCTCGGCAGGCAATGACAACCCTCTGAATGTATTTCTGGCATAAAAAGCTTCGCGCAAAAATCCCTTGAAGCCCGGAGCTCCTCAAATTATGCTATAACGCAAACTACAAGCTGTGTAATAAGTTCGGCAAACATCTAGTTATTTCATGTAAGCGCCAGTGGAGTTGGCTGATCTAAACAGGTTGCCAATTTAGATGCCGGGGACCAGAAGGACACTGTAGGCGAAGATACAGACCTATCAGAACTGCGGACTATAATGGGGTATAATTTCATGCTCAGCAACCAGATCTTCGTTGGATATTACCAACCAAGACATTCAAATAGGCACTGCCAAGAAGCGGAGCTGACTCACAGGTACGCCCGAAGGAATCTCCACGAAGTAACGGACGAGATCCGGATATACACCAGCCATTCACTGGATCCAACAGCGTACAGACAGCATTCACCGAGAAACAATAAACACCTTCTCAAACACTCGCTACGTCAATGGTTTTTGTAGTCAAGCTACCAGCAGTTGCAGACGAGGAGCTCCAGCTGCCTCAAGACTCCCTGCTCTGGTTCAATTGCGGTCTGGATATTGTAATAGACTTAATTTATTATTAGGCAGTTCCTACTCGGATGTTACCGCATAATCGGGAATCAACCAAACCCTTCATTATCTATGGCCCTATGAATACCATCATCGCTGTTTAATCACCACCTATCGCCGAAGAAGATATAGAGGTGCCTCGTAAGACCTACGTTAGGATGATCAATTACTTTCTAGATACTATAACAGGTTAAACTCCATCTTTTCCAGCATTGACCCAACATACAAAACATATGCTTTATTTTCAAGAGTACCCGCACGCTACCAGCCAACTCTTCACATGCCTTCAGAAACCCACTCACCTAGCACTCTTTACCCTCTGGTCAAAATCTATTGAGACATTACCATCTTTCATGGCGTGCTATGTTGATATCACCGGCATCATTAACGACATCACGCAGTTAGTTATGCCTTTCCTAAATGAGATATAGTAGTGATACGAATAGGTTTTTAGGTGAATGAGGAAAAAATGAAATACCACTAAAGAACGAGTCGTTCATGTTTATATTGTTGGGTTCTTTCATATTTTGCCGCAGTAGGTAAACTGTGAGCGCCATATCGAAATTTTTATTCGGCTCCTGGTGCAAGAATTTCAGAGAATCTACCACTGATTTTGTATGTAGTATACTCACTCCATAAGCTCCATTCAAATCTATGCCTACTAAATACACACATTTATCCCCAAAAAGCTTCAATTGACGTTAAGTGTGTTTTCACTGAAATCTAAAACTAATTAAAATGCCATCAACTTTCGAGTTGCAGCGCGGAGTGCGTCGACCAGTGGTCTAGGGAAAACGCCACCAATTGTGGCCAAAATTGGCGACAACAATACCAAGTACCTCATACGATAGATCAACAAATGATTCAACTTTGTTAGAATGCCGAATGGGGTAACAAGCAACAGAATGTTACTTTGTTCAGCGCAATTCACTTTGACGAAGGACGAAAGCAAAGGTGGGCGCCTATGCGCCTAAAAGCATACAAATCAAATGAAGTTTGCGTTTGCTTGTGTGTGTGTATTATTTGTTAACGCGAGCGCTGATTGTAACGCGGATGTCGTTGCTTGTGTTTTTTTCGTTTTTTGTTCGGCGAACTTTTAACCAGTTTCCAGCACCAATTTTGCCATCTAACCAGATTACACCAAACTTGGCTTGCGCATTTGCCTCTCATCGTGTCATTTGAGTTTGTGGTTGTTACACCAGATTGTTTGTGCCCCCACCGCGTGCCACATGCCAGCCAAAAGCAAATCGTGATTTATGCCATTTTCCGCGAAGCACTTAACGCACAAATCGCCGCTACTAAATCCCTTCGAAGTACTGTATAGAAAAGCATAGACATAGAAAGCGGCAGGCGCTTCTCCCTATTTTTTTCCTATACAAAATCTGCGTATTGTGCCACCTCTTTCCCTTAATATTTTACGCGCGCAAAACAAATTCCCTGAAAATTTACGTGTTCCGCGCGAATACACCGGTTTATAAATCTTACAACTACATAAATCTCGCGTATTTTAATGCAATAAAATGTCGCAATGCCTCCCGTCGCCCACCTTCACTGCTTGACATTTTAAGCGATATATCAGCGGCTAAATTCGCACTGATTTACAAGCATTGCAATGGTCAATTGTAGGGCTTCGATTTGCTGGCGATATTTTGTAATTTTGCGAATTACTTTTGCAAATCCTGGTTCAGCTTTGAATAGAAGCGGGAGAAGAAATAAACAACAATTTTATTGCTTTCCGCTTTCAATCGCATATTGGTTAAAACCCACAAATTGATTGATGGCTTTCGCTTTGGCTTGAGTTACGATGCTTGAGCGAACCAATCAATATTGTTGTTACGCCGCTGCTTAAATCGCATGCAATTTTCTAGTAATAAAAATTTGCATTATTCCATTTATTACAATATAAATATTTGCATATGCTTGAATGCACAAAGCTTTTACATTGTCACTAACTAATTGCAATGCCAATTCAGCACAGTGTGGAAAATTTATGTACTATGTGTTTTCGAAGATTATGAATAAAAGTTTGCAATGACAAATATATCGCCAAATGTTAAGCACTTTTCATTAAGAGTTAATTTATGAGCTCATAATACCGATATGTAGGTAGCGAATGGACCAAACATAAAAGTGTGAAATCCACTGGAGAACGGAAGTATAACAGACTCAGGTCACTTTTCTACGACATTTATTCAATGAATGTTTGCGAATGTTTTCCACACTCCAAGTTCTCCTAGACAGAAACGGAACTGGAGCTAGCTGATACCTGCCGTGCTATTTTAAATGGTTTTCTGCCTTAGATTCATTAACACAATAATGGTCAATACATTGAAGATAAAAATCAAATAGCAAATGCTTTATATACCTTCTTTGTAGAAAGTATTGTGGTAAGAAGGACTAGAGTTTAGAATATTGAAAATGACGCAAATAACTGTTATGCCATTGATACGACATTTAGATTTTCCGAAGTACCAACTGAGAACGTTGAGCAAATTGTGAAATAAAAATCAAATACATTGGTGCTAAAAACTGTAGACTGCAGGCATTATAAAGGACTCTCTCTTGGCCGAGAGAAACCCGGATCATCCCGATAAGTAGAACCAGCTGTAATGGGAATGATTCACCGGACGAAACTTGACGTTGTCCCCCTACAAAGTCTTCGGCGAACCTCTTCACCACCTGGATGAAGGAGATCAGCGTGGATTTTCACGTCAATGTTTTCAAGTTGCTCGCCGGCAACACTTAGGGCAAAGACAAGGAAATGTCGTTGGCAAAGTACAAGGCGATTGGCCGGCCCATAATAAACGATGCTGCACCAGTGTGGACACCGGAAACTAGTAGGGCACAGTGGGTGAAGTTGCCGAGCTGCCAGAACGCTGCACTTTGTATAGTGGGTGAGTTGAATGTGCTCCGAGTTAAGAAGCACAATCTCATGCTCAGCAAGCAGTTCCATGCTGAGTGTCACCGTTTGGGGCACCCAAATAGCCATCTGGTTGCCGAGGAGCCACACCTCCCAGGCACATCAGAAGAAACCTCCTCAAACTAAAGGACGAGATCCAGCTACACAACCGACAGCGTCCCGCAAGGTCCTAAGTAACATCCGCCAAGATCAATCACAGCTACCATCGACTCTGGCCTTGTTAATACCGTAATTGGAGCCCAACCACCACCATGGCAAGCGGGGACTTTCTGCACGATACCAAACACCGATTCTCATTGCCTCTCAAGCCAACTCTTCTATCACCCCTCTCCCGTTGGTCCAACGCCCACAAAACTGCATGTTTAATAGGCCTCCCTCTAGATGAGTTCGACGCCAACGAACATGGGTGAATCCGATGTTTACAAGGCGTGACTAGCCGCTACAACAACAACAAGGACTCCATGACAGGCTTAACCCTTCGTTGGTGTGGTGACTAAAAGTTCCTTGAGTGGCGTGGTGGGGTATGACATACCCCATGCCTATCAATTTCAAATAAATACCAAATTCCAATAATAGCAATATTTTGTGGTGATTTATTATTCTTTAACTAATTTTTAAAAAGTGTTAATTTGAAAACATAACAATTTTTCCTTCGTATTCAATATTATAGCCATAAAAAAAAGACAATACAAATTATTCCAAAAAGTGAGGTTCCAGTTTTCTGAAACATAATTTTTTTTGTATTTAAACAATTTCAAAACTGTTTTTACATTTCAAAAGTAAAAATAACATTTATTTAAAGGAAAGAAAATTCACTGTAATGCATTAATTACATAAAAAGTTATGGCGATCGAATATGATACCCCAGCCCACTTTGAAAGGCTGGCCCATGGAACAGAAATATCTGGGGTATGTAAAACGTGGCAGATCTCCTGTATTTGAATGTTAATGAGAGCTATTGGGAGCGATAACGTATTCCTTAAACAAAAACATATATATATTTAAGGAAATACATGTGCTGGGGTATGACATACCCCACCACACCTCCGAAGGGTTAAGTTATTTCTACTCCCTTGGGCGCTAATTAAAATATAGCTTTTTGGAAAGTTGTTTGGGTAGATTGAAGTAAAAAAAATATTAACACAGCTATAGCTGAAGAACTTCGACGAATTGATACTCTACCAATTTTTGAGAAACAGTCGTGAAAAATCAACTGGCGGAGTAAATAGAAGCCAAAAGTATTTTAATTAAATAACAGTCAGGGTTTCGAGCAAAACATTCTTATGAAATGGCTCTTGACTGGATTATTTATCAATTGAAAAAACCTATGCAAAGTAAAACTGGCGATCTCCACTGACTTAAAGTTAAATTGAGGGTTTTATTTAGCATAGATATAATGATCCGATTTAGGTAAAATATACACCGTTTTGCTCGATAACTTTTTACCTTTTTTGAGGTAATTTCATAATGACACTCTCATAGAAACCCTCGTCTCTATCGGCAAAAAATTGGGACAATCGATTTTCACAAGCATCTCTTGAGATAGATGGGAACTAGTAGTAATCACTTCGACAATTGGCCTTCAAGAGCGTAGTCCATTTTGATATTTTCTCTTTGCTGATTCCCATCATCTTTACTGCGTGCTCAAACAATACTGAGTACAGCAATCACAAAACTATCTGAACATGTTATTAGTAAAATATCTTGTCTTTCCAATGCCATGTAGCGTAATTCAACCGCGCTTATACGAGGCGATACAGATTGAAAAAGTAATGGATTTCTTTTTACAAGTACTAATATATAAATTGAAGCCAAAATGGTTCCAGAGTTTCTTTAAAAAAACTGAAAACAATGCACGGTAGTCGCTGAGGCCTTTTCAAAGAATGTGGGGGTGAATATTGGTATTCCACGTTAGTATTGATGTTTGATCTGTTTAGCATCTACATGAATGATATTTCAGTATCAATCAGGCATAGCAAGATAAGATTGCTCGCCGGCGATAAAATGCAAAACAAACAGACTCATTTTATGTTTGATTATGTGAAACAATTGAATGTTAATTGTGAAAGACTAATTACAATGGCTCCAAGCCAAAGTCGGACACCGTAGAAAAAAATGTTCCTTCTTAAAAATATTTCAACCAAAGCAATTAAAAAAAAGGTAAAATATTTTTTCAATTACTCATTTATTTCACTTCCAAAATATAAAAACAAACCATATATATTAATTCAGTATTTTAAAATATTCTAGTAAAACATTAAATACAAGTAAATTCAATGCGCAAGCATCAACAAGTTTTTTGAAATATCGAAATATATTTTAAAAACTAATATTTTGTGTGAATACCTTTATTTTTAATAATTATTTTGAGCCAGTTAGGCATTGATTGAACCAACTTTTCACAAAAACTAGGTCAATTTTTTCCCATTCTTGTAATAAGATAAATTTCAAGTCATTTTTGCTTGAAACGGAATGCTGTCGAATTTTTGTGTTTAAAGATAGTCCCATAAATTTTCAATAGGATTAATATCAGAACCTTGAAGTGACGTTCCAGAACATGCATTTTAAAATGTTAAGATAGTCATTATTCCTTCAATAAAATGCAATGATCCTGGTCCAGAAGCCGAAAATGGATCCCAAACCATTACCGATCCGCCACCATGTTTGACAGTTGGTCTCAAATTGGGCAGTTGCAGCTCCTCATTTGGTTTCCTCCAAACATATGGTTTTCCATCGGAGCCAAAAACATTAAATTTACTTTCGCCAACTTTCTCCAAACCACCCGGGGAGTTCCCGTTAGTCTGTTAAACGCTATACTTGAAGTTGGTTGCAATTCTTCGACAGACTTGCATTTATTTAGAGGATAGTTGCCACTGTCCGATGTTGGCTTGCGCATTGAATTAACTTTTATTTGACGTTTTACTAGAATATTTTATGGTACTGAATTAATATATATGATTTTTTTTTTATATTTTGGAAGTGAGTAATTGACAAAATATTTACATTTTTTTAATTGCTTTGGATGAAATTTTTTTAGAAAGGAACATTATTTTCTACGATGTCCGACTTTGGCTTGGAGCCACTGTATGTAATGGTAATTTCTGCTTCGAATAAAATGATCTCAGGGCGACACGAGTTACACGTTAAGAATGAAATAATTCAAGAACGTCACAACACTTAAGTATGTCGGTATTCTAGTTCACAATAAAATAAATTTTCACGATAACATTGCCTATGTTGTGTACAAATATTGTTGCTTCTATTATCAATTTTAGAGTTCAGCTGATCGCAGCTCTTTGAAAAATATTTAATTTTCTTCTATATTGTTTCATTACCCGCATTCTAATTAGCTTTTACTTGCCGCTTAAATTTCTTAAATTTTTTTCTTTGCTTTGCAAAAAATACCAAACCATAATTATGCAAACCAAAAAAATATATCCTCCTTAATTGCGCTTCCGAAGTCCAAAAGCATTCCAATTAAAGTAAATCCCACTTGAGACGAGTGAAAATACTTAAAGATTTTGGGAAGTAGCCGAAGCTGCAGTTGATTTAAGCTACCCTCTGTTTAGTTATTTGTTCTTGTAGCGCAAGATTTTGTGGCTCATTTGAAATGCACAGTAATTTCGCTCTCCTCAATTTATCTACAAACGTTTGCTTTTATTTATTTATTTTTTATCATTTTTCACTTTGCTTATCTAAAATGCATAAAACTGCGGCGTTGAAGTCAGCAATTCCGGGCAGTTTTCTCTTACTTTTTCCTTCTCTTTATCGCTCACACCTCAAATAGATAAACATTTTATGACATTTGTTTCAAATTAAACTTGCCGTCTAGCGGAGGCCAAAGTAAAGCTTAGAATTTGGCTGCGTCTGAAGACTAACAATTATATTTTGCATCCCCTGAAATCTCTTTCCCTCTCTCTACGCCGCCCTTCCTTACTACACACACACACACACTTACTCCCAGTCCCATTATCCGCTTTGTTTTCCTTCATCTGCTTAGCGTTGCAATGTTTTGTCATTTTACGCCACCTTCGTCCGTCTTCTTCTTCTTCTTGCCGTTCTTGTCGTGCTGGTCTGTATATGGCATTTTTTTCTGTTTCCTCTTCGCTAGTTCAGCCGCTGCCCTGTAATTATCCGCCTCCGCAATTTCCAATTAAAATTAATGAAATATTTTGTATGAACGAACGAGCGGGCTCGTGTGTTGGAGAGCACATAAAATATTTTATAAAATTATTAGTTGGAAGATTTAAATAAAGCAAAAAAAATTCAGTATAATAATCATTACTCTGAAAAGCCATATCTGAAATCCAAAATCTGCTAAGATGGAATGAATTTTTTTGACTATCCCCTTTGCTGACGCACCAGCATCATTACCATTATCCTTGTGGCACATATTTGACCAGAACTCATCGTCATAATTATCATTACAATCAACGTTATTATTAGTACTCTTGTTATTATTTTGTTACATTGAGCGGCACTTTCATTTTTTATTTGAATTTTTTTTTTTTGTTTTCAAAAGCATAATCACACTTGTCCTTTCGTAAACCCTCATCACTTTTTATCACATTTTCAACATCAATATTCGTCATCTTTCTAATTGGTGGGCGACAACGGTGATGCTGCTGGTTTGAGGCTGATGATGTAATTATTTTCATCCAAGATTTCAAATTATTCAGCTCTGCTATGTTCTTTAACTTTCACGTCTAAATAGAAGTGTGAATGTCGTGTTTATTGTACAACTTTGTGCTGCTTTTGTATAAATATTTTTTCCATCTCCTTTGTGAAATCTGCGTAACACTTGTCCTTTATTTTTGGTGTCTACATTTTTTTAATTTTCTTGTGTTCTTCTTTTTTCTTGACAGGTAATTCCCTTGAGAATTGCGCTTTAATGAAAAAGCAGGAAAATTCCCCTCTGATTTTTTTCGCAGCGCCAAAAATATAAAAAGCAACCATGAATATTTCTCTGAATAAAAAGTAATTTTTAGTCGAAATAAAATGCTAAATAAAAGGAAAGTTTCTTATGTTTACACAAAAAATTAGAAAAAGTGGTAAAACGCCAAATGTTTCAGAAGTAGCTATAGACACAATCGGCAACTATGCAATTTCTTTTTACTCGTTATTTTTCCCTGTGTAAATTGTTTGTGCAAATTGCCATAATATCAGTTTACTGACTATAAAAATATCAGCGTCCGTAACGGTTTTAATTTTTATTAAATAAAAATAATTATTTATTTGTTATTTTCTATTTTTGCGAAGGTTTGTGATTTTTATTTTTTCGATCATGTTTGGTCGTTACGAGTATTCTATCGCTATTCAAAGTTGATCGAACTTTTTTGGTTTTTATTTTTTCGATTAAGAAACCATGAATTATTCTGGGATTTAAAATCTTTCGATCATAATAGACGCCAGCAAATTTGTAGGCGATGACAATAACAACAATAATACGATTTATGTTTTATGATCAAAATAATTAAAATCACAATATATCGATCAAATATGATCGGAAAATGTTTAATATAAAACCAACGATTATTTTCGAATAAAAGAATTAAAACATAACGATCGAACTTAATAAAAAAAATTTTGAAAATTTACGATCCAACTTGATCGAATGGATAAAAATCCATGAATAATGATTTTATTTCATTAAAAAAAATAACAAAATATCGTTCAAACATGATCGGAAAATTTTAAATCCAAAAAAAACGAACAGTCTTGATCAAAAATATAACAAAAAAAATTGATCCACCTTGATAGAAAAAATAAAAATCGAAGAATAGCTATTATTTTTGAATAAGAAATTAAAAATCAGAATGTATCAATCCAATAAGATCGGAAAATGAAAATGCTAGAATAACGATTATTTTTATCGATAAAATAAAATTTAAAAAGGGCGATCAAACTTGATCGAAAAAATAAAAATTCAAGAATAACGATTATAATGATACAAAAAAAAATCACAAAAGGACGATTATGAAATTAGGTAATTAAAAGCCAAAAAAAAAAACCTCTAAATAAAAATACGGCCTAATTCAGATACCACATATCAGATGAATTATGTAGATCGATATATACGAGTTTTGTTGTGAGCGAATTCTTCTCAATGATTGTGTTGTCCGGGAAATATCAAAATTACCAAATAATTCATATTGTACACTTCGACGTTTATTTAATTTTTAAATATTCGCGATGAAGGAAATCATAACGAAAAAGCGTAAGTAGGATTTGGTTAACATGTAACATAATAAGTGGTTATTTAACTTTAAGTTTCATCCTCTTCTTATTTCAGTGGAACAAGAAAAAAGGTAAGGAATTGGGAGGAACTGCTAAAAATTAACAGATACTCGATTATTTGGAGTAGCACGTTGGTATAGGGTACACATTTTTGTTTTTCTTAGTCTCCTAATTCCGGCACAGCTATGTATGAGGAAATTTATATTGCGAGAGGTCATCATATAACTTTTCTTGTGTCTCTTCCACCTGGGTCTCGTAATCGAAATGTTTCTTAGAGCGTATGAGAGTATTTATAAAATTTAACTGAATTCTGGAAACCTGGGACCAAGAAACTTTGTGCGAGGGAAAAAAAATAAAAGTTTGAGAGACTTTTAATAATACAATCTTAAAATATTTCAAATCCGCTATGCTAATACCTAGCTTTTCCTATAAATTATGTTATGTACATTCAAGTCTCCTAAAAATTAAATACCACACTATTTTTTGTGACCGCTGAACGGCAGATGGTTTTTATATGATTTTTTGTGGCATATATTCGGTTTTATCAATAAACTACAGTCAGTTTCAAAAACAAGGCATATTCATCATGATGAGGTGTAATACACAGGCTACGCAGAAAACCAGCCCGGCCGCAATATATTAACAACCCCTTCGAAATGGGAAACCCTACATCAAACATCGATGTGCCACATAAGGTAATTTTCTTGAATCTGCCACTAATGAGCCAAACACAAAATGATATAAAATGCAGCAAAATATTATACCGCTATGCTTAAATTATACATTTTTGGGAAAAGGTACAGAAATAAAACATCGCAAAAAAGGAGTAGCAAATATTTTTTGGGGTAAAAACCAATCACAATGTAGGAAAAAACCAATAATTAAATGTCACGAAGTAATAAAAAAAATACCAAAAAAGTAGAGCAATGCATAACTAAATTACTAATAAATATAAAACATGACATCAGTTATGCATTACAACTCATTTAACCCTTTACAGCCTCTCTAATGTGCAATATTTAAGTGTCATTAATGCCTATTAAGTTATTTTAGTTACAACAATGGAAATGTCCAAAAAATGTTGGCAACTCAAGTGACCAAATCGAAAAGTTAAAAGGGGAGGAAATCACATAATTTATATGCAGACCACAAAAAAGGAAGAGGAGGATATAAAACTATTTACAAAATAAAACAAAAAATAATACAATCACAATTTACGAAGAAACTGTGCCACAAATGCTAAAGCAAAAAAAAAAAAGGATTACGCATTAGAAGAGAGTGGGTGAGTGCGTCCGCTTACTGGTCACACTCTAATGTGTGGGCGCACACAGAAGTGACCAGGCTGAATGGGTCATGGAACATGAAAAAAAATGAAATAAGAAAAGAAAGACTGAAGGGGTTAAACAAGTTGTGTCGCAAAAAAAAAAAATCAGTGAAAGTAAAAATATAAGCGATGTGTCGCCGGAAGGGTTGTACTGGGCATTTATGTGGTATTGGCTGGTCAATTACCGAACAGTGGCGCAAAAAAAGGGGCTGATTTTGAGCCCAAAGTGCTGAGGGTAGAAAAACGACGACCACACATTTTTTTCATATTTTTTGTTATTTTTTCGTTATCCCTACTACAAAAATAAAATAAAAATACGGCTCAAATTTAGTTGTCACTTTTGGTTCGTCCAGCTGTTTTTTGGGTAAATAGCAACCAAAAAGGGGTTACATTTGCACAAATTCCGTATTATATGGATAAAAGTCTTGGCACTTTAGCAAGCATAACTAATCGAGCATATTAGCACGACCCTTTTTTTTTTGGATATGGAAAATTATAATTTATGGCACCACTGCTATTGACTTTTCTTGTTTGTGAAAATATTTCATTAAATTTAATATATATAAATAACTAGGTTTTTTTGCTCTGCTTGCACGGCTTCGATTCAACGTTATGCGCCTGTTACGATTACTTGTATGATTTTTGAATCACTGCGATCAAATTTCTTACACATTTAGTTGCACCAATCGACACCAGTTTTAGGGATTGTCAAAAAATATCCAAGCTAACAAATCTCTTTGACGGCCAAATATATTTGCAATACTGCATGTATGTTAGTGGAACTAATGGCCGAACAAGCCTAGCTCTCATGGTATGTAAAATGCACATTATCGATATTTTGCAATACATTAGACTTTCTTGGACGAGCTTCATGAAATTCGTGTTGTAGCGGAGTGCGCCCACGATTCAATTCGGAAATCAGCGACAAAACACGGAGACTTGGAATGGTGCGTTCTCGCTCTTTTCAATAGATACAGACGTGTGAGAGAGAGAGAGAGAGATAGAGATCGAGGAAGATAGTGAGATCGAATAACTTGAAGTGCAATTCGAAAAAGAAACCAACGAAACTCTTTTGAAAATGCGGAAAAAGTACCTAAAGACTAAGGAACAGAGCACGGGAAAATTAGATGGGAACATATCACAGTTACTCCTATACTCCCAGCTAGATTTCTAGCATCAAAAAATCCGGAATCGGTATTTTAATTTATTTAACACTCTGCTTGGGGAAATCAGCATTGCATTATCACAGTAAATGACCATCCAGCGCTTATGAAAAAGATCTGCCTCCAGTGGTATTAATTTCATCTTGCTCAGAAAAATTACAAAGCAACAGTGTTGATAGAAGTACAGAAAAACTTGCGTTAAAATTTGTTGCATAAAATCATATGAAACTAGTGGCAATTACCTCCGAAGTCTGACCCGAAAAATTCCCAAAGATTCAACAGAGAGCCACAGATGCATATACTTATGTCACTTTACTCGAATTTTTCTAACCCAATTGTTGGTAAACACTGTTTGCCCTTTATGCTGATCCATTAACAACGAAACATTTAACATAACGTTCTGAACGTTCGATTTGCTTCCAAAAAAAAAAAACAAAGCACGAATGCACCTAAAAGCGCAAGCCAGAAGTACACCCCTAGTAGTAGGATTATTAAATATAGTAGTAGAAATTATTAAAAATGGTAATAGTAAAAAGTAGCATTAACCAATAGAAGCTGTAATAGTCAGTCTTAGCATCAGTAAAAATAAGAGCAGAAATTAGTAAAAACAATAGTAGGTATTTATAGATAGAAACTTTAGTAAAACTAGTAGTGGAATTTAGTGGTATAGTGATAGTTATAAGTAGTTGAATTAGTCAAAATAGCAGTAAAAATTTGTAAAAACAGAAGGAGATATTAATAGCAGCATCAGTCAAGTAGAGACTAATAAAAATTGTAGTAGTTATTAGTTGAACCATTGTAAAAATATTAGAGGCTATTAGTAAAAATAGTAGTGAATATTAGTAAAAATAAAATTATTTATTAGCAGTAGCAACATTAGTAAAAATAGAAGTAGAAATTAGTAAAAACGGTAGTAGTTATTAACAGTAATATAAGTAGAAATAGTAGTAGAAATGGTAGTAATAATTATTATTAGTATTAGTAAAAATAGCAGTAGAAATTAGTAAAAAATAATAGTAGAAGTTAGGAAAAATGGTAGTAGTTATTAGTAGAAATATAAGGAAAAATAGTAGTAGAAATCAGTAAAAAGAGTAGTAGTATTAAATAAATTAGTAAAAAGTATTTGTAAACAAATAGTAAAAATAGTAGTAGCAAATAGTGTTAATATTAGCAAAAATACTGGCAATTAGGCGCCAAAGTTATTGACCACTTTGATAATTTTTTTAATATAACTTTTTGTAAAAAGTAACAGTACTATCAAAAATAGTAGTAGAACACTTCAAAAATAGTAGTAGTAACTAACAGAAGTAGTAATAGTCAAAATAGTAGTAGAGATTGGTAAAATTGGTAGTAGTTATTGGTAGAATCATTAGCAAAAATATTAATGGATATTAAAATAAATAAATTAAAGTAGTAGTAGTTATTAGTAGTAACATTAGTAAAAATGGTAGTTAATATTAGTTAAACTAAAATTAGTTATTAGCAGTAGCCTTAGTCAAAATAGTAGTAGAAATTAGTAGAAAAATTAGTAAAAATAGAAGTAGAAATTAGTAAAAATTGTAGTAGAAATTAGTAAAACTGTTAGTAGTAATTAATATTAGTATTAGTAAAAAAAAGTTGTAGAAATTAGTAAAAAATAGTAGTAGAAGTTAGTAAAAATGGTAGTAGTTATTAGTAAAAATAGCAGTAGAAATAAGTAAAAGTAGAAGTAATTAATAGAAGCATTAGTACAAAAAGTAGTAGAACTTATTAAAAGCAGTAGTCAAAATATTAGTAGAAATTGGTAAAAATATTTGTAAAAAACAAGCTAGTAATTGGGTGCCAAAATCACTGGCCTCTTTGATAATTTCTTTTAATATAACTTCTCCGATAAAGTTTTCGTCACACCAACACCAAAACCAGTTAAATCCAATCAGTCTTCACATAAATTAGAAATCTAAGATTTTTTCGAGCCTCAAAAAAATTTGCTGAGGGGTGAAAAAGCAGTAGTTTTTTCCTAACATCTAACACCACAGCTTTTTTTTTACCCATCATCTGCTTTCTCTTGACCCTTTTTCCATGTAGTTTTATGCGATTTTGTGTGGCAAAATGCATAAATTGTCAGATTTATTTACACACATATGCGGTTCATATTTCAATGAAATTGCCCGCTTCCGCCGCACGACACATACTTGGGCGCATTACACGCCACAGCGCGGCAAGCAACCGGAGAACGAACGTAAAAATAGGCAAAATATATTTCACCCTTTACGCCAACTACTCTAACCTTTTACTTTCACTTTCACTTTCGCTTGTGTTTGTTTGGCTTCAACTGTGATTTTTCACAAATTTTCCGCACACCGTTGTGATTGTTGCTACTTTTTTTATTTGTTGGTTGCTTCAATAGTAATTTATGAAAATTGAATTGTAATTGCAATTGACAAAACCCCTAAAAAATGTTTGCCTGCTAAATGCGTTTTTGCATGCCGCCGTTCAGTTTGGAATATATCTGCTACTCACATTTATTTTACGCTGTTATAAATCTCGTATGTTTTTTGTTTTTTTTTTTTGTTTGCATGTGTGCTCTAACTGAATTCCTGCCACAGCAAACATTTTGACGGCTTCATTTAGTGGAAATTTAATTTATTGCCTTTCGGCTTGTGAACACAGATGATGCGCATACAAACACACAAGCGCACACACACATACACACATACATATGCAGATTCATTGGCGATTGCCATTCGATCGCTAAAGTGGCAGTAAATCAAAATTATTTCGTTTTCTGTTAAGCACTGCGCCTAAAAGCCACTGATGGACTCACACATGCACACACCCTCACACACACACACTCGCGCGCATATGTGAGATTACAGCATAAGTGAGAACCCTTTTTTGCACATATGCGTCGTAAAGGGTGCGAGTGTTTTGCTTCTTTTCATATTCATATTTTCTCCTTCTTTCAGTTTTTCATATTTGCCTGTATAGTTAGGTGAGCGTGTGTGTAGTTAGCATTCGTATGTGCTCCCATGACGTGTGTGTTTTGCATACGTTTCCTTCCGGTGTCGCGAAATTTTTCACTTCCTTCCGCTGGGTTGGCAGTTTTTTTGCTTAGGCCTGCGTACTTTTTAATTCGCTTTGTTCGGCTGCCTGGCTTTTGTGCAGTAAAACGGAAATTTCGGTTTCTCATATGTGCAGTGAATGTGAGTTTTTTGACGTTTGACGCAATTTATTGGTAATTTTTGTAAGCCACTTCTGTGGGAAGTTAACCCCATCACACAATTTTTGAAGTCGCATTTGCTGTCGTCGAGTGCTAGTTTAAATGCTCTTACTAAAAGATTTGCATTAACCAACTTAGCGACTTTCACGGGGGACTCAATAGTCTATGCCATAGATGACTGGATTGCTTGCACTAATTTTGCACTACTTGACTTATCCCACAAGATATTTATATACAGTGAGCCAAATCAATCAGTATTAGAGTCTTAGATTTCTCGATACTGCAATTTGTCACGACGATCGCTTTCTCAGAATTTCTCATGCACCGAAAATCTCGTAAGGCTCGCGAGCTTCTCGATTCTAAATTTCATTGTACGCATTTTGTTACAGTACACTTTTGCTTTAAACTATGTAGCATTGAAATAAACTGCATGCAATTTACCCTGATTTTGCAAGGCTTTTGGCGGTGTATCTCAACGAGTAGTGTTAGCTAGACTGGTTTAGACTTTCATACTGAGCTTTTGAGTGGATTACATCCTGTCTGGATAATATACGCTATGCCGTTCGAGGTAATAATGTATCGTCTATTCTCTTCTTATTCTGCGGTTGCGTCTTCTTCTGGTATCCCTCTGGAAAGTGTCTTGGGTCCGTTGTTATTACCACTCTTCATAAATGACATTTACTCCTGTTTCAGTAAAGTTAATACCTTCTATATGCAGATAGCCTGAGGATTTATCATGATAATAGGTGTCTGGAAGATTCCTGCATTCTCCAGGGTGAGCTCAAAAGCATACATATATCGTTGGCGTTTTCGTAATAATTTGTTACTCAATCCTAGTCCCACGTGCTCAATTCCAGCGCGGCATTTTTTGGCGGTCGTAAGTAAGGTGTGATACATTTGAAATTTGATGACGCTGATGGAATTTCTTGCCATTCTTCGATCCATTCTTATACCAAGTCCATACGACAACGAAAACTAGTTATTTATGATTCATTCGTGATATTCAGTGAAAACAAGTTGAAAGTATATGTCTTCCCACTGCAAAAACCGTCTTACTTTCTTAAGAACCAATCATTATAATCTTAAAAACATTCGTAGTGTTCTCATAAGCAACTCAGTAGTCGATAACTATTTGTTTAAAAAAATCTATAATTTGCCGCAATTAGGTTAGGAAAAGAAATAAGAACAATAATATGAAAAAATTAAGGGGAAGCAAAACAGAAATATTTATAAAAAGCAGCACTGCTTGGTGTGCACAGAGCGAAGATCGGTTTCCGGATTGCCTTTGAGTAAAAAAGGAGAATAATATTAATAAAAGATCTGACAGCATGAGCTATCTATCAAAATCCGTCTACGAAGAATTCATACAACTTTTGGCGTATAGAGTGCCATTCATCATACTTGCAGAAGTCATAACATATTGAAAGCTTTCTAAAGTTCATTAAAAACACAGGTCATAAAGCAGACGATTTGTTCATTATAACATCTGTTCTGGAGTACTGCAATCTTGATATCGCAGATCAGGATTTTATTCAGGTTTACAGAAAAGAGTCAAGCAATTAACGATCTAGAAGAACATGCTCCTTGTGCCCCTTTATTTGCAACAAGTTGGTCGGCTCATCTAGAAGCAGTTAACATACGTCGTCAAAATTACGGCAAAATGATTGAAACTTTAAACATCAGTGAAGAAGATGTCACTAAGAATGTGTAGCAAGAAGCGAGAGGTATTAGAATTTAACTCGGGTGACATGAAACAAAATTTCTGCAGATTCTTTGGTAATTTTTGCTTACGAGATTCAATGCTATCAGCCAAACATTGCAGAAAGTTGATATAAGCGTAGCTGGGGTGATTGATGACTACCGTGAACTGATCAATGTGGACTGAACCAACAATATCAAACAATTGTTTCCGGAAGGGGAAGACGAAAGTTACAGGCTGGCAAATCATGATATGAAAAACTCCAATATTCAAGTAGAGATAATTTTCATGTAAACTCTTTCAACGTCGTTCTTAATAACCTCGATCGATTCTGAATTGCGGAAAAAATTCCAAGCATGGGAAATGATAACAAAAAAATTTTCGGTCATCACTAAATTTGCCGATCTTAATTCGTAAAAACTCAGAAAATTTGAGAAAAATCAAAAACTCAGACCACGAGTTTTAATTGGACGACGAATTGGTGCACTTCCATGCGTATTGCTCTGGCAAAAGTTAAAACGTAACCAACTGCAGCGAAGAATGTTCATTTTCATGTTTAAAAAGGCTCAAAAAATATTTACGTTGAACTATGATTGGGAATCGGCTAAATAATCTAGAAATTCTGTAAGTTGAGTCAAATTTTATTTAAATGCTTGAATTGTGAAGATCTAAGTAAACTATTAGCGGAAAAAGGAACTTGCAGTTCGTCGGCAATTATCGTATTTGTTCACTGAAATTTTCTGATACAGATTTGAATGTTACTTTATTTAATGATTTTATGTATTCTTCAATTATTGATTTCGGTTTGTTATGAGGAGAAACGAAGGTAATTAAGCGATGAATAAATTTAGACCACATATTTTACATTTATTTCTGCTTTAAATTATATGCTTTGCGATTTTTTTTCAACTGATATATATTTTCGAGATACGAAGGCGGAATATTTCATAGTACCCAGGGTGGCATTTCAAAGTAAATAGAGAGTTAATCGTCATTTTTATTTTATTAATCGCGTTTGACCGATATTTTGTGCTTTTTTTAATTTTTTGGATCAAACTTGATCGTTGTTTTTGAACTTTTACTTTCCGATGAAAAATAATTGATATTCTTGCATTCGAATTGTTCCGAAGTTTTTTGATTTTTATTCTTTCGATCAAAAATAACCGTTATTTTCGATCATAACAAACGTCGGCGATGACAATATCTAACAGCAGAAATACCATTTATGTTTTATTATCGAAATAATGAAAATCGCTAAATATCGATCACAATTCATCGGAAAATTTTAAATTTTAGAATAACGATTACATTTGATAGAAGGAATAGAAGTCATAAACAGGGACCCAAAATAACAGTTATTACACTTTTCTAAAATAAAAAAGGCAAGGACTAAATATTGTCGTAGATTAGATTTTTCAATGTTCTTGAGGTCCTCAGGGCCTTCTTTGTAAGATTCATCCATGCCTTTTATTTTTCTAACTTTTTGAAAAAAAGTCCAATATAAACGGTTAAAATTTGACTTTTATTTTTTCGGTCAAATAATAACGGTTAAAATGTGACTTTTATTTTTTCCGGCAAAAATAAAAGGCTTAGCTAAATAACAAAAAAGCCTTAAGTCCAATTAAAATAAATTTGGTACCAATCGATTTGTCTTGACTTCTAGATTTCAAAAATATATAATTTATTGGTATTGGGATTCTGACTCGGCAAATAAGGCAAAACTAGCTGCCGTTTGATTCCCGGGATGGCAACAAATTAAATGGCGATTCAACACTGCGACAAAAAAAAATTTTTGAAGTACACCCGGGAAAAAAGTTAGTAGAGGTTTTAGATATGGTCGAGTGCAACATCAGAAAAGGGCTCTTATACTCCCTGAACCCTCCAATTTTTTTTTATTTGAAAACCCCGTTATTTTCGTAATTGGTTCACCTAACTATTGAAAAGTCGATTATTTCCCGACCGATTTTAAAAACTCAAAATGTTTTGAAAAGAAGATATTTAATGCTTTAAAATAATGTACATATGTCTATTACAAAGATAATCCCGTTTGGAGTTATCACGGGTCAAGCCTTGAAAAAACACTACTTTTTCGCAATTCTTCAGTTTTGACCATCGCTTATTGCAAAAATTTCTATGAAACTTGTAAAAGTTATGATAACAATATAAAAGTAAATTTTATAAAGAATAAGTCGGTACCTCTCATAATGTCATCGGACCATTGTCCAAAATATGAAGTAATACGTCCTTGTATTATACTGACTTTTATGTATGTATGTATTGGATTTTCTTGTTTTTGCGCAATGGGCTTAATGGATATTTTATTATTTACTCAGAAATGATGTTTCAAGTGCTGGTTTTGCAAAAATTTGTATTTTTATAAAGTTTTTGGCTAATAGGCGTGGCACCGCCTACCGATATCACACATACATATCTCAAAAACCATTACAACGATTCGCACCAAATTTATTACGCATAATGCACTTAGCCTTATAAAGCTACACCATGAAAAGTTTTGAAATCGGACAAAAACTACACCTTTCTTCCATACAACGGTAATTTTAGAAAATGCGAAAAAACATAAAGAACCAATGGTTATTTCTTTTATAAAATATTTTTATTAAGCTTTAAAAGGCAAATTGTTTCCACATTTTGGTCGGACAAATTATAACGTAAGTCTGTTAAAACAAGTTTCAATGCAGAAAAAGCTCGTTCAACACTAACTTGCGTTGCAGGTACGGAATGGACAACAAAAGCAAGTTTTCGGAGCCATGGAAAAGAGTATTTCTTGCTGTTCCAATACTCAATTAAGTCCACGTCAATATCGATTCGCTTCTCCTTATAGCAATCAATCTCGTAAAAA
Source organism: Anomoia purmunda (assembly GCA_951828415.1). Lineage (NCBI taxonomy): Eukaryota > Metazoa > Arthropoda > Insecta > Diptera > Tephritidae > Anomoia > Anomoia purmunda. Next base: position 100,011,154 of record OX639996.1, read on the forward strand.
GCTTTACGGATTTCATCCTTAACCGGAAGACAGTCGTCATCGGATGACGAATTTGCCAACTCAAGTTCGAGAATGCCGCTTCTTAAAAGGGAAGATGAGCTTTGTATTGATGATTCGTCAACCAAAAATGACAAGTCTTCACTGCCTTGGTTGATTTGAGAAAATGAATCGTGATTCTAAATGGAAAAAAAATATTACAAAGAAAATTTAAATTAACATCAGATGTTTTAAAAATCCTTAAAAAACCAACCTCTTTCAAATTCTCCAAGCGACGAACGAGTCCTTTTAGATGACCTTTGGCGGATTCCATCTTTTCTTTGGAAAGAACTCGTCTTAATCTGGGGTCCAAAAATAACGCCGAATTTATAATGTCATTTTCCAGCAGCGATCGTTGCCTGTTTTCAACACAACTCAAAAATTGTTTACTGATAACGCTATCATTGTTTTTGATCTGAAGTGTCATCTGCAGCCAATATTTGTAGAAATCTCCTAATAGCAATTGACCCTCTTGAAGCGTTAAAGTTAACGAGTGAGGTAATGCTAACACTGCCACAGTGCTCTCTACTAATTTCCACTCGTCAGTGCTCAAATTTTCGGTTGATCTTAGATGCATTGCACAAAAATCTTTCAGCTGACAGAGCCTATTCATCATATTATATGTAGAACTCCAACGAGTTAGAACATCTAGTTGAGGCTTCACAAGATTTTGGTCTCTTATCTGTGACCTGAAAATTGCAAATGAAATCATCTCAAAAAGCTATAAAAGTGAGAAAGTTTATTAAACCACCCACCGCAATAGTGGCGTTCTTAACATCTTTACAACTCGGCGGGTACTGCTTACTATTCCCGGGTTATACTCTTTCAAAAAGTCTTTCACAGCGAGTTGAAGCGTGTGAGCCGCACATTTAACAGAAATTATGTTATCTCCTACAATAGGATTTAAAACATTCCCGGAAAATACATCATCATCGTCATCATCATCATCATCATCTTCATCATCATCATCATCATCTTCATCATCATCATCATCATCTTCATCATCATCATCATCGTTGGGTCGTGGCTGACTGTATCTGTCAAAAGTTCAACAGCTTTGGTCAAATTCCGGCCGTTATCAGTGGTAATCGTATAAAGTTGATCTTTCTTAATATCAAAGGATCGTATAACTTTTCCATGATTAATTTTATATTGTCTGCTGTATGCCTGCCCTGTATTTCTTCCCATTGCTAGGGTAATAATTTCAATTTTATCCCGTAAAAAAATATGGGCATTTACGCAAAGAACAGCACGATCACTACGGGTGGCGGTATCAATCTTAAGGCAAATAAGTTTACCATTAAGTATATCTTAATAAGCATTTCAATTTGATGCACTTTTCATTTGCGAATTGTATAATATAAACTTATTTAAAAAGACATTTGCGAACTAAGCATGCTGAGATATTTCACGAATCCAATAAACGCGCCCGTCTCGAAAACGAACCTAACGATGTGAATGATAAAAAAATTAAGTTTTCATCTGAAATGTCTCCAAATGAGGTCGTGAATGCATGCATTAACTTCATCGCCAAAGAATCGTTGCCATTATCATTTTTCGATTCCGAATCCTTTAAGACACTTACAAGTCAAATATTTGAGGGACTAAATATACCAAGAATAACATCGGCCAACATTATACAATTCGCAAATGAAAAGTGCATCAAATTGAAATGCTTAATTAAAGATATACTTAATGGTAAACTTATTTGCCTTAAGATTGATACCGCCACCCGTAGTGATCGTGCTGTTCTTTGCGTAAATGCCCAAATTTTTTTACGGGATAAAATTGAAATTATTACCCTAGCAATGGAAGAAATACAGGGCAGGCATACAGCAGACAATATAAAATTAATCATGGAAAAAGTTATACGATCCTTTGATATTAAGAAAGATCAACTTTATA